>CM067376.1:7112622-7189380 GCA_034510155.1 Eucriotettix oculatus | reverse complement strand
GTAAAGCCTGGGATCCGGTACTGAAGAAATTTGGAAGAGATGACAAACAAAGTCCATAATTACGCCATCAACAAGCGATTGCTTGAAATCGACCAAAATCCCTGAGCCAGCAGAGAAGGCAGACAGAGGCGTTACCTACTGAGACCAAGAACCAATCAGGAAAGGACACGCGCCATGCCACCTAGGCATGGACTATAAAGTCGACGGACAAACCACAGAACGGCACTTTCACTTGAGAACGATGGCAGAGTACGCCATCGAAACATCGTGGCTTAAACTCCATTTAACCCGGGTGGAAACCCAAGAATTGTTTATTCAGAATATACGCCGGGAAAACCTTCGATCTTTAATCTTTATGATGGTTTCACAATTCCCTTTTGACCATGGAGATTTTAATATTAATACATATGACTTGTAGCAATTCTACCGAGTATTAATTTACTTATTATAGCAGACGTTAACAATCTTAATGCCAATTTTCAGTATTTATCTAAGGGACAACAAAACATTTTCGGAAAGAATATCATTTAACAAGTAATAAAATAATGATATTATAAAAGTTCCATCAACTGTTCTGACATGTACAATCACATTTTACTGTACAAAATAAAAGTCAGTGAACAGTTTTAAGATAGTTATTTATTCACAGCAATGAAGGTAACGAATCTGGTGACTGATTGAAGATTTTCCTCTAAAAGAGATGCAAGAAATTTCTTTATCAATTATTGATGAATATGGGAAATTATTTTACCTATATTAATGTATAATATCCTGATTATTAGCCCATGTAATAAAGGTGTGTGATGTACATGTTTCATTTGAGACCAAGAAATGTTAACCTGAAATATTTATTTACTTTTGTTCAAAATGTTATTGTATTGTCTGTTATATGGAACATTAATTCTTATGTTAGGGGTTCATGAAAGTACAGAACAAGATAGAGATTAGTAGCCTGCATTGATTTGGACATATGACCAGAATGAAAGAAATATTGAGTTACAATGTGAGTATTTACAGAGAAAGTAACAGGAATTTGATTATGGGGATGGCCCTGGAAATATATGGATTGGTGCAATGAAATTAAGTGATAAGAAGGAAAGAGAAGGAAATTCTTCTTAAATATATATTTATTCAAAGTTCAAGAATACACATTTATTCAGAAATAATGGAGAAACCCTGATATTGATTAAAGTCTACAATACAAGGACAGGAACAAGATAATTAATTTTGTTTTTAGGTTTTTCCTGCTTAATAATTCAGCAAGTTCCTCTTCAGAGCCACTTTCACTTCTGTCACACAATTGAAAAATAATATTCTGCCAAAAGTTTATGTAGAAGCAGAAATAGTTCTCGAGTTTCCACTCGGGGTCCAGATGCGATGAAAACGCGACGTTTCTACGACCAAGTGCTCTGTCGTCATCTTCAGCCCGAGAACTATTTCTGCATCAACAACACCGATACTCATGATGACAAAGAAAAAAAAAATTTTCTTTTTTGCTCATTTATGGTAACTGGGGCACAGTTTTTCGTCTCCAAATTTGTTTATCACTCTCTAATATCTACATGTTGTTCATTAAACTTAAATTGCAGGTATTTATTCATTCATTCATAAACATTCATATGGATTAAAATATTGATTTCTGTTGGGGAAAACGGATAGGGTTAATGTTTTTCGTTTATAGTACACAGAGCAGGTAAAACGGAGCTTATGAGAGCAAAATAAGAGACACAGGATCTTGAAATCAAATTAAGGTTCTCAAAGCAGTGACTTTCGAATTTGTATGTTGGCAATAGTTTAATCAAGACAATGAATCTTTGGTATTCGCAAGTAGTATCAAGATACTCTTTGCCTGTACGACAAAATGGTTTACAATCTTCGTGATCTGTTGGAGGATTTTTATTTTTGTGACGGTGAGTTTAATACAACCATTCGGTCATGCTTCCAATTGCTCACGCTTTTATCAGATGTATATTTGTTTCCGTGGTTTGCTAATATTCAATTTTTTAGTTTTTTTTATTAAATATTGGACAAATAATCCAAAACAAACGTAGGCTATATTTTTGTTCATATCCACTCAAATTTGTTTGATTTAACAATATATTATTCAACGTGTCCTTTATTTTAGCTAACCTTAATTTCAGTAAAATTAGTTCTTGATTTACAGCTTAGAATTTATATTTATTTGACAATCTACAATTGGGCTTAAGCCCGGTGCCAGATGCATTATTAAAGTTACCTATTATTCTGAATATAAATAAACAATTATAATCTAAAATGTTTATACCTCTGAAAGAAAGAAAAAAAACATTACAAGGAATATATTGACACTTCATTTCGCTTTGGATTAAACATTTAAATTAGATTGTGGAATAAATATTTTATACTGTAGAGGAAAACCACCACTTAACACATTCTCTTACATTTAACCTAAATTTATTTTCCTGAAGTGAATCCCCCTCGCAAAACAATCCCACAGGTAAATTATTCGAGTTGTAGATGTTCCTATTTAGTAATGAAAATTTTTCTATTTGTTTTCTACATTTTACCTTGAATTGATGATCCCATCAACCTATATAACTGGTTTTTTTACATTTTAAAGCTTATTCCAATCCGTAGCATTTCCCCTGTATAAGCCTTGAATGGCAAATGCAGCCTTGCTTTGTGACAGTAACTCCCATTCTCCTTTTTCTGCCTTTTGATTCCTGTGATGAGGCCGTACTCACACACAAAATTAGCAGCCCTTTTCTCAACTTCTTTCAATAACTCTATTTGATTTTTTTTTATGAATCCCAACAAGCTGCCATTTTATTCCAAAATTATTGGTCTCTTTTGATTTTAAACTTTCCTTATTCCACACTTTTCAATTAAATTCACCTATTCCTTCCATCCTTGATAAGTATATGAAAAAAAATTAATATTAATTCTCCAGTTGCATATTTTGTTTAGAATTTGAATATTTTTCATTTTTTAATAAAAGTGAAGGCTAATGTTTAACAAGATTAATTTATCTAATACTACTTGTGTTCATATTGTATATTTGTTTGCAGGATTTATAAATGGAATGTTAAAAAATTCATAAACCATTTGAGCAAAGTGAAAAGCAATGAGGAAATTCTGATAAATGCGGGAGGTGAGTAATTAACTAATATTTTCTTATACTATTTTATATTCGTGGAAGTAAACGCCTCCAATTTAATTTGATGGAATCTGACCCACGAGTTCATATTGTTGCTAGCAAAAACCAGGCCAAAGGCTTCAGTGGACAGGACAGAAATTTGATTTAGTGAGCATATGTGGTGTGATAATACATATTTATTTAGAAAACCTCATAGATGTGAGGCATATTTTGAGATAATTCATAATCATCTGAACTTAGTTGTTAGTTGTACTTGATAGTATGGTGCTTATTTATTAATTATATGCCTTACTAGGTCATTAAATTTTTTGTTTTGTAATATATTGTCTATTTATTTATAATTTTATTTTACAGCAAAGGGTGTTTGATTGGGAAGGGATATTTTGATGGAAGTTTAGGAATTCTGCTACTTGGTAAGCATAATAACTAGAGATGGTAGAAGTATAGTAGACATGAGCAGTAGGACAGCACAAGCAAGGAAGGCTTTCGCTAAAAAGATGAATTTACTTACAGGTAATACAAGTGTGAATATTAGGAAATCTTTGTTAAAAATATTTGTATGGGGAGTGGGGTTTTAATGGGTTTGAAACATGGGATGATAGGAGTTGCAGAAAGGAAAAGAATAGAAGCCTTTGAAGTGTGGTGCTATACGAGATTGAGATGGGTGGATAGAATCACTAAAAAGTAAGTTCTAAGCAGAATAGGGGAAGAGAGAACAATATGGAGGGCATTGACCAAGAGAAGGGATAGATTAATAGGCCACACTTTAAGATATGAGGGTCTTGTAAAATTATAATTAGAGGGAATTATGGGTAAGAAGAGAAAAGGGAGGCCAAGGATGGAATACTCTAAGGAGAGGATGTAGGATGTGGTAGGCATGCGGAAATGAAAAGGCTTGCGCAAGATTTATTAGAATGGAGGGTTGAATCAGACCAGTCTTAGAACTGAATACCACAACAACATTTATTTTATTATGATAAAAATTTGTAGTTAGCCTTAATTAACTAGGCTCAAGTTTAAGTACACTTGGAGTATATTTTATAAATCAGTATCTTTTACATCCTTTATATTATATGTATAATGTTACTTTATAATGTGGGTAAATGGGGAGTCTGGTTACTTTTGCTGTTTGTTGTTTTCCTTGTGGTAACACTTGTATTACCCATACTGTTAGAAGGATGTAGAACCTACTTTGTGAGCTCACTCTAGCTTGCTATAATGGGGCAGCAAGTTTCAAGGGCCATTTATGGCAAGGGCAACTCCTCCCACTGGAGCGTGAGTATGTATGTGCTGAAAGGAGCCATGAGTGCAGCCGTCCAATACCATCCTTCAGGAAAGTAGGTACTTCTGGGTGCATGGAGTCTCTGGTCTATCTTCCAGAGTCTCCAAAGCATATCTGGTGGTAGCATGTCCATGCTGCAGACCAATGCACATTGGAGACGGACTCAAGGTGGCAATGGTTCAAGGGCACAACTTTCTTTCTTCCTTTTTGCAAGGGTGCAGGACGCTTCCTGCAGGGATTATATACATTGACAACTCATGCCCTTCTCTCCGAGAGGGCTCCAAGATAAAATGCCAGTGGAAAATGAACACTGAATCTTACTTTATGATTCATTAAAATGCTCTGATATATTAAATATATTCTTTTAAAAAATGTTAATTTTATTTGCTTAGAACTAAAGGTCTTAAAGCATGAATAAAATTAAAATTTCATGTATTATTTTAATGTAGAGAAAATATAGTTATTCATGTTATATTTCAGGAATTAGAGGTGGACAAGAAGATCAGAATCAAGACTAATAATGAGAAATAAATAAATAAGGTAAGAAGTAACTATGCTATATTAAAGTCTTCTTTTACCTCAGCGATAAAAACCTGCAGGTTAATCCATCTTGCTTCAGATTTGTTTTGTTTCTTTCATTACTCATTGTGTCACCATTTAAGTTCAGGTGCCATATAATTTTATAAAACTCCTATGTAATATAAGATTAATTGCAATTATATTGTATCTGGGTATAAGAATTTGTTTTCTGTAAATGTTCACTCTTGCATTTAGCTTGTTCAACTATCTTATAGATTTAATATAATGTAGACCATTCAAATATAATTCTCAGGTTTCAACCCGGGTAAAAGTATGTACACACAACGTTTCGACGGCAAGCTCTGCCATCGTCATCAGGTAGACTGTGGTGCCGAGACCGTGACACCCGTACTTATCCATGGCCGCGCACTCCTCTCTCCTGTGAGCTATGCTTGGTCCTCATTGGTCCGTTCTCCCATTTGTCCGTAGTCATGTTTGTCGTTTTTTTTGCTTTTGGTGGTTTTAAAAAGCGGATCCCACGCTTTGCTTCGCTGGAAACCGCTGTCGTGGTTCAGCAAATTGTTCGTAGTCCTGATCTCGATTGCTTCTGTTATTATAGAGTTGCACCAACCCTTGGTACGGTCCAACATTTTGGTATTTTCAAAATCAATTTTGTGTCCGGTTAATAACGCATGTTCGGCCACAGCGGACTTTGTGAATTGCTTCAACTGAATGCACCTCTCATGCTCCACACCGTTGGTCTATGGTACGGATGGTTTCACCAATATATTTGAGTCCACATTGGCAAGGTATCTCGTATACTCCATCCATTCTCAAGCCAATTCCGTCCTTTACCGACATGAGCATTTCTTCAGTTTTATCTGTGGCTTAAACACGGTCATTATATTATGCCTTCTTAATATCCTTCCTATTTTTAATGTTAAGTGAATCTGTGAACAGAAATATGTCGTTTTTCTACCCGCGGACAAAGGAAATGCCACAGGATACTTACTTCAGTAAAATGAGGAAGTTATTGGAGGACCCTGCTCACAGGAAGCTGAAGCGCGACCCGACGCGGTCTATCGTTTGCATAACAAATGCTTTATTCAATGCCACGAGCTTATGAAAAGAGACCACCAAGAAGCTTTGGCACCTCCAAGAATCTACGGCCTACCTAAGATTCACAAGGGTGACGATCCCCTCCGACCCATTGTTAGCGCCATTGCCTCTGCCACATACAACCTGGCAAAATTTCTCACCAAGAAATTAAGTCCCTTCGTGGGAAACTGTGTGCATAATGTGAAAAACTCAACAGAATTTGTGCAAACGCTTAAATCCTTGGAACTGACACCACAGGACCTCATGGTCAGTTTCGATGTGGTTTCCTTATTCACATCGAAGAAACGATGGAACTTTAGCGAATATTTTTCCACCCGATATAACGGCCTTGTTCCAGTGTGTACTCAGAACAACGTACTTCCAGTTCGAAAGCGAATTGTATGAGCAAGTAGACGGTGTAGCCATGGGCTCACCCTTATCACCGGCTATTGCCAATTTCTATATGGAAGCTTTTGAAGAAAAAGCTCTGGACAGTGCGCCGCTTAAACCAAAACGTTTTTTCCGCTATGTAGACGATACATTTATTGTACGGCCTCATGGAAGAAAAGAGCTGGATAATTTTCTAGCTCATCTGAACTCAATAAATGGCAACATTCAGTTCACGATGGAAGTGGAGGAAGACAAGACGTTACCCTTTCTAGACTTAATGATCTACAAACAGTGAGAAGGAAAACTTGGTCATAAAGTGTACAGTAAGCCTACCCATACAGACTTATATTTAAATTCTCACAGTTTCCACCATCCAGCCCAACAACTAACTCACCACCTTATTGCACAGAGCAAGGGCAATTTCCAACCCGGAAAACCTATCAAATGATGGCGGAGCTTGCTGTCGAAACGTTGTGTGTGCAAACTTTTACCCGGGTTGAAACCCAAGAATTATATTTGAATCAAATTCACTGGGAAAGCCTTCGCTCCTTTATGTAGACCGGAAAACCTATCAAATGATGGCGGAGCTTGCCGTCGAAACGTTGTGTGTGCAAACTTTTACCCGGGTTGAAACCCAAGAATTATATTTGAATCAAATTCACTGGGAAAGCCTTCGCTCCTTTATGTAGACCATTCAAATATTGTAACTGTGGCGTTCGTTGTTTACACCATCAAAAATATTGTTGTAATCAAACAAACAATAACAATAATAATGAATTTATTATTAATAGAAATACAACTCAAATTAAGTTATAATAGAAAACATATAAATTTACGATATCAATTTAATTATTAGCTCAGTCGGTAAGAGTAAAAATAATACTCTACGCAGCTTCTTAAATTGCTGCTCCAGGGAACGCGGGTTACGAACGATATATTTGAAAATTAAAATCGCGAATCAGACGAGAATGGTTTGGTGTAAAAACCGAGTGAAATGCCGTTACCAGATGTCAACGCCTGATGACGTCGTTCTTCGTTCTTGTTCGTATGCCGGTTGTTCCTTTGCTGGGTCACGTCTTCTTCATATTAAGATTCTCTAGCGCCTCTCCTTCACCATCAAATGTTGTCTTTTTATTTTCTGTACTCCCACCAAATGAATCTCCTCTCTTAAATGTGCAGAAACTAAATTTTATACATGTCGCCTTGTTCTGCCACTGCTTCGTCTCTCTCCTGCAGCCTCTCTCCTCCAGCCTCTCTGCAACAACTGCTGCCTCCAGCCTCCCTGCACCAACTGTCCTCAAAATCTCGTCCAGGCCATCAATAATGTTGCAGACGGTGACGTTTTCCCGCCCACTCGGCCCCACCAAGCCATTGTCGTCTTCCGTCCTGTATACGTAAATAACAACTAAATTATTTTTGCTTTACCCGACTGTAAGGGTCATGAATCACCACATAACTGATATGCTCAATAAATAAATAACCTTTGATTATCTTCAATATTAAATTTCAAATATTCAGACAATTTGTGT
The DNA here is from genome assembly GCA_034510155.1 of Eucriotettix oculatus. NCBI lineage: Eukaryota > Metazoa > Arthropoda > Insecta > Orthoptera > Tetrigidae > Eucriotettix > Eucriotettix oculatus. Next base: position 7,181,426 of record CM067376.1, on the reverse strand, counting down.
ATTTAACACACACACAACATTTTGCCCAGGTAAATTTTGACTGGGTAACCTATATTCACATTTGGATAATTTTACTGATGCATTGGCTAGATTTTTTTATTTATAACTAATGTGCATAATGGGACAAAATTTTGATGTTAGTTTAGAAATTCTGAAGTTGCTGATGAATATGAAGGATTTATAACATTTTTTAAGTAATTTTAACACCACTTTATTTTTTGGAAATATACAATTGGCAGCCAAAGAATACAAAAGGCAAAACTCTATACCAAACAAAAATAATTATTTGTTCTTTATATGTATTAGAAAAGTTCTGGTAATAGTAGTGCCTTGTTATGTAAATTGTAACTGTGAATAGGTGATGTCATAATTTTTAGTTTAATAAAAAAGTTATTGTTAAATGAATTGAAGTAATAAAAAGAATAGAAAATGTTTACAACATTATTCCATGACTGTGCCAGGATGTTTTCACTAATCTCACAAATAAAGTTTCTGTCGTATAGCGATCCTTTTCTAACTAATTATAAAAATTTAATACATGATAAATACAAGAAATTCTTTCATAGACAGTTAATTAATATTATTCTTTGTATATGTCCCCTACATTCTGAACAAATCTTGATAGATCCCAGTGTTCTGCCATTAAAATAGGCTCACACTTAGATATAAGAATATATGCCATTGTAACATTTTCATTTTAGAACAACTTATGACTCTTTCAGTTCATTACAGGGTAATTAATTTGGTTTCAGGTCAATCAGTAAATAATCTGTGACACCAGTTACCTGTGGTTCTTGTTTTTGGATGCCACATAAAATTTTTAAATATATAAATTTATCTTGTCATAAAGTTGTGTAAACTGAAGTGACGATTCATGTGTTAGACTTTGAATTAAAACAGTTTGGTGATTTATTTGTTTACAATTAATTATACTGTATTTGATCACAAATAAAAGCAATCATTTATTACATATTTAATCCAGAAACACTAGAATCAAGGATTCAAAGTTTAATACACTCAACCCCCCCCTACCAAATAGACATATTAAATTCAGGAACTTTAATGAAACCGACAAGACTTTATACAGTCATACAAATGTGCTGAGTGCAATAAAACATTCTCACAATCCGGTCACCTAAAAATACATATGAGTATTCATACTGGTGTAAAACTACACAAATGTTTTGCATGCAACAAAGCATTCTCAGTATCATCCTATTTAACAAAACACATGAGGATACACAGGCCAAAAGCCATACCAATGTGTCAAGTGTGATAAGCATTCTCACTTGCAGGTAATTTAGCAAGGCACATGAGAATTCATACTGGAGAAATCCATACAAATGTGCTGAATGTAATAAAACATTCTCAGAATCAAGTAACTTACAAAAAAACATGAAAATTCACATTGGTGTAAAGCCATACATTTGTGTTGAGTGTGATAAAGCTTTCTCAGAATCATCTTATTTGACAATTCATATGAGGACTGATGAATATGAAGCAAAGGATTGAATATGCTAAGGTTAGAGAGGATGTCAAAGTTATGTGGAAATTTAAAGACATTCCCAGGTTAGGTTAGCATGGATCAGGACTGAATACCACCACAACAAAACAAAATTAGTAATATATCATAACTTCTGAATGTAACCAATCATAAAATAATTAAACAAAATAAAATTTATTTAATGAATACAATTAAAATATTAATTTATGTATTGTCACAATATTATGGTTCAAGGTTTTACTACTATTTTTATGCTCTTTCAACCTACTCCCAAAAGTATATTTAGTTTGCCCTGTATAGCATTTCCACTATAAAGTTGACCGATATCATTTTTATAAAAACATTATGTAAACATTTCTGCTTAAATGTTGTCTTTTCATACTTTTCAGTTGGCTTTTCATTTGTAAAGTGACCTTAAAATTAAAACTTGTTAACATCTTTTTAAATTTACACAAAATTTACCATGAAATGGTCACATTATAAATTGTTTAACTACTTTTTTAGGTCTATTTATTTTATTAACACCATTTTTCTTCATTAATTTAGTATTACATTTCTACTTACTAATTCTTCTTTCAATATATTTATTAATGACATTCAATCAATAAGAATTATTTGAACAATATAATGAAAATATTTTTATCAATTTTTACATTTTCATTCTGATAATCGAGGGGGAAAATGCACTTCTTTTGTAGTAACATTACCTAAAGAAGTCCCTAATATGGTGATGAAATGTCAGTTATACTAAATAAAACATCATTGTCTGTAATGTTAGTAAAATTATAGTGATTTAATTATTGTGAAAAACAAGTTAATTTATTTACTGTTTATCCAGTGTAGTTTTTTTTATTTTATGATCTGAAAGTTTGAGCACTGCCAGTTACCATTAGAATGAAATTATATCCCATTTTGGATTTTTAAGGCAAATTTAATAAATTTAAATATTGTTTTAACTTTTTGTTGTTATTGCAGTCTTGCTTCTCACTTCAAGATAATTTACTTTGTTTTCAGGTCAATCAGTCCAACAAGTGTTACATCAGTTCCCATGGCTATTTTGGTTTCCATATCCAAAATTTGATGGTATTATAGAATTAACTAATAATATAATGCCGCATTTAAAGAAACAAACTGCAAAAGAATATTTCAAGTGTGATGTGTGTGGTAAAACTTTCTCTAAATACTGTCTGCTAGCAAAACACTTTAGGACTCACGCTGGTGACAAATCATATAAATGTGCTGAGTGTGATAGAACATTTTCAAAATCAGGTAATTTGACAAGGCATATGAACATTCACACAAGAGGAAAGAGTGGTAATAGCTCACTCAAAATGACTAATTCTCAGCAGTTAAAGAAACGGACTGCAAAAATAAAATTCAAGTGTGATGTGTGTGATAAAACTTTCTCAAATTACAGTCTGCTAAAAAAACACTATAGGACTCACACTGGTGGCAAATCATATAAATGTGCTGAGTGTGATAGAACATTTTCAAAATCAAGTAATTTGACAAGGCATATGAACATTCACACTAGAGGAAAGAGAGTTAACAGCTCACCCAAATTGACTGATTCTTGTCATTTAGAGGAACTCGCCAGAGAAGAACATCTCAAGTGTGACATGTGTAAGAAAACATTTACAAATTACATTGAGCTATCATCACATTTAAGGATTCACTCTCGTCATAAATCATATCAATGTTCCAAGTGTGATGAAACATTCAAATATTCGTTTAGTTTGTCACGACATATGACCACCCACAAAAAAAGAAAACCTACCTTGACTGATTCTGGCAGGTCAAAGAAGCAATCTAAACTTCACAAAGTAAAAGAACATTTCATGTGTGTTGTGTGCAATAAAACATACTCACAATACTATTTGCTAGCAAAACACTTTAAGACTCATGCTGGTGACAAATCATATAATTGTGCTGAATGCGATAGAACATTTTCAAAATCGGATAGTTTGACAAGACATATGACCATTCACATGAGAGGAAAGAGTGTTAAAAGCTCACTCAAATTGACTGATTCTCAACAGTTAAAGAAACAGTCTGCTAAAGGCCATTTCAAGTGTGATGTGTGTGATAAAACTTTCTCAAATTACATTTCCCTAAACAAACACTATAGGACTCACACAAGTGGCAAATCATATAAATGTGCCGAGTGTGATAGAACATTTTCAAAATCAGGTAGTTTGTCAAGACATATGACCACTCACACAAGAGGAAAGAGTGTTAAAAGCTCACTCAAAACGACTGATTCCCAGTGGTTAAAGAAACGGACAGCAAAAAAAAAATTCGAGTGTGATGTGTGTGATAAAACTTTCTCAAATTACAGTCTGCTAAAAAAACACTATAGGACTCACACTGGTGGTAAATCATATAAATGTGCCAAGTGTGATAGAAAATTTTCGAAATCAGGTAATTTGACAAGGCATATGATTTCTCACACTAGGGAAAAAGAACATTTAATGTGTTTTGTGTGTGACAAAACATACTCACATTACTGTTATCTAGCAAAACACTTTAAGACTCACACTGATAGCAAATCATATAAGTGTGATAAATGTGCTAGATTATTTTTAAAACCCAGTAGTTTAACAAAACATATGATTACTCACACCATAGGAAAGAAAGCTACCTTAATGTATTCCCGCCATTTGAAGAAACGGTTTAATATTCACACTGTAAGAGACTTCAAGTGTGTTGTGTGTGATAAAACATATACAAATTACAGTCAGCTAGCAAACCACTATAGGGTTCACACTAGTGGAAAATCATATAAATGTTCTGAGTGCTATAGAGCATACTCATACTCCTGTACTTTGTCAAAACATATGGAGATTCACACCAAAAAAAAAACTGCCATGACTGATTCTGCTAGTACAGAGAAACAGTCTAAACTTCACACAGTTAAAGGACATTTCGCGTGCTTTGTGTGTGACAAAACATTCTTGAAAAAGTATCCGCTAACAAGACACTTAAGGACTCACACACGTTTCAAATCCTTGTCTAACATTCACCCAGTAAATGAAAAGTTCACATGCATTGTTTGTGAAAAAGTGCACGATAAATTAATTCAACTAATAAGGCACATGAGGCTTCACACTTATGAAAAACCATTTGTATGTGTCGAATGTGATATAGCATTTCCAATATCAAATAATTTAACAAGACATATGATATCCCACAGCAATAAAACGAGAGTTAAAAAGAAAAAACCTACCTTGTCTGATTTTGCCAATAAAAGAAAACATTGTATTTATCACCCAATAAATGTACATTTCATGTGTGATTTGTGTGATAAAACATACACTAAATACAGTCAACTAGTAAACCATGTTAGAGTTCATGGTACTAGTGAATCACATACGTGTGTTAACTGCAACATAACATACTCAAACCCAAATAGTTTAGCAAAACATATGGTCAGTCACACAAGAGTAATACAATACAAATGTGTTGAATGCAATAAATCATTCTTACGTGCCAGTCATGTAAAACGACACATGAGAACTCACACTGATGAAAAGACATTTAAATGTGTTGAGTGTGGTCATGCATTTTCACAATCATGTTACTTGGCAAGCCACATGAAGACTCATAAAGCTGAAAAACGTTACATCTGTGTTGAATGTGATAAATCAATGTTACAATCCGGTGACCTAATAAAGCACATGAGGATTCACACTGGTGAAAAACCATACTCATGTAATGACTGTGATAAGACATTTTCGGAAGCAAGCAACCTAAGAAAGCACATGAGAATTCACACTGGTGAAAAGCCACACAAATGTGTTGAGTGTGATAAAACATTTACTTTATCAAGCAGTTTAGCCAAACATATGTTAACACACAGTAATATAAAACCTTACAAATGCTCTGTTTGTGATAAATCATTCACACGATCCAGTGACGTGATAAGACACATGAGGGTTCACACTGGCATAAGGCCATATGTATGTGTGGAGTGTGATCGCGAATTCTCCCAATTATATCACCTAATAAGGCACATGAGAATTCATCTTGGTAGATACCCATATAAATGTGTTGACTGTAAGAAAGCATTCTCAAGACCAGTCCATCTAAAAAAACACATAAAGCTGCTTCATCCTACAAAGTCTAGAAGGATGTCAAATTTTCATGGGCCATTCTCAATAAACGCCATATTAGCAAAACCTAATTGATTCCTTTTTAGGAGAACAGTCTAATCTTCAGACAGAAAAAATGTTTTGTGTGTGACACAACATACTCAATACTTTCGGCTTGCAAACATTTTTATCATTTTTTGTTGCAATCTTTTATATTTAGATTTAAATAACCACATTGCTGTAACTCATTTTAATGCATAACATAGGTCCACTTCAGACTGTATTTTCATTATTTTTATGATTGAAAGTTATTGCTATCTATTGTTTCTAGATATAGTTATATATTTATTCTGGTCAATATAAGCTTCTAGCAAATATTATATATATACATATATATTATACAAATATTTATATGCACATTTTAAATTAAAATAATCTAGTCATTGTCTCTAAATAATAGACAAATATTGTTAAATATTTTCTGTACAATACGTTATTCTTGAGGTAAACTTACACAAATGTAACCTTATTGTGCATATGCTGGAAGAAGTTTGAATTTTTTAAAATATTGTACATATACATAAACTAGAAAAAAATTAACTAGTTATATCATAATGTGATTGCAGTGTTCCAACTCCCTGTAATTGTAGTGAGGAGCTTACTTACCTTTGTAGACTTAGTTAAGTTAAAAATATTCTGAAAACATTGACAGAAGTAAATTTATTGAGTTGTATATCTAAGAAGACACTAGTGTATAGTGAAAACTGTCCCAATTTTACTATCCTTTATTTTCAATAGTATTTAATACACTAGTCCACTTGTGAGTGAAGCTTTAAAGAATCATCACACAAAGTAATTGTAAATAAAATTCTAAAACTAAGTTCTTTTATAATTTCTTCTCTAACACACATTTCATTAGGTATTCATTTCAGTACAGATGTTCGTATTAAACTAGGGCAGTATGTACAACAAAGATCTAGTTGTGATGAAATACCAGAATTAATGTTTTTATTAATAAATAAAAACACTGACAATAAGTCTGTGTATAAATTTATTACTATTTAATTAACATAAATATGATGTTTTGTCTGCCTCAGGCTAACAATTTAGCAATTCATATCATTTACTTCTTGACTCCCTCAGCCAAAAAGATTATTATTATTATGTGAAGAATTAGGTGTTGTGGACCATCTACAGCGACGGTTATGACTGAAGTGATTTTATGCCCGAGGAAGCTCTAAAGGGAGATTAAACATCATATTTATCTCAATTAAAAAGTAATAAATTTATATACTGACTTATTGGCTGCCCTCTTATTTATTGTAAACTTAAGTCACAAATATACATTTAAATGTATTAATTTTTTATTGTTATTCAATTTATAACTTGATAATTATTCAATTTTGCACTAAAGTGATGGAAAAACTTGAGGGTTTAATGTTTGAGAATAAATTTAATTAACTACAAAGTTCCAAGTTATAGATGATAATAATAATATATTTATTTTCTTGAATTGTTATTCACAATATAGAAAATAGTCAATATATCTTAATTACTACTGTTGTATACAAATAGTAACTTATATTTAACTAAACATTATGTTTTCTATTATATATACAGATATACATAATACACAGTACAAACACTTAATATATATATTTATACATACATATAATATATATACATAATATATTAACTATTTTCAGAATGGCTTAATTACAATGTTATTGTGCCTATTATTTGATAGATGAAATGTTGACAATCATTACAGAAAATTTATGTTTATTTTACATTTCATACGGTCATATTAAATATTTTTTTAGTCTATAAAGAAACTTATTTGTATTTTCTAATCTTATTAATTTCAGTTTTTGAGATAATGTATTACAAAGGTATAAGCTTTACTGTTTGTGGTCTTTTCTTGCTCATTTGTAGATTGTACATATTTATAGAAATCATTTTTTTGTCCGGTGTTATGTTCATGCAGGTTGCTATCCATTTTAGCTTGAATTAGAACATTTTTTATGGCTTCATATTTTGTTTATCCCATGGACTGTCATGATTTTACTTGACAAATAATTTCTTTTTGTATATTCTTTCAGCTTCTTAAGTTCCTTTGATAAGGTATTAAGTGTATGATATGTTACACTACTTTTAATATAAATAGGAATAATTGTATGAATTTAGTAGTAAAGAATTCTATAAATGGCCGCCTCTGTGGTCTAGTGGCTAACTAACGTCACAGACTACAGACATCCCAGGTTCGATTCCTGGCCAGGGCCTGGGTGTTTGTGTGTGTTTTCAAGTACCTTTACCCAGCAGAGAAACAGAGCAAGTCACTAATAACCTCATATTGGCTGGTGTGACTATAAAACTGTAAAAAAAAAAAAGATTCTATATAGATTTATTTTTGTGAAAGTTGTAAATACTCTAAAGAAGAACTTTTACCATTAGTTCAGTGTCAATATCATTATAGAAGGTGTTTGTTTGGAAAGTTGCTGCACAGTTACGTCATACGTCGGAAATAACATCCACAGACGGCTCCGAACCCAATTACTTTTGTTTCAAAAACACTTGCTGCGTGTCTAATTGTGATATTTTTTTAAATCTCAAAGTGTGCGCGCTTTTATTTCTTTACACTGCTCCCTCATAAGCAGCAACGTAAAATCATTGCTATTTTAATTCCGTAAAATGTATCTATAAGCAACCAAAGTGATATTAAGGTGGATCATTTATTTATTTAAGCAAGAACTAAGTATTTTATCAAATATATAATGTACAAACATAAATTTATGTGGTGCATTAACAAAAGTGACTATGTTTTAAAAACAATGTTGCTAGTTAAGTGTTTAATCATATCTACAAATTTCTCAAAGAAAAATTAAAAATAAAAACATTTATTTCATGTGCAAGTATTGGAGGGTAATATCCTCTTTTTTTCATTTGGATATAAATAGTAAAAATAATATATTCCCACGGATGTTGCAGGAGCAACAAGAATTTTTTATAATATTTGAAGTGAAGAACTTAGGAAATCCGTAAAGTTGGGAGACAAAATGTATTCTAACTAATAGTTTCCATCTCTTGACTTTTGGCATATTTTTTGTGATTTATTTATTCCCCATATCCTTGGACTGAATGATATATAATAATGAAACACTTTCTCATTAATTTATTTCCACTATTTAAATGTCATCATTTTCAATACATGTAAAATGCTTTAATAAGTTCTTTTAACATATGATAGAAAAAAAAACTAATAGGCTATATAAACACTCAAATTATGAAATAAAAAAAATTTATTTAAGCTTTGGGAACTAAGTATCCCATTATCAAGAAGTTTAAATAATTAGTCAGGATTATATATAAATATTTTAATAATACTTCAATGTTATCAGAAAAAAAATACAATAATTTTGAAGATATTTAATGCATATTTTTCAATTTTCTTCACGTTGAAAGCTTAAAAAAAACTATATTTCGTAATTTGTTATTTATAATTAGTTTTCCATCAAAATGTTTAAATGCTGTATTAAAATGTCATTCTAACTTTGTCATTTTTATAACTTAATTTTTATATTTCATTTGCTCCAATGATGTAGAGAATACCTGATTTTCAGAATTTTTGATCCAAGGAGAAAACTTTGAATATTCTCCTCCTACATTTTCATTTTATATCTGGCATATTATTTAATTTTCAATGTTTCACCTTATTAATATTGTAATTTTGAGATATTTTTTTATAAATATACATACCAAAATAAATGTAAATTGTAAGTCTTCTGGAGTTTTTGTTCGTCACATCTGTAACCCATCGTCATACAAGCCACTTAATTCCTATGCAACCCTCCCTATTGTCCGTCTCTCGAGTGTTAGACTTTTGTGAAACAGAAAGTTGCACGTTTCTCTTTAATATGATGGCAGGGAAATTTTTATCTACCTAACGTTTCTCTTTAAATCTACAAAAGTTCACTGGATCACATAGCTTCAGAATTGTATTCACTCGGGATATTGTGTATCAGCTTATAAGGTGACAGAAATAAAATATTGACAAAAAAAAAGAGTTATCCATAACTCCTACAGAAGGCAGTCAGTTGTAATTAGAATTGCAGGTCAAGAAAAGGAAAGGAGTAAGACAAGGATCAAGCAGTCTGATGCGCATCCTGTTCAAACTTGTATATAGAACAGGTGATGAAGCAAGTTAAAAAGGAATCATACTGCAAGGAGAAGAATAAAAAAAGGTTTGCAGATGATATTGTAGTACTAGGGGAATCATAAGAAGACCTTGAAACTATAATAAATGGCATGAACTTGATCAAGGAGAAAAAGTTCAGTATGAGGATTTTTTTTTCTTTCTCTGTGGCTCTACAGCCCATTGACCAGGGGCCCGGGCCTACCGAGTCGACTGCGGAGTGTCATCTTGCTTGACACATTCCAAATTTGGAGTGACACACACGTGGTCAGCGTATCGACCCTCCGACAGTCTTAATCCCGACCATGACGACACGAACATCCGAGCCCAAGCCAGGATTCGAACCCGGGGCCTCTGGGTTGTGAGGCAGCAACTAGAGACAGGCTAGCCACTACACCACAGGAGGTCGGCTCAATATGAGGATTAATAGAGAAAAAACCAAGGTATTGGAGTGTAGAAACAGCGGAAAGACAAACGGTGTTAGATTGGGGATATTTTGGGCAGCATAAGAACTAGAGTAGAATAGCACAGGCAAGGAAGGCTTTCAGCAAAATGAAAAATTTACTTACATCTAGTATAAGTATTCATATTATGTAATGTTAGTATGGGGTGTGGTGTTATATGGGTGCGAAACGTGGACAGCAAGGCATTGAAAAATGGAAAAGAATAGAAGCTTTTGAAATGTGCTGCTGTAGAAGAACGAGAGGGGTAGATAGAAGAACTAACCAGGAAGGTCTGAGAACAACATGGAGGACTTTTGAAGGAATAGTTGTTAATAGCCCACATTTTGTGACGGTAAGGTCTTTGTAAAATTGGAATTAGAGGGAACTCAACAGAAGAGGAATTCCAAGGATGGAATATGTTAATCAGATTAGGGAATATGTGGGATGTGGCAGCCGTGTAGAAATGAAAAGGCTTGTTACGGATAGATTATGATGATTAAGACCAGTCTTAACAGATGATATATGCAAGTGTCTACACGTGGTAATCAGACCTAAGAAGAGATGATTCAAGAATCTCCTTATTGTAAATATAGTTGAAAAAATTCAGTTAATTTCTTTGTTACTACGAGAGTCCTGTAAGATATATACAACATGGAAGAGTAATAACAAGAGTAGGATAGCACAGGCAGGGAAGGCTTTTGTAAAAAAAGAGGAATTTACTTTCGGGTAACGTATATTAGGAAATCATTGCCAAAAATGTTCGTATGGAGTGTGGCGTTATATATGCGTATGAAATGTGGACAGAAGGAGTTGCGGAAAGGAAAAGAATAGAAGCTTTTGAAATGTGGAGAATGAGATGGGTGGATAGAATCACCAATGAGGAAGTTTCAAGCAGAGTAGGGGAAGAGCGAGTGAGCAATATGGAGAACGTTGACCAACAGAAGGAATATAGATTAATAGGCCACGTTTTAAGACATTAGGATATTGTAAAATATAAAAATTAGAGGGAAGTGTGTGTGTGGGGTAAGAACAGAAGAGGGAGGCCAAGGATGTAGTTAGTGAGGATGTGGAAGTAATGAGGAAATGAAAAGGCTTGCACAAGACAGGTTAGCGTCAGACCAGTCTTCGGACTGAATACCAAGGGAAATGTTAAATTGTATAGAATATTCTTAGAGCTAAACTTTTCTAAATAAAACTATTATTATTAGTACTTATTAACATAAAATAAATATAACTGCTCATTATATGATAAATTATCTTGGACGCCAGAGAAAAGTGAGTGGGATGAGTCAGGTGGTGCATTAATATTGATTTCTGTGGACGAGTCCAAGTTGGCAAGTTTCAATCAACAGGTCAAACGAGAATAACTTTGATACCCTATAGAACCTGATTAAATACTTCGATTTATTTTTTCAAAGTATTTTCTTTTTAAAAAGAAACATTGTGGTTAATGACTTATCCAGTTCAATAAATATCAATGCGAGCGTTAAGTTTATGTTTCGTTACCAACGTAAAAGCTAGAAAATCACTGTGTCGCATGTTGTTTTCGCCCAGAATACCGTCAATTACGCCAAACAACTCTCTGGTGAAGAAAAATATAAAACTTCACCGACGAATTCGGTTTATTGCAGATTTAATCATGCAACAAATACTTGGAAAATGTTATCAACTTTCGTCTCAAATGAAATAGTATTTTCGTATTTTGTAATTTGGCGAAAAAGGTATTGCTAAAGATATTGGTTGTGTATTGTAGTAATTTCGTCGTCTTTGGAAAGATAATTGATTTTGACAACTGAAAATTAACAACAGCCAATCGAAAGTATATCGGTTAAATTCATTAACATCTATATTCTAATTCTATTTGGGTGAGTAAAATTAAAGACAAAACATTTTGTAGGTTAATTTTTACTGTTTCCAAGGGAAAAAGTACTTCATGCCAAACGAAGACCATTTTATTTTTCCCATTAATTGCTAGAACATTCAATTTTGTTTCATATGGCTAAAGTTTGCTCAGAAAATTCTACATTTACTACATGCTTATATTTATAATAATAATAATGAAGTTTTATTTAGCAAATAAATGCTAATAACTACTAGAGTTTACATTTCATATACTCAGACTTATGACTAAATCCCTAATTTAGTTTCATCATAATCTATAGTGTCAAATGTAAAGTAAACGAAAAAAAAAAAGAGGCTAATTAGATTAATAAGTCGCCAAATGCTTATGACTTTACTGTGTCATTTTTAAAGGGGAATTGAGCGAGATTTGTTAATAGAAATGGCAGGGAAACTGAATTTCCTTCCAACAGGTACGTCAGAAATACTAAGAGGTATAAATATTAATTAAAATTTAATTTGTTGACTTATCTGAATGCATTGCACACTATAAAGTGAAAGACAGAAGTGAGGACCAAACTAGTCTTTTAGTTCACACTTTTTTTTTCTGTCATACTTTTAAATGTAGTTATTATTCTACGCAAGTAACCGAATTCCTCAACTTCCTTCAAAATATCCCTTCCCAATCTAACAGCCTTTGTTATTTCACCTTTTCCCATACTAAACTCCATTACCTTGGTTTTTCCTCTATTAATCCTCATATTGAACTCTTTGTCTGGGATCACGTTGATGCCATTTATTATGGTTTCCAAGTCTTCGTCTGACTCCTCTAATACTACAATATCATCAGCATAGCATAACGTTTTCATTTCTTCTCCTTGCAGTAAGATTTATTTTTCCGTATTCAGATTTAACTATCTTCATCGCCAGTTAAACAGCACAGGTGACAGACACACTGCATCCTTGTCTTACTCCTTTTTTTGAATTTGATTCTGTTCTTGATCTTCAATTCTAATTACTGCTGACTGCCTTCTGTAGAGGTTATGTTTAAGCCTCTTTCTCAGTATTTTTTTCCTGTCCTCTTCAAAATCCTTAATAGTGTATTCCAGTTCACGTGATCCCAGGTTTTTTATAAATCTACAAATGCCATGAACGTAGGCCTGTTCTTCCTTATCCAGTCTTCTAAAATTAGGTACAAAGCCAATATTGCTTCTCTTGTCCCTATGTTCTTGCTAGAACCAAGATGATCTCCTCCTAACTCGCATTCTATTTGACGTTCCATCTTCACATATACTGTTTTCGTCAATATTTTTCATGCATGCGAAACTTGACTAATTGTCCTGCATCTGTCAGCCCCAGTCTTCTTTGGTATGGGTATAATTATGTTTATACTATAATCTTATGCTATTCTTCCTTTTTTTATCTATTTCACAAACTACCCTGAACAGCCATGATATTGCCTCCTCGCCTGAAGATCTGATCAGCTACGCTGAAATGTTATCAATTCCTGGCACGTTACAATTGCTCAGGCCTCTCAACTAATTTTTGACCAATACAAAATTCTACTAGCCTGTCTTGTCTTTGATTCCTTTCACCAAGTCCATAGTCCCCAACTACATATTTTTCTATTCCCTTTCCTATTACTGCCACCCATTATTATTAAATTCTCATTTCTCAATTTCTTCATAGATTTTCTCAATATCTTCTTTCTCTGCGGCACTTGTGGACAAAAAAAACTTTAATGTTTGCATTTGCTGCTGTTTTGTTTCTAATGTTATTGTAAATAACCTTTCACGATATTGTTTATAATAACTTACTTGTTGCTCCATCCTTTTTTATTCATTACAAGAACTAACCCTGCATTCCTTGCAAATGATTAAGGGTCTCTATTAATAACGAACGACCAGGGCTTAGTACAAGTCAAATACTTTCTTTCTGTGAGTTTTATTGCAATGCATGTTTTATTATAATAAAATGGTACACTTCATATACAAAATATAACACACAGAAACAGAAATAACAGTATAACATGTGGACCAATACATTTTGTCGATTTCAAATATTCTATGTGTTAATATAAATAGGTACCCAGGCAATGCCAGGCACCCAGCCAGTATCAAACATTTAGCCCCAGTTTGGCCTAACCCCCAAATAAAAAAAAAATCATTTTTCAGGTGTATGTATAATGTTTGATATTATTGTATTGTTTAAAATACAGATTGCCGCCTGCCGCTAGGGTCATTCAGCGTCAAATGACCATTTCCGATTTAAATGACAGTTTGTAATATAGTGCTTTAAATTTGACATCTGCAAAATTTCAATTCAAAATGTGAATTTCTGGCCGAGATACGCACTTTTTCATAGGAATCAGTCATATGTCGCAGTCGTCATCATTTTAAAATTTTCACTTTTAAGCTTTAATATTGCGGCAATTATTATAGAATAGACCCTGAGAATTTTGTTTGTAAGGCAAGCAAACATTATGTGGTAGCTATGTAGAAATTACCAAGATACGTTAGCATGGAGGGTTGCACCAAACCAGTCTCAGAACTGATTACCACAACAACAGCACGAAAATAATACGATAAGTTACACAAATATTATCCCTGGCCGGTATGGACCCCCCCTAAGTTGCCAAAAAAAAATTTTCACCTAATTTGTTTTTCATATTTTTAAAGAAACTTACTGGGATATATAAAGTAGGAACAGCATGAATATATTGTACTTGGCATGTCTACAAGTCGTAGGATTTACAGCTTTGTAGACAACAATATTCTTTGGTGAATTAGAGAAGGAAAAAAACAAACAAGTATATGGTCATATCGGGAATAAATTACACAATTATGGGCTGGAGAGTACGTATTTCAGCAAGTCTCTTCATTCGCATATTTAGGAACTAAAGTAAATAACAGGTGTGACAATAAAAAAGAAATAGAAAGTAGAATTATGGCAGTAAATAGGTGCTACTTTGGCCTTCATAATCGTTTTAAGTAAATAATTCTGTCCAGAGCTACAAAGAAATTGCTGTACAAACTCTAGCGAGACCTGTAATGAAATATGGAGCCGAGTGTTGAACACCTTTGCAAGTACCAGGTGTAGAAGTATGAAACCGGAATTTTTTTTGTTTTTTTGTAAAAATTACACATCTGTTATTTGAAAATTATAAAATCTATTTTATTCGAAATAGTCTCCATTGGAATTTACACATTTTTCCCACCTCTCCGGTAGGTTATGAATGCCAATTCTTCCTATGAAGCAAACCTTGTTGTCGAGCCATTTTCTTACATTTTCATATGAATCGAAGTGTTGTTCGGCGAGTGCATGTCCCAATGATGCGAACAGATGGTAATGGGATGGAGCCAAGTCTGGAGAATAAGCCGCATGTGCTAGTATTTCCCATTTGAATGCCTCGATCATATCCTTGACCTGTTTTGCTGTGTGCGAGGGGGCATGATCATGAAGCAAAATGACTTTATGTTGCCTTTTTGCATATTCCGGGCATTTTTGACGTATTGTTCGATTCAAATCGATCATTTGCTGTTGGTAGCGATCAGTGTTAACAGTTTCACCAGGTTTTAGTTAGTAGCTCATGATATATTACACCCTTTTGATCCCACCAAACGCAGAGCATTGTCTTCTTTCCAAAACGATTTGGTCTTGCAGTGGATGTGGATGGTTCGCCTGGATTCACCCATGATTTATGATGCTTAGGATTCTGAAAATATATCCTTCTTTCATCACCTGTCACTATTTGATGGAGAAATGATTTTCTTTCATATCTGATGAGCAGCATTTTTCGATTTTCTTGCTGTCTTTCATTGAGTTCATGTGCGACCCATTTTCCCACTTTCTGAATCTTTCCCGTAGCTTTAAGAGAAAGAGATACTGCTTTCTGCGTCACATTTAATTTTTCCGTGAGTTCTTTTTGAGTCAGAGTATCGTCTTCATCCAATAAGGCTTGCAAGTCCTTGTCTTTTTCGGTAGTTTCCCACACTCCTAGTTTCTTACATCAAAAACACCACTTTAAAATTTTTTTAAACCACTTGTAGCACCGAGTTTTGCCAAGAGCATGTTCACCGTACGCTTCGATAAGCATTTTATGTGATTTTGCAGCAGTTTTCTTCAAATGACAGTAAAAAAGCATCCGCTGTCCGCAAACCATAGTTCGTAGACACAAAACTCTACATGTTTGAGGTTATAGAAAAACTTCGTCAGCTGTTAGAGGAAGAAGATGGCGCTGTAGAAGCGGTCTTACGCTAAACTGATAGCGAGCAGCATCTATAGGGAAATTCCAGTTTCGTACTTCTACACCTGGTAGACTAGAACAGACTGGATAAATTTTAAAGAGAAATACTGTGGAAAATACATGGTCCTGTGCAAGGAAAGGGAATGTGGGGAATTTTGCATAATGCAGAACTGTACAAGTTGTATAATGAACAATAATTATCCCTGACAATGAGAGAGTTTGATGGTAGTTAAGGAATTCTGCTACATGGGCAGTGTAATAACTACAGTAGGATAGAACAGGCAAGAAGGCTTTCGTGAAGAACGAGGAATTTACTTATGGGTCATATAAGTGTAAATATTAGGAAATCGTTGCTTAAAATGTTCGTATCGAACATGGTGTTATACGGGTGCGAAACGTGGATTATAGGAGTTCCAGATAGGAAAAGAATAGAAGCCTTTGAAATGAGTTGCTATGGGAGAATGAGATGTGTGAATAGAGTTACTAATGAGGAAGTTCTTAACAGAATAGGGTAAAAGTGAACAATATGGAGGACGTTGACTAAGGGAAGGGATAGATTAATAGGCCATGTTTTAAGACACAGGGGTCTTGAAAATTAACATTAGGGGAAGAGTGTCGGGTAAGAACAGATGAGGAAGGCAAAGGATGGAATATGCTAAGAAAATAGGAGGGATGTGACAGTTATGCAGAAATGAAAGGCTTGCGCAAGCTATGTTAGCATGTAGGATTGTGTCAGATCAGTCTTGGACCTGAATAGCTCAACAACAACAACAACAAAAACATGTTACAAATGGAATAGTTAACCAACAATTTTTTTTCATTTTGTCTGCATACTGAACTTGATACCTGCCAAAAAAATTATAGTTAGCACAAATGTATTTGACACCTACATAATCACATCAAAAACACTGTTTATATATTAAAGAGAAAATTTTACACACCCTTGTTTTATTTTCTATATAAATAAATGCAATCATGAAATTTTATCTCACTTCAGTATGTAACTGTATGTAAATATCAGAAATGTTATACAATTTAGCCTTTGAGGGTAAAGGTAAATACATAAATATAAAATATATTTAAAGCAAACTGCCCCTGATCATGTCAAAATGATGTATTTGCTTTCAGGTGTGTCAATCAACTTCCTGGTATCTGTTTGCTGATCGTTTATGATTTTGGATTCAGTGTACCATATGATATATATAAAAAAACTAAACTAAAAATACAGCATCCACTTCTATAAGTGAAATAAAAATAATAAACTTCCAGTTTACATGAAATAAATTCATATTCAGAAAAACCATAATAAGAGTAAGAAAATGTGACCCAACAACACACACAAGAATTCACTGGCTATCAGATGTGTCTAGTATTAAATCACAAACAGGTTATCTAGCAAATCATTTGCTAGTTAAGAACAATATATTTGCATAGTCCCATAACCTAATTATACACCTAAGCATTCAACATGAAAAAAAACAACATATTAATGTGTAGTCCTCAGAATTAAGTTACAAAATGAAACACAACAGGATTCACCTTGGTCAGAAACCATACAGTTGTATTGTATGTGAAAAAATATTCACAGCATCAGGAACTTTAAAAAGACATTTGATGATTCATGTTGGTGAAAAACCATACAAATGTGTCGAATGTGATAAGAAATTCTCACGATCCAGTAATTTAACAAGACATGTGAGAACTCACACTGGTGAAAAGCCATTTGTTTGTGTTGAGTGTGAAATGACTTTCTCTCAGTCAGGTCACCTAATAAACCATATGAGGGTTCACTCTGGCCGAAAACCATACACATGTGCTGAATGTGATACATCATTCATATTTTCCCGTGAGCTAATTATACACCTAAAAATTCACACAGGGGAAAGGCCATACAAATGTAAAGTGTGTTTCAAGGCTTTCTCAGAATTAAACTACTTAATGGAACACAATAGGATTCACACAGGTGAAGAACCATTCAAATGTGTTCTATGTTTTAAAGAATTCTCAGAATTAAATTTCCTAATGAAACACAAAAAGGTTCACTCTCGTGAGAAACCATACAATTGTGTTGTATGTAAAAGAACATTCTCAGTATCAGGTAGTTTAGCAAGACATATGAAAACACACTTTAGTTATAAACCTTATAAATGTATTGAATGTGATAAAAATTTCTCTCGATACAGTGACATAACAAGACACCTTAGGATTCACACTGGTGAAAGGCCATATATTTGTGTTGAATGTGATATGACATTCTCACGTTCAGGTCAACTAACAAACCATATGAGAATGCACAAAGGCGAAAAACCATACGTATGTGTTGAATGTGATAAAAAATTCTCATATTCTCGTAATCTAATTATACACTTGATGAATCATACTGGTATAAAGCCTCACAAATGTCTTGTTTGCTTCAAAGCATTCTCAGATTCATATAACCTAACAAGACACATGCGGATTCACTCTGGTTGTTACACATACAAATGTGTTGAATGTGATATGTCATTTACACAATCAGGTCATCTATCAAGTCATATGAGAGTTCACACTGGTGAAAGACCATATAAATGTCTTGAATGTGATATGAGATTCTCACAGTCAAGCCACCTAACAAACCATATGATGACTCATACTGGTGAGAAACCCTACAAATGTGAAGTATGTAATAAAAAATTCTCACGGGCCAGTAACCTAACAAGACACATTAGAATTCACACTAGACGAAATATGTGCATGGTTTGAGTGTGATAAAAAAATTCTCAGAATCCAGTTACCTAGAAAACAAACCACTCAAGTATTCAAGCTTGTGATCAACAATCTAACAAATTTGGAGAAAAACATTTTACAATTAATTTAAAAATCTTTGTAATAGTCTTAAGTATGGTGGAAACAGTAAAATGAATTAGTTTGCATTAACTGAAAAAATTTTAGTTCCAAAATTGTGTTTGTGAGGTTTTGTAAATAAGAATTCAAATCAATATTTTATATATACTTGTACATTTCTTATTTAAATATAATATTTCTATAAAAAAATGTACATTTTCCACTTTTCTGTATTAATATCCTCTTTGAATTATTATTACATTGATTTGTTTCCCATTGTCCAAGTAAGTTCCTTTGCTATGGCTCTGTTTTTTAAAAGTCTTTGTAGTACAAAGATATTTACATTGCTTGGAAAGGTATATGATTCACAATGGAAAAGTTACTACACTGGCTAAAATTTATCTATTCTGAATTTGAGTTTGTCAAGTTCAAATGTAACTATTCTTTCACATATTTAATTTATGACAAGAAATACAAAGTCATAGTTAAAAGTCTCCTCATAGATTCCAAGATCACACTGATTAATAAAATTTGTTAATAATAAATACCCATGTAAACAATGTTAGCAAATAGCACTGAGAACCAAAAACATCAATAACATAGTGCCTTTATTATTATTATTATTGTTTATATAAAAAAAATTTATCTTTACAATTATCTGTTAGTAAAATAATTGTTCTAGTAGATACAATATTAAAATAATGAATTTACAAAATTAAAATAGTGTATGTAATTCACCTGTTAATTATAGGGTAGGTTAGTCCTTTGGTTAGCCTACTTTGGCACATGGGTTACATTAATGCCTTTTTCATTTGTGAGTTGGGCAATTATATTTATTTCCGATATATAGAGACTTAGGATTCAATTGTCAATAACTGTGCACTTTTTAGTTTGTGAATGAATATGACAAAGAATATAAATATACAATTTATTTTGTTGAAGTTAACCATTCCAAGTCTACAGAAATTGTGATCTGAAGTGCTGGAAATTAACATTCTGTTTGTGAGATCAAGTATGTTGGCATTTCTGTGAATGTGTCTGGTTATTGTTAACTGCATAACTCATAATCTGAAAGCTCCACCTTAATAAACCCTTGTTTTTTTGTTAACAGGCTACGTGAGGGTAATTGTGAAACAGGCAACTCCCCTTTAATAGCATAGGAAGGAGGGATGACTAGGGCCCCCAGGCTGTAGTTTAAAGATCCTACCTAGTGTTTTGCCCAAGTGTGATGCAGGGAAACTTGCATCAGGTTGGTTGGACTACTGTTACTACTTCCACGCTCTTCTGATAATGGAAGACTGAATTGTTGTGGGAATGCAACAAACCTGGCCCAATGGGATAGGCGAACAACTTTCACCAAACGCTTAAGGTCTGTGACCCCACAAACTGCTCAAGGTCATCTCAGCTTGTGGGAGACTTAATGTAAAAACCTTGTCCTGGGGCAGGGAAACCCATTATGAGGTTGTCAGCCCTGACGGACTTTCCAGAACTCCTCTATATTTTCACTAAAAATCATGCAATGTATCCTTCTTTTTCCTTTTACAGACTTCAAGAGTGTGATCCTGAAACAGACAACTTTAATACCATTGAAAAGTGGGGGAGGCGGGGAGGGGGAAGTATAGCAAGGGAGCCCTAGGACCCCTAGGCTATAATTTAAAGGATCCTACCTTGTGTTTTCAGCTTTCACCTAAAGAGATGCAGGAAACCCTAGAAACTCTACATCATGTAGGTCAGGCTATTGGGTACTATTCACACACCCTACCAAATCACAGAAGTTTTCTGTGGTTGACCGACTGATCCAATGGGATCAGTTGACATCTCTTACCATATGCCCAAGGTCTTCAACCCCAGTGCACACACCTAAAATAGATGAAGGTACCTCAGCATGGGACAACTTTGAAATATCGAAAGTATGAGGCATTTCCAAAGGTGAGCCCCGAAATCAATCTGGAGAAAATTACTTGTGAGGGAAAACTCCCACAGGTAGCCCTTTAAGATGACTAAGAAAGAATATCAAATATGTTAATCAGTTGAAATATACCTCTGATCACCTGAAAGATAAACTCAAATATAAGAGCACAGTTGCTTTTGTTTCATTATTTAACTAGCACAAAGAACATAACTCAAAAGGTTGTTTAAATGGTTTCTTATTGATAATCAAAAACTATAACAATTTTTTCTCAGTGTTACTAACTAAAGTAGTTGTAAAATATGTATTATGTTTTAGTTTTGAAATTGGCAATGTTTGAGAGGATTCAAAACAATATTGATGGATTATTTAGAATATTTCTATTTATAAACAAAATTAATTGACAGAATTGTGAGAGAATTATACCAGTTATATGTGTTTCTATTTTATGACTAAAAATATAATTTAACATTGCATTTGATTTTTAATCTGACTTTGAGGGGGTTTGACTTCAGTTGTGTTGTTCAACCCAATCTGTTACCTAATTACATTCATTAACATACATTACTAAAAATGTTTGATTGGAGTGTGGCATTATACGGGTGCAAAACGTTGAGAGTAGGAGTTGCATAAAGGAAAAGATAGAAGCTTTTAAATGTGCTGCTATAGGAGACTGAGATGGGTGAATAAAATCACTAACCAAGAAATTCTAAGCAGAAGAGGGGAAGAGAGAACAATATGGAGGACGTTGACAAAGAGAAGGGATAGGTTCATAGGCAATGTTTTAAGACACAAAGATATTTTAAAATTCACATTAGAGGGAAGTGTGTGGGGATAGAAAAGGGAGTCAAAGGATGGAATACGCTAAGCAGATTAGGATGTGGTAACTGAAGAGACTTGCGCAGGATAGGTCACATGGAGGGTTTCATCTGACCAGTCTCAGGACAATACCACCAAGAAAAGAATCTGATAGTCAAAAAATCTGGATGGACATTGTAGAGAACTGAAATATAGTTAATTTGTTTATTCTTTCCAATAGGTAGATGTGTACATAATTTTCAGTTGGAAATATTGTTTAATATGGAATTGTTACAAACACTTATGTCAAGACAGATCTGCTACTACATCTGGTGATGGCAAACACCTTTTCTTACCTTGCATTACAGTAAAGCATGAGGTAGTTTGTTTATTCATGTATGAAGGTAGTTAAAACAAATAATGACAAGAAAAAGAAGTAGTAGTAAATGTGTAATATGAATAAAAAAATATTAGAGAAAAAAACTTCATTCGCATTTCTGTCTCAAAAAGGAATATGAATAATGTACACTGACATCAGATAACACATTAAAATTAAAATCTTTATTAAAAAAACAATCAAAATTTGATGGAACAAACTAAAATTCAGAAGCACATATAAGAAAAGTAAATGTGTGGCACAACTGCTACAACACTTTTTAAAGACAGGTAATTTCTTTAATAACAACAAATGAAATGTTTTAAATATTTAAAAACTCTTTAATATTCACACAAGATACAAGTTTAATAATGGAAGAAATAATTTCAGAATTAAAAAATTGCGATATTTTGGACTAATTAATGAGCTTCTTTAATTCAATATGATGCAGTATTTTAACACACTTTCACCTGTGGTCATCATCATGGGCTTTTAGTGTGAGGCACTCGATACAATTTTGTTGTTCTTAACCACTGTCTGTTAACATGGTTGTAAATTTTAGAGATTCTAAGAAAAGTTTTTCAAGACTAAATGCATTTATCACACTCAACTTGTTTCTGTAGATATGCATAAGTGTGAATCATGATGTGATTTTTAAATATTGAGGACTGGGCAAATATTTTATCAAATTCAACACATTTGTATGGTTTCTCACCTGTGTGAATCCTCATGTGTTATATTAAGCTTGAGAACTGTGAGAATGATTGCATTCAACACATTTGTATGGTTTTTCACCAGAATGAATAATTTTCATGTGCTGTGTCAGGTGTGAGGAGGTTCTGAATGTTTTATCACATTCAACACACTTGTACGGTTTATCACCAGTATGAGTCCTCATGTGTGCTGCTAAGTTTGAGGATGTTGTACATGTTTTATTACACTCAACACATTTGTATAGCTGTGCACCAGTATGAATCCTCAATGTGTTCTTAATATTGATGACAATTTGAATGTGCTCTCACATTCAACACATTTATATGGTCTCTCACAGTTTTGTTTTTATCCACTGTGGATTAATAAACTTCAGATGTTAAGAGCGTTTAATGACAGTCCACACATTTCTATTGCTTTGCATCAATATGAATCATCATGTGATTTTTTAATATTGAGGACAGTGGAAATCTTCTATCACATTCACCACATTTTTATGGATTATCACCAGTGTGAATCCTCATGTGCTTCATTAAGTTTGAGGATCCTGCAAATGTTTTATCACACTCACAACATTTGTATGGTTTCTCACCTGTATGAGTCCTCATGTGCTCTGCTAATTTTGAGGATTTTGTGAATCTTTTATAACACTCAAAACATTTGTATGGCTTGTCACCTGTGTGAGTCCTAATGTGCTGTGTTAAACTTGAGGATTGTGTGAATGTTTTATCACATTCAACACACTTGTATGGTTTTTCACCAGTATGAGTCCTCATGTGCTCTGCTAAATTTGAGGATCTTGTAAATCTTTTATTACACCCGAAACATTTGTATGGTTTCTCACCTGTGCGACTCCTCATTTGTTCCGACCCGTGTGAAAAAGTTGTAAATGCTTTATCGCAGTCAATATGTTTGTACCGTTTCTCACCTGTGTGAATCCTCACATGCTGTGTTAAACTTGAGGAATGTGTGAATGTTTTGTCACACTCAACACATTTGTATGGCTTTTCACCAGTATGAGTCCTCATGTGCTCTGCTAAGTTTGAGGATCTTGTGAATCTTTTATCACACTCAAGACAATTGTACGGTTTCTCACCTGT
Source organism: Eucriotettix oculatus (assembly GCA_034510155.1). Classification (NCBI taxonomy): domain Eukaryota; kingdom Metazoa; phylum Arthropoda; class Insecta; order Orthoptera; family Tetrigidae; genus Eucriotettix; species Eucriotettix oculatus. Next base: position 7,157,394 of record CM067376.1, on the reverse strand, counting down.
GTGAATCCTCATGTGGTGTGTTAAGCTTGAGGACTGTGAGAATGCTATATCACATTCAACACAGTTGTATGGCTTTGCACCAGTGTGAGTCCTCAAGTGCTGCCTTAAGCTTGATGATCGTGTGAATGATCTATCACACTCAACACATTTGTAAGATTTACTACAAGTGTACATCTTCATGTATGTATCATAAATGTCCAAAGAATTCAAATTCACTTGATGATAATTCTGTAGTTGTAGTAATTTACAATTATAATAATTGAAGTAGTTCAGGTGAATAATGTAGTTATTTGGTTGACGTATCTGAAAACAAATAACTGACTTTTTGATAACAATAGAAAATTTGTTGTTTTTCATATTAGCACTTGTAAAAGAATGTTTTCCAGCATATTTAAAGAATAAACTTAAATACCACATTAACAAATTTAATGTTTCCAATTATCTCTATAATTGTCATATTCAATTAAGGAACACTACAGCAAAAGTAAGTTGAACTAATGGGTAATAAAACTCTTTTTCGGTCACTGTTTTGAGAGTTATTTTACTTTTAAAATGGTAGCTTTCGGCAGCTATACTGCCATATTCATCCTTGTACTTACAAACTACTTTATATTATTCCCTTCTTCCGTACAAAGTACATTGTTAATATTTAAAATGTTTGTGTTGTTTTACAATTGTAAGTTACGAACGTAAATGACTGAAAAAAATCAACGTATTTCTCTAAACAATTAAAACATTAGTGAAACAGGAGCCAATAAAAGATTATAAAAGGAAACAATATTGATTGAATTGTAATATGTTCAGCAAAATGTTAACATGATTCTTATAATTCCTTTCAGCATATGTGACCAAAATATTTGACTTGATGTAATAGTTCCCAATAATATTTGTCCTAGGGAATGTTAGTTGAAAAATCCAAACTTTAAAAACGCACCAATTCTCAGGCTTAAAAATAATTAGCCTGCCTTGTCTACTTATATTAAGAAACATTATCTTATAAAGTCACTTTACAAAGACTACAGAATGGTAAAAATACACTTAATTCATCCTGACCTATTTATTATTTCAAGTACATAAATTAAATGGAATGAAATTAATATTGAGATGCTTACAGAACGGAGCGCATCAATGCCCTGGGTATATATTCATAAACGGGTTGCGGTTTTGCATGCGGACAAAACTAAATGGAATCCACTTGGTGCACTCTACAAAGCTTACTCAGACCTGGTCAGAAATAAGGGAGCAGCAAAGTATACCTAAATTATTCTCTAAAAATGACAGTAATTACAAAATAAATGAAAGGGCCCAGAGAACGGATGTGGGCAAAATTCTTTCATAAACAGGGCGATAAATGACTGGACTGCTTTGTGCCTACGAGAGGCTTTCTCTAAGAATACAAATGTTTTCAGAAAGAAGTGAGAAACACTGAAAAGTTTTAGATGCTTATTTTGTAGGAAAAAAAGTGGAATATTTTGAAATTGTATATATTTTTTCCTTTTCTGTAGTTCATCTTTGTTCTTTTAGTTTATCAGCAATTTATATTTGCACTTTAATTTTATCAACAAATTGCCACTGAGCAAATACCAGTCCACCTATAGTAATAATAATAATAATAAATACAACACAATGACCATAAATTTCTTTCAGCAAGTATATTTATTTCTGGGAGTATGCATTGTTAGGTGAAAAGTGAGGACTAAGCAAAATATTGCCACATCTGAAGACCTGCAGACACGTAGACTCGGGTTCGAGTCCCAGCCGACGCAACCATTTTATTTGTTTAATTTATTTACATTGTTTGCCTTTAGTTTCTAGTATTTTCTGCTTCTAGAATATTCCATGTATGTATAAATAGGACTGGATTCCAAATCGGAGTCAGTTTTAAGCAGTACATGCTTTGTACAGCACTTCGCCGTTGATTAAACGCCTATAACCTCTGCGTGTGTGTGTTATTGAATCTCACGATCCCTAAGAAACAACAGCGCCCAAATTAATTATATTAAACGATTGATATATAATGGCTTACATTAAAAAAAGGCAAAATTTAAAATATTTAAGTGATGGAGCACAGAGACCATTAAATATCCAATAATATAAGGCAATTAATCGTGTATTTATAGCACCGACGTGATGATATTTAAATATGACGAGTACACGTTAGACAAGAAGTTAACCAGAGAATAATAATGTTATGTTAGCACCAAGGAAGGATGAAAACTATAGCACGAGCATGACTTAACAGTGAAGAATCTGGGTTACAGGAAAAGATCGCTGCCTGGCTAACACAGAATTTTTGAGATACGAATCGTCAGGATAGAGAATGTGTAGTCAGGTTCAAATTTCGCTCATAACGAAATGCGTAGACCCAAATATACACCGAACGTCAAACATCAAGATCACTGCTACTAAAACACTAGAAAAGCCAACATAAGAAGCTGCCAATTGTTAAGTTCTATTTTAAGAAACACACAATTTAATAAATCAATAAGCAATTCCTTTACAAAGTACTATATATGTAATGAGCAAATTGTAACGGTTTGCTTAACATTTAAGGACAAATGGGGCCAGATCAGTTACTGTGAACAATTTTGATACAGATAACAGCAGTTAAACTCAATTCACCTTCACTTCAACTAAATTTCAGCCTTAATTATCAACTTTATATTACAATATTTTTGTTTATACGAATTACTTTTGTAATATTACAATTTAGAAAACAAAAGCCTCAACATATTGGTTTTCTATATTCATGAAGGTCCTTAGTATATTTCTCACCTTTCTTTTTGTGTGTCCACAGTTTCTCACTTCTATTTGGCTTCAGTCTTTCTTATATTTTATTTTTTTGAACTTGGCCAAATTCCTCTTCAAATCACTTTACTCTGAAATATAATATTAATGAACAAATGTTTACATCATTAATAAAAGAATACTACTTGAAATGTTTCCTACAACACCTATAACATCATTGGTGATTTCTTTAATACAGATATTTCCTGTCGTTTACTTTAGATCATGAGCTGCAGATTAAAATATGGATAAAGTGAAACAAGAACAAGCTAATTCCGTGTAAGGCTCAGGTGAAGGAATTACTAAACAACGTGCAACATTATATCATGAAATCATAGCGGCCTTCCTAATTGCTTCATTTTCGTCTTTATACAAACTAACCTGTGTTCCATTCATTTAAAATCCGAACCAATACAATGTTTCCTTTCACAGCCGTTACTGGTGTCGGTAGGGGCCAAGAGTGCCAACGTAGCGGAACGTAACTAACTAACTATGGACAACGACTATCATGTGCTTCAGTCCTTGGCTCAATCATTTATTCATTAAAGCATTGTCTTCAACCATTGAATTGAAGAAAAAAAACGGGCTACGCACATGGCATTTTTAGATTTAGAAAAAGCTTTCCTTACTTTTTCAAATTAATTTTAATTTTCATTGTTAATGAATTCGATTAAATAAAAAAAATCAACAGGTCTTAATATCTCAGTCAGGTCCTTTTATTATTATTATTATTATTTAAACGCGCTGAATAAGTCGCGCCGCGTAAATAAATAGTTTTTTTTAAAAAAAAATCCAGTCTCGTAATTTGAATTTTTATAATCATTTTTCATTCAAAATATTTAAAAACATTTAATAATGCTTTATGATTAATTTTAAAAAAAGGTGACATTTCAATAATTTAATGAGATAGTGTGTTTTCATTTTTTAAAGTCCAATCGGCCCAAAAATTCCTTTTTATCAGAATTTACACCACAGAAAAAAAAACAATTTCGAAACCCGAGTGTGCCGCAGATTAACATAAAAATTTATAATCCTTATTTTCAAATTAATTTATTTTCATGTTATGAATTCGATTACATTAAAAATATATCAACAGGTCTTAATATCTCAGTTAGGTCCTTTTATTGTTATTATTATTATTTAAATGCGCTGAATAAGGCACGCCGCGTACATAAATAGTTTTTTTTTAAAAAATCCATTTCCGTAATTTGAATTTTTATAATCATCTTTCAATCAAAATGTTTAAAAACATTTAATAATGTTTTACGATTAATTTTAAAAAAAGGTGACATTTCAATAATTTAATGAGATAGTGTGTTTTCATTTTTAAAGTCCAATCGGCCGCTAAAATTCCTTTTTATCAGAATTTAGACCAGAGAAATAAAACCAATTTCCATTCTGCTCCAACATTTGGGAATAGAAAATTATATATATATATATATATATATATATATATATATATAAATATATATATATATATATATATATATACAGCATATTTCTATATTGAATGTTTAAATATATATATATATATATAATATGATATATTATATATATATATATATATTTAACATTCAATATAGAAACATGCTGATATAACAACTTGGCTGCATCCAACTCGCAATTTACCGATTTCGAAACATGCTCAATAATTTTAAATATTCCCATTTGAATTGATTCTTTTGCCTTATATATTTGGAAATACTAATATATATATGTGGTAAATAAATTATCCAGTTAAATTTGTCTTTTGCTGCTTTAAGAAGGCTCTTGTGGGTTGGAGGGGAGGGGATGACGTCACATTGCCCTCTATCTATTTAAGATGCTCTATGGATCACCAACCAACGTGTCAAGGCAAGGTTTACACGGGCAGTGATCCCTGTCAAGACTGGCCACGTTCCCCCTCCACCGTCCTAGACTCAGCTGCCCACAGTTTACACAGGGCAGGGGCAGTGACGTCAGTCCAAGTTGGGTTGGCTGTGCACTGCCTACCGTTTACATATTGGGCAGAGATAACTGCCAAGTGCTGCCCTCACTACAGAACGGGCAGAGAACTCTGATGCATGTTTACACTTCTCTGCTATTTTTTGGCAACTACGACCGGTTGGAATGTTGTTGATGTTGCATAGAGTCGATATATTGTTTATATCAAGTTGAATATTTTTCCCCTTTGTGCACGACGCATAATGTCCATAAACAGGAACTAATCACTTTGTATTTGTGATAGAATAGACGTGACGAGGAGGAAAGGTTCCTGAAAAAGTCAAACTCAGTATCACGCTACTGTGCTATAGATACATAAAAATGAAAACAGTTGTTTAGTAATATTGCTTTATATTATTACTACAGAAATCAAGCAATAATAAAAACAGCCAGCGCCTGTTCTTTGAAGCTGGTTTTCAGTGTTTAATTGGCTCGGTTTCTATTACTTGTTGTTTTATTCCCCTTAAAGTTGTCAATTACTGAACAAAACGAAATGAATTATTTTCCATCACGTGTGATAGTAAGTAGTATGTTTATAGCTATACATCATTCTTTTGCGTATTTTTTTTTCAGTTAAAGTTTGTGCCGTTGGAGGCTGGACAATAATTATTTTTGGAAAGTTAACCTAAAAATTTATAGGCTCATACACAGGTGCAACAAACGAACTCTATCCTAAATGCTTTCTGAACCAAACTACTCGCCGCTGTTCACAACAAAGATTCACTTACTCCAATCGCACACTAAACCAAACTGCACGCGTATTGAAAATGCAAAATACAAACTGTTTACCATTGCGCAATCGATAGTCAACCCTGCCTCACCGTTCACAATCGATAATTGACAACCGTAACTGCCACTAACTGGCAGCGTCTAGGTCAGTCATGACTGACACACTGTCCACACGCTCCAAGAAAAGTGAGGCAGTGCTCAGCGATGTATAGGCAGTTGTCAGTGCAGCACTGACGTATGTTGACACGCCACTGACATCACTGCCCCTCGTTTTCTGGCAGTCATCACTGCCCCCGCGTGTAAACCTAGCCTTACGTTACTGTGCTATAGATACATAAAAACGAAAACAGTTGTTGAGTAATATATATCAAAAAGGTTTTTAAATAAATTTGTATACAATATTTATTAACAGGATAGATACAGATAATCTTTTGCTATTGTTTGACATTAAACCTCCAACGTTTGAAAATTTGATTAGAAAATACTATATCTCAAGAAAAGTGGGAAATAACATTCAACAAACCAGGTTGTTTATTTTGCAATGAATCGTCCTTTTCGCCTTCATGGATGGACACATTCTTTAAGACGTTTTGCAATTTAGGTCGTTAAACAGGGTAGCGACGCAGGAATGCTGGGGGAATGACAGCTGCCCCCTGAAATCCTGGCTAAGGATCCTACCTATATTCTCAAGTGAAAATTCATATATATAAAATAAATAAACCACTTATGAGGAAACAAGAAATAAATTAATAAAAGGACATACTTGAGCCCAATTATAGACAAAAAAAATAAATACAAGCTAATAGAATATTATAAAATTTAGAAAACTTCATTAGCATTTCTACCTCACAAAATAAAAACTAGTTAAATGTGAAAAAATAACCAAGGATCGTGAATGAGCTGTGACATCACATGACAGATTAAAAGTAAAATCTTATTTTTTTTTAAAAAAATAATGAAGATAGATGTAACAAATTAAAATTCAGATACACAGAAAAGAAAAGATTAATAAAGGAACTGAAATGTGTGGCAGATTAAAATGATACAATACTTTTTTTAAGACAGGTAATTTTATTAATAATACCAAATGAAATGTTTAAATAATCTTCCTTAATGCACAGCATACAAATTTAATAACTGAAGAAATAATTGAAGAATTACAAAGTTATGCTACTTTGGAGTACTTTATAACCCTTTTTTTAATTCAATATGATGAAATATTTTTAAACACTTCCACCTGTGGACATCTTACATGGGCTTTAAGTGTGAGGAACTTGACACAATTTCATTGTTTTAATTTTAAAGATTCTTATAATGTATTTACACATAAAACACAATTGTGTTATTTTTCACCTGTCTAATTGTGAATTAATAAGAATGTTTTGCACAATCTAAAGCTTTGCATAAGTGTGAATCATGAAATGATTTTTTTTTAATATTGAGGACTGTGCAAATGTTCTATCACATTCAACACATTTGTATGGTTTTCACCAGTATGCGTCCTAAGGTGATCTGTCAAGTTTTTGGATCTTTTGTATGTTTTATCACACTTGAAACATTTGTATGGTTTCTCACCTGTGTGAATCCTCATGTGCTCTTTCAGGTGTGAGGAAGTTGAGAATGGTTTATCACAGATAGCACATTTGAATGGTTTCTCACCTGTGTGAGTCCTAATGTGCTGTGTTAAATTTGAGGAATGATGGAATGTTTTATCACACTCAACACATTTGTATAGCTTTACACCAGTATGAAGTCTCATGTGCGTTTTTAAAATTGAGGACAACGTGAATGTGCTATCACATTTATCACATTTGAAAGGCTTCTCACCTGTGTGCATCCTCATATGATGTACTAAGCCTGAGGATTCTGCGAAAGTTTTATCACATTCCACACAATTGTATGGCTTTTCGCCAGAGTGAGTCTTCATGTGCCTTTTTAAGTTTGCAAACTGTGGGAAAGTTTTATCACACTCACCACATCTGTATGGTTTCACACCTGTGTGCGTCATAATGTGCCGTGTTAAATTTGATGATTGTATGAATGCTTTACCACATTCAACACAACAGTACGGCTTTGTACCAGTGTGAGTCCTCATGTGCTGTGTAAAGCTTGAAGATTGTTTGAAAGTTTTATCACACTCAACACAATTGTATGGTTTCTCACCATTGTGATTCCTCTTGTGCAGTGTTAGATCTGAAGATCGGATGAAAGTTTTATCACATTCCACACATTTGTATGGTTTCTCACCTGTGTGAGTCCTAATGTGCTCTGTTAACTTTGAGGCTTGTGTGAATTTTTTATCACACTCAACGCATTTGTAAGTTTTATCACATGAGTACATCTCCATGTATGAATCATAAATGTCCAAAGTATTCAAAACTATTTTGATGGCAATGTATTGATACTAATTTAAAATTATAATATTTTAAGTAGCTCAGGTGAATATTGTAGTTATCAAATAATGTATCTGGAAACAAATAACAGAATTGTTTATAACAAATTTGTTGATATTAATATTAGCAATTGTAATGGAATATTTCTAGTATATTTGCCAAATAAATACCACATTATCAAATTTAATATGAAATATTCATATTTTAAATAAAATAATACAAATATCTATATAATTGTCACATGTAATCAAATTAAACTACAGGAAAAGTACAATAATCTTAAAAAATTGTGTATATTGAGCATAAGAGAGGGGATGAAATATGTGATGTTGATTTATAACTTAATTATTTGTTGAAATAGTATCATTAATGTGAAAATAGAGCATGTATTACAGTCCTCAGTATATGAAGAAAACATCTTAAAATGTTAAAAAAATCTATATCGAAGGATGTTGCAGATCACGCTGAGGTTTCAAATGGTAACAGAAAACAAAATATTTGCAGTTAATAGAATAATTGAAGAAATCAATATATTTCTCTCAACAAATAAAACATTAGTGAAACAGTAACTAATAAAATATTGTATAAGGAAAAACAATTATTGTATTGTGATTCCGTTGAGCAAAATGCTAATATGACACATACAATTCCTTTAATATTATGTAACCAGAATCTTCAAATTTTCTAAAGAATATTTGTCTCAGGGAATGTTAGTTGAAACATCCAAACATTCAAAAGGCACCAATTCTGTGGCTTAAAAATAATTACCCTGCCCAATGTAATAAAATAATAATGCGTATAATAGAAAGAAAAATATAGACTGCTTCCATCCAAGAAATAGAGAGCAGCTGTTGATGCCAAGTACTCGAGAAAACGGCCAATGGCAGCGAAGCATCTAGTGTAAAATTATTGATGTGAAATCTACAAGTTCAACAAATAATGCTGTAATATTATTGAAGAAACGTGCATTTTATAGCATGGCTGAATTCTTGTAAAGTGACTATAAAGGTTAATGAAAGGTACAAATTCACTACTTTTGTTTAAGAGATATTTATTATTACAAGTACATAATTAAAAGGGATGAAATTAATATTATTATGACCCTAAATTTTCATTCAGCAACTGTAATTATTTCTCGGAGTATGCATTGGAAGGTGAAAAGTGAGGACTGTAAGCAGAACATTTATCTCCTGTGCCCAAATTAATTATAATAAATAATTTGTATTTACTGACCCAACTCCTAAAGGGGCAAAATTTAAAATATATAAGTGGGCGAGGTAGACAAAGTGATGGAACGCGGAGATCCGTTAAAAACCCAATAATACAAGGAAACTAGACATGTATTTACAGCGCTAAGGTGGCGATGCTAATCAAATATGACAAGCATACGTTAAACTAGGAATTAACAAGAATTCAATTACGTAATGCTAGGGCCAAGGAAGGAAAAATAACTACAGCACGAGCCTGACTTAACAGTGGAGAATCTGGGCGACATCTGAAGAGTATGCACGCAGGTTAAGATCGCTGCCTGGATAACACAGGATTTGAGTTACGAGTCATCAGGATAGAGAATGTGCAGTTAGGTTCGAATTTCACTCAAAACTAAAGGCGTAGACAGGAATATTCACCCTGCACGTCAAACGGCAATTAAATTTGAGGGAGCTGTGGAAGGCTGTGGTAAGCACACAACCTCGCTGCAATGTACACACACACATTCATTAAATCGATCAGCAATTCCTACACATAGCACCGTTTTATTTCGAATCGTCCGACAAGTTGGCATCAACATCTGACAAGTATGAACAGATGCAAAGATCGCTGCCTGCCTAACACAGGTTTTGATATATACGAGTCATCACGATAGAGAATGTGCAGTTAGTCATTGAATTTCACCCAGAAAAAAAAATGCATAGGCAGAAATATACCCTATACATTGATTAAAACTGAGGGATCCGTGGAAGGCTGTAGTAAGAACACAGCCTCCTCACTACTACGTAAACACTAAAAATGCCAACATGTGGAGCAGCCTACTGTTAAGTTTTATTTTGAAAATTGAATTTTATCTTTCCTCTTTTTGCCCTTCAATTTCTTAATTGTAAAATTTTGTATATTTCTTGTAATACTGTATTTGACGTATCCTATTTCCTCAACCGAGGACTAACGGATTCAATAATAATAATAAATCTAAACCTACTATTATTAAAATAATAAGTAATTCATTTACAAAGTAAACGGTAACTGTTCGCTTAGTCTTGAAGGTCAAATGCCCATAATTTTGATGCAGATAATGTCAGTTAAAGTCAAATAATCTTGAATTCAACCAAATTACAACTTAATATTACAAAATTTCGTCTTGGTTTACATGGATTATTTTGCCAATATTACATTTCATTTAATAAAATGTCAACATGTTGGTTTTCAATATCAATGAAATTCTTGATGGCGGTTTTCTATTTCTCACCTTCCAATTTGTCTCAGCAGTTTCTTTCTCCCTCCTGTCTGGCTTCTTCACTCGTTTTTTTTTTAACCTGAGCAAAATTTCCTCTTCAATTCACTTTCCACTGAAAAATAATAATATACACGAACAAGTGTTAATATCCTTAATAATTAAAAAAATTATGCACTAAAATATTTTCTATAACACCAGTTACATCATTGGTGATTTCTTAATACTGATATTTCCTGTCGTTCATTCTAAGCTGCAGAGTAAAAATATGAATACAGTGAAGAATAATACTCAAGTAATGGAATTAATAAACGACGTGCGACATTATATTATGTTACGAATGCTGTAATAATTCCTTCCGAACAACGATTTTCGTCTTTACGCAAACTAACCTGTGTTATATTAATGTAACGTATAAAAAAAATTACAATCTTTCGTCACGTAGTTGACAGCCGTTACTAGTGTTGGTCGGGCAATTTAGCCAACCTAGCGGAATAAAAGAAACTAAGGGAAAATGACATTCGTTCTTTATGGCCTAAAATATAATTTCATATGACAAAGTGGAACAAATATATATGCAAGGTAATTAAGTTTATTTGGATTTATTACAGCATTCGTAACTAAATTATGTGCAATTTAATCTATTATTTAATAATAATAATAAATAATTTTATTATTTATAATTTAAAAACCTATGCTAGAAGCGTAGATCAGGGGTTGAGAGATGCACTGCAGAAATTTGGACTTGGGTTCGAGTCACGTCAATGTAACCCTTTTTTTGTTATTTCATTAGAATTTTCCGTTATTAATGCCACATTATTTTTCCAATGTCGTGAAAATTTTTAGATAAAAACCATAAGTACACAACCCGAAATACTGACAACTTTCTTTTGCCCAATTTGAAAAATAGAAAGAGACTAAACTCTATTTTTAGAGGCACAGTTATAAGTTAGAACAAGCTACCAAAAGACGATGAATAAAGTTAAAACGGAATATGGAAAATTAATCATACTGAATTTTGGCTGGTGTTTGCCATGTGGACCAGGTGGGTTGTTTTACGGAGAGGCATAGGAGGCTGATGGAAACAAGGACTTTTCTGTTTAGGAGGAGATTTAGGGTTCTAAATTTATGGTTGATTTTGGAGAGAAGAAGATTAATATGAGGTTTCCACGAGGTATTTCTTAAGCTAGGTTTACACAGGGCAGTGATGTTCGTTCAAGTTGGGTTGGCTGTGCACTGCCTACCGTTTACATCTTGGGCAGAGATAACTGCCAAGTGCTGCCCTCACTACAGAACGGGCAGAGAACTCTGCTGCATGTTCACACTTCTCTGCCATTTCTTGGCAACTACGTCAGGTTGGAATGTTGATGATGCATAGTGTCGATATATTGTTTATATCAAGTTGAATATTTTTTCCCCTTTGTGCACGACGCATAATGTCCATAAACAGGAACTAATCACTTTGTATTTGTGATAGAATAGACGTAACGAGGAGGAAAGGTTCCTGAAAAAGTCAAACTCAGTATCACGCTACTGTGCTATAGATACATAAAAATGAAAACAGTTGTTTAGTAATATTGCTTTATATTATTACTACAGAAATCAAGCAATAATAAAAACACAGCCAGCGCCTGTTCTTTGAAGCTTTGTTTTCAGTGTTTAATTGGCTCGGTTTCTATTACTTGTTGTTTTATTCCCCTTAAAGTTGTCAATTACTGAACAAAACGAAATGAATTATTTTCCATCACGTGTGATAGTAAGTAGTATGTTTATAGCTATACATCATTCTTTTGCGTAGTTTTTTTGGCAGTTAAAGTTTGTGCCGTTGGAGGCTGGACAATAATTATTTTTGGAAAGTTAACCTAAAAATTTATAGGCTCATACACAGGTGCAACAAACGAACTCTATCCTAAATGCTTTCTGAACCAAACTACTCGCCTCTGTTCACAACAAAGATTCACTTACTCCAATCGCACACTAAACCAAACTGCACGCGTATTGAAAATGCAAAATACAAAAACTGTTTACCATCGCGCAATCGATAGTCAACCCTGCCTCACCGTTCACAATCGATAATTGACAACCGTAACTGCCACTAACTGGCCTCCCATGAGGGCAGCAGAGTCTAGGTCAGTCATGACTGACACACTGTCCACACGCTCCAAGAAAAGTGAGGCAGTGCTCAGCGATGGATTGGCAGTTGTCAGTGCAGCACTGACGTATGTTGACACGCCACTGACATCACTGCCCCTCGTTTTCTTGCAGTCATCACTGCCCCCGCGTGTAAACCTAGCCTTAGTTTATCACAATTAAACACTCTTCTCCAACTGGTTGTATCCATGTTGTACTTATCGGCATGTAAGCAAACTTAATTGTATAAGTTAGAACATAAGATTTTGTTCTATTTAATCTTTTTTGTACACATTTATCAATTTGATGTAATTCTTTTTAGGTTTTCGCATTTTGTACTATGTAAACTATGGAAAATAAGAACATTATTATTATTATTACCTCATATTTGTGTAAGAGTCGTATAATTTTTTTTTTCACGTAAAGCGCATGTGCCTGGATTTCCAATAGACATTTCACCTCAATTCCGTAACACTGTGGACAAAATAAAGAATTTACCTCGCACCATGTGAATAATAAATACATAACATATATTTCTATTGCCTGTTTCGTGATATTCTCCGATGTAATTAACAACATAATTTACATATTTTCTTAAGCTTAAATCAATAAAATATATCCTATACCAAAGAAATGCATATCTTTAAAAAAAACTGGTAATGAATATTAAAACCACAAAACAGTACGTTTTCTGGACTTGATTGAATGTGTACAAACTAACCTTCATGCTGAGGATACATCGGGTGCAATTCTCGTCCCCTAAATTGTAATTACAAATTCAGAAGTAAATTAATACACATTGAAATCTCCGTATTTGCCTCACAATAACCTAACATAATTCCAGTAATTCAGTATTGCGCCATTTTTATTTAATATTATACCAACACATCAACACGAAACATTTCTTTCCCCCACGAACACGTAAATAGACTATAGATCCTGCACGTCCGTCGACTATTAACACTTTTACCTTAAGTAACTTATAATACGTGCTTATAGTCAGTGAAAAGTTTAGTAGTTGTGTAGCAATGATATGGTTAAAATATCCGTGAAACAGAGCCTTTTGGCTTTTAGTGTTGGTCAACCTGTTTTGCTTGGGTAAGGGAAAACAATCGGCTGCTGCGTCATTCAAAAGTGAAATTAAATATATTATTCCAAAGTAGTAGAATAGAAATACTCAACGCAGCCATTTTTTTTAAAGGAAGGCGCATCTACGTTGAATGTAACACGAACTATATACTGATAATTTTTTTTTTAAATTTCTGTATTGAACATAGAAGGAAGTGTTCAGTATTTCCCGATCTCTCTATTAAAATGTTGTTCTTGTCGTGGTATTTAGTCTCAAGACTGGTCTGATGCAATCCTCCATAACTACCACATCATCCTACATCCTCCCTAATTTACTTAGCGGATTCCTTCCTTGGCCTCCGTCTTCTGTTCCCACCCCACACACTTTTCCTCATGTCTTCTCTGGGGGTCAACGTCCTCCATATTGTTTGCTCTTTCTCTATTCTGTTTAGAACTTCCTCGTTATTGATTCTATCCAGCCATTTCAAATGCTTCTATTCTTTACTTTTCCGCAGGCATATCAATATATTTAGAAATGGTTTTCTAATATTCACTCTTATATAACCCGTAAGTAAATTCCTCTTCCTTGCTATCCTGTTCTATCCTGCTCTTAGTTATTACGCTTCCCAAGTAGCAGAATTCCTTAACTTCCTTCAAAATATCCCTTCCCAATCTAACAGCCTTTGTTATTCCACTGTTTCCCACACTACACTCCATCACCTTGGTTTCCTCTCTATTATTCCACATATTGAACTCTTTTTCTCCAGGACCACGTTCATTCCATTTATTACAGGTTTCCAAGTGTCCTTTTGATTCCCCTAATACTACAACATTATCGTCAAAGCGTATGGTTTTTATTTCCTCTCCTTGCAAGTATGATTCCCTTTTCCACATTCCGTTTTAACTTTCGTCATCACCTGTTCTACATATATAAGTTAAACAGCATGGGGGGCGACAGACTGCTGCTCCATCCTTGGCTCACTCACTCTTTTCTTGGTTTCAGATTTCTTTTCTTAATCTTCTATTCTAATTACTGTTGCCTGTCTTCGAGTGCTTTAAAATCCTTTATAGTGTGTTTCAGTTCACATTATAATTATTTCTAAACTTATGTCATATTTACAAAAAAAAAACTACAAGGTCTAAAAATACAAGTAAACATTTTTAAAATAGCTGTACTCATCGATTGAATAGAATGGGTTTTGAGGGAGCCAGTTTTTTTAATTTGTACTTGATGAGGATTGCAATAGGTTTGTGGAGATGAAAACATTAGCGACTACCACCACCACAACAACAACAACATTTTTAACCACTAAATCAAATAAAAAAAACTCACCTTCATGCCCGCAGACCACATCCTCATTAATCCTCCAAAAATCAGTTCACTGCCCCTCAGATACTCACAATTAAACCTAATCTGTTCGGCTAAAGTAGGTTAATTAAACGGATTAATCTACCCTCATGTAACGATATAAATTATATACAATATTTTATTTTCATGTTTTTTTTTTGGTGTTCATATTGTATATACTGTATCGAAATTGGCACAACTGAGAATCTGTGAAGATAACAGTTTATATATATATATATATATATAATAAAAAAACTAAAACATCATAGCAAGTGGCTTATTTACAAAAGTGTCTGCGCTGTGATTTTTCCTACAGTTCTCAGTAACTTTCGCTCCGGTACGTTGGCACTCCTAGCAATGGCTTTGGTTAAATACAACAGTTTCGTAAATATTTAAGATATTATTTGGTTAACTTCGCGGTATGAAAGATGAAACATTGTGTTGGTCCGGGTTTTAAAATTTTTGGAACACAGGTTAGTTTGTATAAAGACGAAAATCGCTCAGATTTCATAATATAATATAGTGTTGTACGTTGTTTTAGTAATTCCTTTTCCCGAGTCTTACACGGAATTATCTTGTTCTTGTTTCACTGTATCCATATTTTAATCTGCAGCTCATGATCTAAAGAAAACGACGCTGAAATAACAATATTAAGTAAACACCAATGGTGTTATAGAAAATATTTTAAGTATAGTCCTTTTGGTAATGATATTAACACTTGTTTCTGAATGTTATATTTCAGAGGAAAGTGATCTGAAGACGAATTTGGTCACGTTCAAAAAAAGAAAAAGAAAAAAGGCACTGGTGGAGCCATCCTCTGACTGGTGCTGCCAAAAGGAAGGGAAAAACTGCTACTTAATTACAAAATTTTAATTAATTGGGCTTTAAAAATCTATAAAAAAAGGGGAAAACTTTAAGTATATTACAAAAGTGTCATTGATAAAGGCTATAAATTAATTACAAAGGCGGGAGGGGATTAATCGTGACGTATTAAGTTTGGGGGATAACTTTACTGTTTAGCCAAAACTAAAAAAAAAACAATGAGAAGCTAAAAATAGAAGTGAGTAACTGCTTACTAACACACATAAATATTGAAAAAGAATATGTTGAGGTTTTGTTAAATAAATTGCAATGTCACAAAAGGAATTTTTGTAAGAAAAAAAAATAACCCCTGTAATATAAAGTTGATAATTCACATTAGAATTTAGTTGAAATGGAGATAAATTGAATTTCACTGCCAATTTAACTGTATCAAAATTGTGGACATTGACTGATCTGGCGCCACCTTTTCCTTTAATACCAAGTGAACCGTTACCCTGTTATGTATATAGTGCTATGTGTAGGAATTGCTGATCGATTTAATGAATGTGTGTGTACGTTGCAGCGAATGTTGTGTGCTTACCACAGCCTTCCACAGCTCCCTCAAATTTAATTGCCGTTTGACGTGCAGGGTGAATATTCCTGTCTACGCCTTTAGTTTTGAGTGAAATTCGAACCTAACTGCACATTCTCTATCCTGATGACTCGTAACTCAAATCCTGTGTTATCCAGGCAGCGATCTTAACCTGCGTGCATACTCTTCAGATGTCGATGCCAAGTTTGGATATAAAACTGACATCTCTCGTAACCTGTATCCCAGATTCTCCACTGTGAAGTCAGCCCTAACGTTACATAATTATTCTCTGGTTTAAATCCTTGTCAAATGTTTGCTTCTTACATTTAATTATCGTCATCATCTTGGTTGCTGTAAATACATCTTTAATTTGCCTCAGATTATTGTTTTTTTTTATAGTGTGAATAAAACCACAGAAAAGTTGTCTCAATGTATTTATTCTCAGAACGTTTCGGCCATAGCCATTATCTACTGGATTTTAAATACATTGAGACAACTTTTCTGTGGTTTTATTCACACTATATTAATTATATAGAGTTGTACATTTAATATTAGTGTTTTTTTTTATGATTTCTGTGTCCCATAACTTTGTCCACCTTGCCCATTTATATATTTTGAATTTTGCCTTTTTTAAATGTATATATATATATACATTATTATTATATATAAATTATTTATTATAAATAATTTGGGCACAGTCTATTCCCGTTTTGCTTACAGTCCTCACTTTTCACCTATCAATGCATACTCCCTGAAATAAATATAGATGCTGAATGAAATTTAGTGTCATAATAATCCTATTCATTTCATCTTATTTAATTATTTACTTTTAATAATAAATAGATCTAAACAAAAGTAGTGAATTTGTACCTTTCAGTAGCCTTTGTGAAGCGACTTTTATAAGAATTCAGGTACACTATAAAAATGCTCATTTCTTCAATGTTATTAAAGCATGTTTGTTGAACTTGTAGTTTTCACATCAGTGGTTGTACAGTTTTACACTCGAGGCTCCACTGCTGTTGGCAGTTTTCTCGAGTATTTGCTCTCTTTTTCTTGGATGGAAGCAGTCTATATTTTTCTTTATTTGATTTGCATTATTATTTTGTTAAATTAGAGATAATGTTTCTTAATATAAGTATGTATTTTCAAGCCACAGAATTGGTGGCTTTTGAATGTTTGAATTTTTCAACAAATATTCATGATAAACTATTACATAGGTCAAATATTTTGGTCACATAACTTTAAAGAAATAGTATGGGTTACATTAGCATTCTGCTCAACATGTTCAATCAGATTTGCTTCCTTATATAATACTTTATTAGTTTCTGTTTCTCTTAAGATTGAATTGTCAAGAATAATATTCTTACTTTTTTAACCACATCAATTCCCTATGACCAATCAACTGCAAATATTTTTTTCTTCTATTACTATTTGAAACCTCAGTGTGATCTGCAACTGCCTTAGACATAATTGGAGAAAATTAATTTATTTTAGTCTATATTTTTTACACTTTAAGATGTCCTCTTCATTTACTGAGGACTTTATTACGTGCTCTATACTCACATTAGCTGATACTGTTTCAAAAAATAATTACATTATAAATCAACATAACTTATAATGTCTCCTCTTGTCTTATGCTTAAAATACATAATTTTAGAATTTTAATTTGCTTTTGTTGTAGTTTCATATCTTTAAACATGACAATTATAGAGATAATTTGTTCTATTAAATTATAAAAATGAATGAAATGCATATTAAATTTCTTATTGTGGCATTTAAGTTTATTTAACTATTATACTAGAAAATAAACTGTTAAACCTGATATTTATAATGGACAACAAATTTTCTATTGTTATCAAAAAGCCCCTTATTTGTTTTCAGATACAACAGTCGGATAACTACATTACTCACCCGAGCTACGTAAATATAAATACAGCATTACCGTCAAAATAAATTTGAATTCTTTGGACATTTATGGTTTATACATGAAGATGTATACATGTGGTAAATCTTACAAATGTGTCGAGTGTGATAAAAAATTCTCACGACCCTCAAAGTTAACAGAGCACATTAGGATTCACACAGGTGAGAAACCATACAAATGTGTTGAGTGTGATAAAACTTTCATCCGATCTTCAGATCTAACACTGCACAAGAGGATTCACAATGGTGAGAAACCATACAATTGTGTTGAGTGTGATAAAACTTTCAAACGATCTTCAAGCTTAACACAGCACAAGAAGACTCACTCTGGTGCAAAGCCATACCATTGTGTTGAATGTGATAAAACATTCACACAATCATCAAATTTAACGCGGCACATTATGACGCACACAGGTGTGAAACCATACAAATGCTTTGAGTGTGATAAAACTTTCCCGCAATCTGCAAACTTAAAAAAGCACATGAGGACCCACACTGGTGCAAAGCCTTACAAGTGTGTTGAATGTGATAAAACATTCTCACAGTCCTCAAACTTAACATACCACATGAGGACTCACACAGGTCAGAAACCATACAAATGTGTTGAGTGTGATAAAACATTCACAAAATCCTCAATTTTAGTAGAGCACATGAGGACTCATACTGGTGACAAACCATACAAATGTGTTGAGTGTGATAAAACATTCTCACAGTCCTCAAACTTAACATACCACATGAGGATTCACACAGGTGAGAAACCATATAAATGTGTTGAATGTGATAGAACATTTGCAAAGCCCTCAATATTGAAAAAGCACATCATGATTCACACTTATGCAAAGCTATAGAAATATGTTGTTTGTCGTAAAAATATTCTAAACATATTTTAAGACTAAGGTCAAAAATCATACACATGTGTTTAGTGTTTGAAAGCGCTTAAAACCTTTCAAATTAACAAACCATTTTAACAGACAGAGGTTAAAAACAACAAAATTGTGTTATAGCACATGAGGACACCCACAGATGAAAATGTATTGCATCATATTTAATTAATTATTTATTTATTAATTAGTCAAAAATATTATGACTTTGCAATTCTTCAATTATTTCTTCTGTTAATAAACTTGTATCTTGTGTAAATATCAAAGAAGATTTTTTTAAAAATATTTGAATAACATTTCACTTGTTGTTATTAAAAAAAATTACCTGGCTGTAAAAAGTATTGTAGCAGTTTACTCACATTTCAGTTCCTTAATTAATTAAGAATGAGCAGGTTTATACTTATAATATACACAAACATTGATGCAGGGGAAGTTAAAAAAGAATTTCACGTTTCGGCGTATGGAATAAGAGAACAGGTAATGCTTCAATTTCGAGAATTTCAGGAGAACGATTAAAGTTAGACAGTAATTTGCAAACATTTGAAATGAAACCAGAATTGCTGTGTGAAAAAGGAAAAGCGGAAAGCGTTTAACGTGCACTGGAGGAAACGGAAAACTTTCAACGTGTCATGGAAAAAATTATGTGAATTTCAAATTCGAAATAAGAATGCTTATTCAGTAAATTTCCCATTATTGTGAATTTAATAGTGACGATTCGGAAAGCCGTCGAATTTCAAATTCGGATTCATTAATACTGCATGGGAACACTTGAGGATCGCTGAAATATTTTCGTAAACTTTTCCTCAAAGCTTTACTCATTTTGAATCATCAACGTTTTTGAAACGTGAAATAGAACAAATATTGCATACAGTAACCGAAGCCGGTACCACGACTTTACTTTCCAGCGTCCTCCGCTAGAGGTAGCAAGTGTCGCATTTGAGTGTAGGTTAAAGATGTTTACGTAACTAGAAAGTCAAGAACTAAATCACAAAACAATTTCTACTAAATTCTTTGGTTTCCTATAAAAAGATAAATAAAATTGAACTGATCAAAAACTTACGCAACACAACTCGGCTACAAATGCTGTAATAAATCCAAGTAAACTTATTTTTTCTTTGCGTATTTTTGTTCTACTTTGTCATATGTCGGGGCAATTTAATGGGTGAAGACAATCTTTTTATGAATCCATGATATAGCCTATGGCTAGGTTTACACGCGGGGGCAGTGATGACTGCCAGAAAACGAGGGGCAGTGATGTCAGTGGCGTGTCAACATACGTCAGTGCTGCACTGACAACTGCCTATACATCGCTGAGCACTGCCTCACTTTTCTTGGAGCGTGTGGACAGTGTGTCAGTCATGACTGACCTAGACGCTGCCCTCATGGGAGGCCAGTTAGTGGCAGTTACGGTTGTCAACTATCGATTGTGAACGGTGAGGCAGGGTTGACTATCGATTGCGCGATGGTAAACAGTTTGTATTTTGCATTTTCAATACGCGTGCAGTTTGGTTTAGTGTGCGATTGGAGTAAGTGAATCTTTGTTGTGAACAGCGGCGAGTAGTTTGGTTCAGAAAGCATTTAGGATAGAGTTCGTTTGTTGCACCTGTGTATGAGCCTATAAATTTTTAGGTTAACTTTCCAAAAATATTTATTGTCCAGCCTCCAACGGCACAAACTTTAACTGGAAAAAAAATACGCAAAAGAATGATGTATAGCTATAAACATACTACTTACTATCACACGTAATGAAAAATAATTCATTTCGTTTTGTTCAGTAATTGACAACTTTAAGGGGAATAAAACAACAAGTAATAGAAACCAGAGCCAATTAAACACTGAAAACCAGCTTCAAAGAACAGGCGCTGGCTGTTTTTATTATTGCTTGATTTCTGTAGTAATAATATAAAGCAATATTACTAAACAACTGTTTTCATTTTTATGTATCTATAGCACAGTAGCGTGATACTGAGTTTGACTTTTTCAGGAACCTTTCCTCGTCACGTCTATTCTATCACAAATACAAAGTGATTAGTTCCTGTTTATGGACATTATGCGTCGTGCACAAAGGGGAAAAATATTCAACTTGATATAAACAATATATCGACACTATGCAACATCAACAACATTCCAACCGGTCGTAGTTGCCAAGAAATGGCAGAGAAGTATAAACATGCATCAGAGTTCTCTGCCCGTTCTGTAGTGAGGGCAGCACTTGCACAGAATTGTCAGTGAAGAAGTTGGCAGTTATCTGCCCAATATGTAAACGGTAGGCAGTGCACAGCCAACCCAACTTCGACGAACATCACTGCCCGTGTAAACCTAGCTTATAACTTAGTCATTGTCCTTAGTTAGTTTTGTTCCGCTATGTTGGCACAACTTTCCCTAGCAACACTAGTAACGGCTGTTAAATTGCACTTTATAAAAATAAAAGGTTGCATTGCCTGGACTCTTAAATTAGTGGAACAGAGGTTTGTTAGTATAAAGACAGAAATCCTTTTAATAATTAGAAAGACCGCTCTGATTTCATAATATATTATAATGTTACACGTTGTTTATCGGAGTCTTACACGGAGTAGCTTGTTCTTATTCACTGTATCCAAATTTTAATCTTCTAATTAGTATCTAAAGTAAACGACAGGAAATGCCAGCATTAAGTAATCATCGATGATGTTATAGATGTTGTAAGAAATATTTTAATGCTTTTTCTTTCTTTTAATGATACTAACACTTTTTCATAAATATTATATTTCAGTGAAAAGTGATTTGAATAGGAATTTGACCACGTCCAGAGTGGAGCCAAATAGAAGGGAGAAACTTGAAAACCATTATGTTGAGGTTTTGTTAGATAAATTGCAATGTTACAAAAGTCATTAATGTAACCTGAGAGAAAAAAATATTGTAATATAAAGTTGGTAATTCAGGTTAAAAATTTAGTTTTAAGTGAAAAATTGAATTTCACTGACATTATCTGTTTCAAAATTGTGGATATTAACTGAGGTGGCTCCATTTTGTTCTTTAATACTAAGCAAACGGTTACCATTTGCTTGTTACGTATATAGTGCTTTGTGAAGGAATTGCTTATTGATTTTATATATACATAAAAAAAAAATTCTTAACACTTGGCAGCTTCTTATGTTGGCATTTTTAGTGTTTACGTAGCACTGAGGTGTGTTTACTTACCACAGACTTCCATGGATCCCTCAAATTGATGTTTGTCATTTGTGTCTATGTATTTTGTTCTGACCGAAACTCGAACCTAAGTGCACGTTCTCTATCCTGATGACTCGCATCTCAAAAGCAGTGTTAGCCAGGCATATTTGTGAAATGTGAATTCCAAGTTGGGTGATTAGATACAACTCATAATTATTCTCTGGTCAATTTCCTTGTCTAATGTTTGCATGTTATATTTTGTCCTGTAAATCTATATTTATTACCCTTGGATTATTGTTTTTTTATTTGTCCACCTTGACCACTTATTCTTTAAATGTGGGTCATCCTATAAAAATTATCTATTATAATTTGGACTCGGTCTAGTCACGTTTTACTTTCAGTCCCTATATTTTCATATAGCAATGCATACTCCCAGAAATAAATGTAGTTGCTGAATGAAATTTAATAGTAATATAAATTTCACTCAATTTAACCATGTATCGCTAATAATAAATCTGTAAAAACAAAAGTAGTAAAGTAACTTTATTAAAATTCAATAATATTATAGCATGTTTGTTTCACATCAGTGATTGTCCCATTTTACACTCGAGGCTTCATTACCATTGCCAGTTTTCTCACGTTTTCGGCATGGCTTTACCAGCTCCTCTCTGTTTCTTGGATGAAACCAGTCTATATTTTCCTTTCTTTGATATACATTATTATTTTATTAAATTGGAGATAATGTTTATTAATAGGCAGATTAATTACTTTTAAGCCTCGGAAATGGTGTCTTTCGAATATTTGGATATTTTAACTAACATTCCCTGAGACAAATATTCTTGAAAAACTATTACATCATTCAAAGATTCTGGTAACATAACCTTAAAGGAATTGTATGTGTCATATTAGCATTTTGCTCAACTCTGATTATTATTTTTTCTATTACTATTTGAAACTTCAGTGTGATCTGCAACTACCTTTGACATAATTGGAGAAAAAGACTTTATTTTGGTAGATATTTTCTTTACTTTAAGATGTCTTCTTCATATACCGAGGACAGTAATGCATGCTCTATAATCATATTAGCTGATACTATTTCAACAAATAATTACATTATAAATCAACATCACTTATTAGTAGTTTTATTTCATGATAATTATTAGAGTCAACACATACTAATGTGGTATTTAAGATTATTTAAATAAATATACTAAAAATATTGTTACAATTCCTAATATTATGATCAACAAATTTTCTATTGTTATCAAAGAGTCTCTTATATGTTTTCAGATACATCAATTGAATAACTACAATAATCACCTGGGCTACTTATATTATTATTATAATTATAAACTATTACAACTTCAGTATTTACTATCAAAATATTTGCGATTCATTCCTAAAATGTACCGTTGTGGAAAATCTTACATATGTGTTGAGAGTGATAAAATATTCACACAACCCTCAAAGTTAACAGAGGACATCAGAACTCCTGCAGGTGAAAAACCATACCAGTGTGTTGAGTGTGATAAAACTTTCACACGATCTTCAAACCTAACAGAGCACATGAGGACTCACACCGGTGAGGAACCATACAAATGTGTCGAGTGTGATAAAACTTTCAAACAATCTTCAAACTTAAGAAAGCACATGAGGACTCACACTGGTGCAAAGCCATACAATTGTGGTCAATGTGATAAAACATTCACACAATCATCACATTTAACACAGCACATTATGACTCACACAGATGTGAAACCATACAAATGCTTTGAGTGTGAGAAAACTTTCTTACAATCTTCATACTTAATAAAGCATATTAGGACTCACACTGGAGCAAAGCCGTATAATTGTGTTGAGTGTGATAAAACATTCTCACAGTCATCAAGCTTAACATACCACATGAGGATTCACACAGGTGAGAAACCATACAAGTGCAGTGAATGTGATAAAAGATTCACAAAATCTTCAAACTTATCAGACCACATGAGGACTCACACTGGTGAAAAACCATACAAGTGTGTTGAATGTGATAGCACTTTCACATTGTCCTCAATATTAAAAACTCACATGAGGATTCATACCGGTGCAAAGCTGTACAAATGCGTTGAGTGTGATAAAACATTCACACAATCCTCAAATTTGACACAGCACATTAGGACTCACACAGGTGAGAAACCATACAAGTGTGCCGAGTGTGATAAAACTTTCAGACAATTCTCAAATTTAACAGAGCACATTAGGACTCACACAGGCGAGAAACCATACAAATGTTTTGAGTGTGATAAAACATTCTCAAGATCCCAAAACTTAACAGAGCATATGAGGACTCATACTGGTGAAAAACCATACAAATGTGTTGAATGTAATAAAACATTCTCACATTCCTCAACTTTAACAAAACATATTAGGATTCATGTAGGGCGAACCATATAATTGTGTTGAAAGTGAACAACATTCACACAGTCTGCAATATTGAAAAAAGTACAAGATGATTCACAATGGTATGTAAAGTGTCTAGTGTGCTAAAACATTTTCAGAATCCACAAAAGTAAGAAACTATGTTTATAGAAACTGGTAAAAAATAATAAAATTGTGTCAAGTTCCTCATGTGAAAAACCCAAGTACTTCTACAGATGAAAGTGTGCTAA
Organism: Eucriotettix oculatus; assembly: GCA_034510155.1. Classification (NCBI taxonomy): domain Eukaryota; kingdom Metazoa; phylum Arthropoda; class Insecta; order Orthoptera; family Tetrigidae; genus Eucriotettix; species Eucriotettix oculatus. Next base: position 7,132,512 of record CM067376.1, on the reverse strand, counting down.
ATTAGTTAAATGAAAATAAACTTACTGGTTATTAAAAAATTTTAAAACTTGCAATTCTGTCATTAAATTTTTCTGTTATTAAACTTGTATCTAGTCTGAATATTAAATACAATTTTTTTACACATTTGAGACTCAATTCGTTTATCTTTATTAAAATAAATTACTTGCTTTTTAAAACTTATTGTTTCTGTTGACTCTGTTTGTGTCCATATTTCATTTCCGCATAACTAGCACATCCCATATCCTCCTTAATCTGCTCAGCAAATTCCATCCTTGCCCTCTCTCTTCTGTTCTTATCCTGCACACCTCCCTCTATTGCTAATTTTACGAGAGCCTCATGTGACCTATTAATATCTATCCCTTCTCTTGGTCAGTGTCGTTCGTATTGTTTGCTCATCTCTTATTCTAGTTTGGAACTTCCTTGTCGGTGATTCTATTCACCAATCTTATTCGCCTGTAGCACCACATTTAATATATCAATTATTAATTTTATTACTTAGCTGCTATTTGCCCGGTGGCAAAACATAAATACAATTACAAAAAGTTTACACTAAGGAAGAATTTTGAAGTGTAGTTTTTGATCTGACAAAGAAAAGAAAGGAGTCACACAAAAATCACTTCACTGATTTAAAAAAAATAAAACTACTCACTTAAGTTTCCTTAGCCTATTCCTAAACTGATTTACGCTGCCTGGAAAAGTCGTGAGGCAAGGAATGAATTACAATCGCGTATTTACTAATAAAAATTTCCCTGTGTCTGTGCGTTGTTCCCCCTGTTTTCTTTAATTTTGAACGAGTGATAATTTTCAGAAATATAATTGGGCGCCGTAGTAAGATGGTTTGTTATTTCTTTTCCAGGCCCTGTGTGATTCACCCTTATAAGCTTTATACAACCAAAGCAAAAGGTGGTAGAGCAATTTTAATCAGAGAAACTATTCAACATTATGAAGAAAAACACATACAAAGCGAAGAATTCCAAATTACTACTATAACGATTCAATCCACAAAACAGAACATAAAAATTGGTGCAGTCTCTTGTCCACCAAGTTACAACTTAAAACAGGAAGACTACAAAATCCTCGTACAACACATGGGTGAAACATTCATTAATTGGAGGAGACTTTAATGCACAAAACACACAGAGACTGGGAGGCAAGACTAACTACAACTAAAGGAAGAGAACTAAAGCTAGGTTTACACGGGCAGTGATGTTCGTCGAAGTTGGGTTGACTGTGCTCTGCCTACCGTTTACATATTGGGCAGATAACTGCCCACTTCTTCGCTGACAATTCTGTGCAAGTGCTGCCCTCACTACAAAACGGGCAGAGAACTCTGATGCATGTTTACACTTCTCTGCTATTTTTGGCAACTACGATCGGTTGGAATGTTGTTGCATAGTATCGATATATTATAACTACTTGGCTAGTATATATTGTGAACTATATATTTTATCAGAAAAATATACAAAATTACGATAAAGTATGAAAAAGTTTATTTAACAGAAAGAAATACAATGAATACATAAGGGATTACATTATATATTGTAAAATAATATGATGCATTAAAAGAGAGAGAGTTGGTCAATGTATCATTAAGCTAAGCTAATGTAATGTCAAATTTATGTCTTCTTTACAATTCTTAAAGTCAGATGCAACAATTGACATTATTATTTATTATGCTGTGGCATAAATTTGTCTTTAATACTCCGACAATCTGAATACATGTATATATAAAAATCGTCACCTAGTCGATCACTGGAAATGTTTTCTGAAGAAAGGGGCAGTGCCTCCGAAAATTTAAAAAACTCCAAACCTTTCAAGGTGCCTGCCATCTGTGAACCTCAGGTAAGTCACCTACTTTCTATCTCTCTTTCCTTTCCCTATTATATATATATACACCATGTGATCAAAAGTATCCAGACACCTGGCTGAAAATGACTTAAAAGTTATTTAGAAGACATTCATTTGATGTATGATTAGTTTATTGAGTCTTTACTCAACAAACATTACTCAGACAAATTTTAATATGAAGACAGTAACAAAATTTTTAAAAATGTGGTTGGACATGTTTAACAAAGGTCGCAATCTAATAATACATAATATCCCAAGAGTTTTCTTGTCGTTGGACGCCGAGAAATCTGGCACTCCAAGGATGTAGATTTCTGAAACAAGTAGAATAAAAATTAACAATTGTACAATTGTTTTGCAATATGGTTAAGTATTAACATAAATAATATCTTATGTGGAAATAATTAAGAGAAATAAGGCATTTAAAAACATATCAACTCGAGTTTAGCATCTTACTCTGAAGGCCAGTATTAAAATTAACACTAGTTGTACTAAAAATCTCACTTTCTGTAAAATGAGAACAGATTGATATCTCTGTCTTTGTACAACTTAAATTAAATTAGGTTCACTCTCCAACCTGTCATCAGAGTTGTTCTCACATTCTCCAATAACTGGCTGATCTTTTACAGCACGTACCCCCATTCTTCAAAAGCATCAATATTCCTATCCCTACAAGATTTTAAAAACATATTTCACCAGGTTCCTGGCTGTTTTTCTTGCTCCCACATGGAGTTGCAATTGCCTTAGCGGATCAGCTCGTACATTCTATTGAATTAGTATGGGCCCCAGTCTCTGGGTCCTCAGAAGTGACTGTGATTTATCTGAAATAATGTGTAGTTTGAAAATAGTATCTAAAAGACATTTCTTTACAAAATCATTTATAACTACAGTATCTTACTTTTAGGTGCTCATCTTTGGGGCAATCCTAGGCATGCCAGCAGTAACCTCGTAAACACACGTCTGAAACTTTCAAGAACTTCACTTAAAAATTATGTTGGAAGGTGACAGCATAGGCCTTATACACTAAAAGTACCGGAATTAATCATTTTCTGTTTGTGCTAGGAAAGGTGTAACAAATGAGGAGGAAGGCTTTGTGAAATTCTCTCGAAATAGTCAAACTCAGTATTATGCTACACTATAGATACAAAAAATGAAATCTATTGTTTAGTAATATTACTTCATATTATTACTAGATTAATTAAGCGCCTATACTTTGAAGCTGGTTTTCAGTGTTTAATTGACTAGGTGTTTATTACTTGTTGTTTTATTCCCCTTATATGTCAATTACTGAAGAAAACAAAATGAATTATTTTTCATTTCGTGTGATTTTAGTACGTTTATAGCTATATATCATTTTTTCGCGTAGTTTTTTTGCCAGTTAAGTTTGTGTCTGGAAGGTGGACAAAAATTATATTTGGAAAGTTAACCTAAAAATTTATAGGTGAGTAAATGCTACTTATCAACTCTATCCCGTATGTTTTCTGAACCAAAGTACTTTCCACTGTTCACAACAACGATCCACTTACTCCAATCACACATTAAACCAAACTCCACGCGTATTTAAATTTCAAAATACAAAGTGTTTACTGTTTACCATCGCGCAATCGATAGTCAGGCCTTCCCCACTGTTCACAATCGATAATTGACAACCGTAACTGCCACTGACTGGCCTCCCATGAGGGCAGTGTCTAGGTCGGTGGAGGGGGAACGTCAGTCATGACTGACATGCTGTTGACACGCTCCAAGAAAAGTGAGGCAGTGCTCTCGTGTCAGCGACGGACTGGCAGTTGTCAGCGCAGCACTGACGTATGTTGACACGGCACTGACATCACTGCCCTTCGTTTTCTGGCAGTCATCACTGCCCGTGTAAACCTAGCCTAAGGCTAGGTTTACACGCAGGGGCAGTGATGTCAGTGGCGTGTCAACATACGTCAGTGCTGCACTGACAACTGCCAATCCATCGCTGACACGAGAGCACTGCCTCACTTTTCTTGGAGCGTGTGGACAGTGTGTCAGTCATGACTGACCTAGACTCTGCCATCATGGGAGGCCAGTTAGTGGCAGTTACGGTTGTCAATTATCAACTGTGAACGGTGAGGCAGAGGCTGACTATCGATTGCGCGATGGTAAACAATTTTTATTTTGCATTTTCAATACGCGTGCAGTTTGGTTTAGTGTGCGATTGGAGTAAGCGGCCAGAATTTTGGTTCAGAAAGCATTTAGGATAGAGTTCGTTTGTTGCACCTAATCGCCTATAAATTTTTAGGTTAACTTTCCAAAAATATTTATCGTCCAGCCTCCAACGGCACAAACTTTAACTAGAAAAAAAATACGCAAAAGAATGATGTATAGCTATAAACATACTACTTACTGTCACACGTGATGAAAAATAATTCATTTCGTTCTGTTCAGTAATTGACACCTTCAAGGGGAATAAAACAACAAGTAATAGAAACCCGAGCCAATTAAACACCGAAAACCAGCTTCAAAGAACAGGCGCTGGCTGTTGTTATTATTGCTTGATTTCTGTAGTAATAATATAAAGCAATATTACTAAACAACTGTTTTCATTTTTATGTATCTATAGCACAGTAGCGTGATACTGAGTTTGACTTTTTCAGGAACCTTTCCTCCTCGTCACGTCTATTCTATCACAAATACAAAGTGATTAGTTCCTGTTTATGGACATTATGCGTACGCGAAAACACAAAGGGGAAAAAATATTCAACTTGATATAAACAATATATCGACTCTATGCAACATCAACAATCCAACCTGTCGTAGTTGCCAAAAAATAGCAGAGAAGTATAAACATGCATCAGAGTTCTCTGCCCGTTCTGTAGTGAGGGCAGCACTTGGCAGTTATCTCTGCCTAAGATGTAAACGGTAGGCAGTGCACAGCCAATCCAACTTCGACGAACATCACTGCCCGTGTAAACCTAGCTTAAGTAACTAGATATAAGAATTAACAAAGTAAAACTAATGGTTGGTCTCTACAGACCAGTTTTAGTTACGGAGGTGGTTTTTAGTGGGTGAAAACCCATCCCACACATCATATATATATATATATATATATATATTTATATACATACATACATACATATAAAACCTTTGTATTTTCCTTCTATCTGAAGTGTTGATTTCTTTCGTATGTTGCACCCGCTTCTGTCACATCAGTAAGTAAAATGTTTCTGTTTGTAACGTTGGTAACGTCCTAAGGAAAGTGCATTGGAGCATCTGACAATTTGTTATTTCGATTAGGCTTTGATTCCTATTTCCTTTATTGTTAGTACGGGTTGATTGATTGATCGTACTTTATTATCGTATTGGCTATTTTTTTTAAAAAAGAAATGATAATACTTTTCTATTTTACATATTCACATTATTTACATTTTTTTTAAAAACAAATTATTAATAAGTAAGTAGACACCAATAATGATAATTATATATTCAAAATACTTTTATCTACTAATTTGTTACTAACATTTTTTTACGATTAATGGAATATAATATAATTAAAAATTTAATTTAAATCACAATTAACAAATTTACTTTATTTCTGAAAGAGGAACGTAGGTTGTTCTTGACTATTTAAGGTTAGTTTGCCAACCTACATTTAACAAATTCCCAAAATAATATTACAACATAGTTATCTGACTTTATATTTACTATAAATAACAAGACGGCCAATAATGAGAGCCGAAACGAACGTCGTATTTAATTAAATAGTGATACATTTATATGCTGACTTATTGGCCGCCTTTTTATCTATTGGTGTTTAATACTGTTTCTAGTATTATTTGCTTGATAGTTATTTAAGTTTTAAAGGACTAAGATTTTGGTTTTTCTTTTTTTTTTACAGAATTCACAATTAATTTCATAAATCTACAGCACAGAACAAAAAGCGAGAAATGTATTAAATATTTATTATCTTACAGATGTTAAGCGAAATATTTACTGAAAAGGATTCCTGAAAAAAAAAGTGCTTCATGTGAAACAGAAACGAAATCAGCCTGACACAAATAAAAAGGTATCAAATAATTAGCCAGTACATGGATCTTATATTAAAACATTCACGTTGTGAAGGTTTTTAACCAAATTGTGTGAATATAGGTTAATTATGCTTCCATTAACCTTTATTATGTCATAAAATCACCATGAAAGGGGTAATTTGTCTATCACCTGTTTCCTTTTCAGTATAGTGTGTTGATTTCAATTTTAATGACAAATAGTTACTTAGAATCCACAATATTATTAATGATTGGTTTTAAAATTTGTTGACAATGGTGCGTTAACGTCATTATTCAGTTCCGTTAGCTATTCCATTGGCTGGGTAAAAATAGAGAAAGACAGATGAGAAGTGAACCAGAGAGAAGGATATCAGAGAAGAAAAATAAACAAACAAGTAAGGTTTACTGACAGAGAGTGACGAAGGATGGTTTTCTTCTCTGATATCCTTCTGTCTTGTTTGTTTCTCATCAAGTTAGACAAATAATCTACCCTCTGTCTCTCTCTCAGTAAACCTAACTTTAACTTGTTTGGTTTCTTCTGATCTCTGATATCCTTCTCTCTGCTCTGCTTCTCGTCTATCTTTCTCTCTTTCCACTCAGAGAATGGAATACTAAAAGAAACTGAATAATGAAATATTAATGGAGTTGTTATAAACAAAAATGTGACAGCAGGTATCCTAAGTATGTTTATTTATGTAAAATCACAAAATTGCTACCCAGTACAATACAGTAGTAAGTAGACTTGCTCCAATACACTAGAATAAAAGAGCACTTTAATTTTGTGTCCATTTTTACTGTATTTTTTTTTTGGTGAAGATGTTTTTCTCAAACATAGAATGATAAATTAGATAATTTACTAATAAAACTCCTGAATATGATATTCTTATATCTCAGCCATTCTACAATTAATGTGAATATTTTTTAGTTTTCTAATATTTTGGTAAAAAATATTAAAAAAATTCTATGCTAAATTTAAATTAAATATCTTGAAATTGTTATGATAAATATAAGAACAATTAACATCCATATAAAGCCAGACTTAAAGCCTGGCTTAAATACTGACAACGGTTGGTCTAAAGTTTTGTAATTTGTTCAAAATTTATTGTATGGCTGAATTATTATATTAGTGTTGTGTTAAAGTAATACAAAACAATTCATATAAAAGAAAACCAAATGAGCTGATAGATTATTCAACTCTTAAGGGTTGAAATATAATCCTCCTACAAATTTTGTAAGTAATAGCTTATTTTTTTTGTGCTTTTTCCCATTATTATTCATTGCTGTTTTTCCAGCATTTGCTTCAATATATTTAGCATTTAACATTACATTTAATGTGACGGGGAACTACTGTGTGATTCGGTATCTATTTTCATTCCAAAAGTGGCTGCTCCCTTTATTTTTTGGAAAACAAAGTCTAGTTTAAACGTGGATTTTAGATTGCTTATGATACGTTTATTTAAATAACTAACGATTTGATTGTAGTTTAGAACTTCAAACTTGTAAATCATCTGAATTGTAGACATTCGTGTAGATATGCGAAGTATAAAATATAAATGCCGTCAGAATTCCTTGAAAATCAGAAAATAAATTAACAAAAGTTTTATTGGCAACTTTGGAGACCGATGCTGGCTAGGGATGATACTTTTCTTTATTATTTTCGTAATCTGAGCATTAGGTTTATCCTAGAAAATAATTTTCAGGATCTATTCTGTAATATGTGCCGCAATATTAAAGCTGAAAAGAGGCATTTTTGGAAGGACGTCTACTCTGACGAACGGCTGCCTTGTGCGAAAAAACTCGCATTTCAGTCACAAATGCATATTTCGAACTGAAATTTTTCAGATGTTCATCTAAGGCCTTCCTCATAGTACAAACTGTAAAAATTTCATTAAAATCGGAAATGGTTGCTCGGGGATCGGTTCTGAAAACCAAGCGCCACATGACTTGGAACGACCCATTTCCTATTTTTGAAGTGAAAAAAATCAATGAAGGAGTGAAAAAACCATCAATTTTATTTTTTCATGTGGTAGTGTATATATTTAAAAATAATAATTATAAAAAACTTTTGTCGTTATCCTTTTCCCTCACTATGATGATATTCCGCTTCGCGTCGATAGTGATATTTCATTAAAAAAAATTAATTTCACCACTTCAGAATTTTTTTCAGACCACTTCCAGATAGCTTATAGATACAATATTTTTTTTCTGGCTTCCTTTCCTATTGAAGTATTCCCATAAAAAACTTCATCAACATCGGTTGGTAAATAAGGAAGATATAATGTATTTTCTATGGGAGAACAAATTTCATTTCATCCGCCGATCGAAAAAAAAACACGCGATTTCAAAAACTTTAGCAGGCTGTAAAATAAAAACCATTTGTGATAGAGGAGCAGAAATATTTCATATCATTTCTTATATCCATGAAAGGAACAGACATGCCAAGTTTCATTAAAATCTGAGACCATGGGTGTCGAATCGTATTTTTTTTTGGGTTGATTTGACGTGGAATGACCCTAGTAGTAATGATTAGCATCAAGTGTTATAGATTATTTTGTACAAAATGAAACATCCAGAATTTTTTGTTTTCCATGACCTACACGATCCCTATTACAACATAAACGGTGGAACAAGCTATGTGGGGACCTGACTTGGAAGTTAAAGAAATAACTATAAATGAAACATATAGAGCTATCAGGAATTTTAAAAAATAACAAAGCACCAGGGGCAGATGAAATACCAGCAGAACTCATCAAGAATGGGCCCAGAGAATTATGGAAACAAATACATGAGTTGGTAACAACCATCTGGAGTGAAGAAAAAAATGGCAGTGCGTAGTGATTCTTCATCCAATATATAAGAAAGGAGACAGATTGGAGTGTAATAGTTATAGAGGAATTGCCCTGCCGAGTACAACATATAAAGTAGTTTTGAGCATTTTGGCATCCAGACTAGAACAATATTATGAAGAAACCATTGGAGAATACGAGAGCGGATTCTGGAAAGGAAGAAGCATGACGGATCATGTATTCACGTTGAGACAGATAGTGGAGAAAGCGCATGAGCATAATATAGAAATATGCCAGTTCTATATAGATCTAAAACAGGCATATGATACGATAGATAGAATTAAATTAACGGAAATCCTGTATGCATTTGGAATACCACAAAAACTGGTAAGATTAGTATGAATGACACTAGAAGAAACACGGAACTCGGTAAGGATACAGGGGAAGCTATCGGATGTCTTTACAACCCAAAGAGGGTTAAACATGGGGTACACGCTCTCTACAATGTTAATTAGCCAGTGTTTACAAAATATAAGAAGTTTAGAGCTCAACCCTAATGGCACTATAATTAATAGACTATGCTGATGACGTGGAGCTAGTAAGTGGAAATAGAGCAACATTGGAAGACACACTAAGACAGTTCATAAATAAATCAGCATGGATGGCCCTGGAGATAAATGAGGAAAAGACTAGATACATGATCATATCAAGAAAGACTAAATTAACAACGCATGTCAGGATGTGCAATAAAACATTTGAGCAAGTTCAAAGGGTGAGGTACTTGGGATCAAATAGTGGCAGAAAATGGTAAAGTGGAAGATGATATCAAGGCGAGGATCGCAGCAGGAAACAGATGCTATGGGAGCCTCCTCAAAATATTCAAATCAAGATATATCTCCAAAGCCACGAGAGTAAAACTGTACATAACAGTTATTAAACCAGTAGTTTTATATGGATGTGAAAGCTGGACGCTCGCAAAGAAAATGGAAAATTAGCTGACGGTATGGGAAAGAAAAATTTTGAGAAGGATATATGGGCCAATTAAGCAGGATGTGATATGGAGGAGTAGAACAAACTTGGAGTTAGATAAACTGTACAGATGCCCAAATATCGTGGTTAGTGTTAAAATTAGAAGACCGGAATGGGCTGGTCACGTCCAAAGAATAGGAGACAACAGAGTATCAAAGAAGGTGCATATGGGAAGCCTGGCAGGAAGGAGAAGAAGAGGAAGGACTGACTCACCACAGATGGATCGACGTGGTAGAGGAAGACCTAAGAGTGAAGAGATGGCATAGGAAAGTGCAAGAGAGAGAAGAATGGGCTACTGTGACAAAGGAAGCGAAGGCAAAGCTCCAAATGATGATGAAGAAGAAGACCTACATGATCCCCTGGCTTTAGCTTAAAGATTAACTCCCATTGGCCTAAATTTGTCCTGTTGGTAATTTTCCTTTACATTTTTGGTATTAGGGGATCTGGGCTCACTGTGGAGATGCAGCATTTCCAACTCCATTCATCTTCCTGATTTTGGGTGCAGCTGGACCAGTGACCAGCTCTTGTTATGTGTCCACCATCTGTTACCAAAGTGCATACACAACTGAAAGGCAGTTTAAGTGTCTCAGCTTATGACAACTGGGGTTTCGAATCATTGGAATGAGAAATTCCCTTTTAGCCCTTCAAAATAACAAAGAGCATCTCCCATCAGTACCACCACTGGGAAATTTTGAAAATTTGCTGTGCAGTTTAACACAGTAGAAAGGAGAGACTTGCCTTAAAAGTTTCCAAGAAATGGATGTAGAAATAAAACATGTGTATTTCCCAGTATTTTTTGGGATAGTACTTTTTCATATTAAACAACTAATAAAAAAAATACATTTTTCTCAAAGTAATGGAATAAATCATTCAATAAATAATGGTGACTAGACTGGTGGTACCATACTTTTATATAGCAATGAGATCTTGAATTTTAACAGGGTCAAATAAATCTTCCTAGAGCAATGTTTTTACAGCAGTTGCTGCCATTTTCTTCAAGTGAAGTGCTTATTGCAAATGAGGTCATTTCTCAAATATCTCTTATCAATAAGGAGGTCCTTTTAACTTTATTAAAATATTTGAAAGTAGAAACTAGGATGGTACATACTGAGATTATAAATAGAATGTATACATATGTTGTCTGTCTTAATTAGTTACTTATAAAATTTTCTACTGTTTTAGCTATCACATTAAAAAATTAGTAACTGTGTCATTTGTTACAGCTATCAAAAGTAAAAACCAATAAGATGAATGAAAACACTCAGAAATTATATAAATGTGTTGAGTGTGAAATAGCATTTGCTTATTCAAGTCATCTAGTAAACCACATGAGGATTCACACTGGTGAGAAGCCATACAAGTGTGTGGAGTGTAATAAATCATTCTCAACATCATCTATTTTCACAAGACACATGAAGATCCACACAGGTGAAAAGCCATACAAATGTTTCGAATGTGGCACAGCATTTTCAGTATCAAGTAATTTAAGGAGACATTTGACAACTCACAGTGGTGAAAAACTATACAAATGTGTAGTGTGTTATAAATCTTTTGCAAGGTCAAGTCATTTAGCATCCCACATCCGGACTCACACAGGTGAAAAGCCATATAAATGTGTTTTGTGTCAAAAAGCATTCTCAAAATCAGCTAACCTAAAAATACACATGATGATTCACACAGGAGAAAAGCCATATTTATGTGGTAAGTGTCATAGAGCATTTGCACATTCTACCCAACTAGCGAATCACATAAGGACACACTCTGGTGGAAGGCCATACATATGTGTTGAGTGTGATAAATCTTTTACCAGTTCAAATCACTTAACATCCCACTTCACAACTCACACGGGTGAAAAGCCACATAAATGTGTTGTGTGCCCAAAAGCATTCTCAAAATCAGGTAATCTAAAACAACACATGATGATTCACACAGGGGACAAACCATATATATGTGTTGAGTGTGATACACCATTTGCACGTTCCACTCATCTAGCAATCCACATGACAATACACACTGGTCAGAGGCCATATAAATGTGATGAATGTCAAGCAACATTTGCAAGGACAAGTTACTTAAGAACCCACCTCAAAATGCACACTGGTGAAAAACCATACAAATGTGTTGAATGTGGCAAAACATTCTCAACTTCATCTGTTTTTGCAATACACATGAAGACGCACTGCGGTGAAAAACGATATGAATGTGTTGAGTGTGATAAAGCTTTTACAAGGTCCAGGTACTTAAAAACCCATTTTAGAATTCATGCTGCTGAAAGGTTTTCATTGTGACACAAAGCTCTCGCAATTCAGTAATATAACAAAGAACATTGGAATGGACACTTGTGTAAAGTAATTGATCTTCATTAAGTGTGGTAAAATGTTGACAATTAAGTGGTTATTTTCATGAAAAAGGTATGTTCAGAATATAATTTAGAGGCATAAAATACAGAAATCTATGAAAGGCAGTCTCAGTTATCAAAACTATTGTACACATTAATGTGTAAAAATTCTTTACATATAAAATTTTATGATAAATTGTATGTATTATTAATCTTAAGATATTTGGTTAATAAATATTGTTTGTTTTGTTACTGTCTTGAAATAAATTGTAATTCTATTATTACCAGGAAAAGCTTCTTTTTAGTGAAATGTTACACCTATAAGGTAATTATTTCTGCAATTTTTATTTGATGCATTAGTAATAATGAAGATATTGTAAGTTCTAGTGCGTATGACCCCTCAGGGTACCACATGCAGGAAGGAGATAAAAGAGAAGAAGATCACATTACAAAATATTGAAGTTCATTCACTTGAATGGAAAGCAAGTTCAATGAAAACTGTCTTTGTGTGGTACAAATGACCTGGATCCAGGACCGTCCAAGTTGATGTCCAAATCGAGAAGGAACGCCTCACGCTTGCTCCCTTCCACCTTCCCTCCTAATTAACAAGGTACCGCAGCTGCCAGAGCGTTACACCCCGTGAAATAGGGAAGGGTCAAAAGAATCCGAGATAGTGGGAAGCACGCACACGCTGTCCCATATAAATACAACGCATTGACGATCCTACTGGGCAGATAGAGGAATAGGGAAATGAGTGACAGCCAGGTGGAGTTCTGGTAAGTCCGTCTGGGCTGACTTCCTCTTTCCCTTTCCCCCTTGGTCCATGGCCAAGGTAATTAAGTTAAGACTCGTGCATGCTGAGATGACCTTGAACAGGTGAGAGTTGTTCCCTGATCTCATTGCACCAGTCGGCCAACTGCCTCGCAAAACTGATCGAGACACTGAGACGGGTTTGTTAGGTTCCCACAACAATCCAGTCATCCGAATGGCGCAGGAGTAGCACCCACTAGCCCGACCTACCTGATGCAGGCTTTCTAGGGTTTTCACTGCCCCACATTTAGGTGAAACATAGAGTAGGACCCTTGCACCATAGCCTGGGGGCCCAAATCAACACTTGCTCTACCTTCCACATCCCCCCCTTTTTCAATTCCCTTCCTATGCTATTAAAGAGAAGTTGCCTGCTTCAGGATCACCTTCATGTGGCTTGTTACGCGCCATTGAAAAAAAAATACGGCTTGGCCGGTCACAAAATGAACCTCAAATATACTCCCAGTATCTCGAGAGAGTCAAAAATACCCCCTGCATGGATAAAAATATTTTTAGTACTCTAACGAAATAAAAATTCTTCCCCACTTAAGGGATGAATCTTTACTTAAATCGCATATTAAAGGTCATAATGTAACACAGCGACTCGCATTACACCAAACTCGATAGTTTCCGTTGTAATAATAATAATAATACAAAGCAATATTACTAAACCTTTCATGTTTACGTGTCCATAGTACAGTAGCGTAATACAGAGTTTGACCTTCCTCCTTATGCGTTACGCCCTTTCCAGCACAAACGCAAAGTGATTAGTTCCTGTTTATGGACGTTAGGCGTGGGGCGCGAAAACACAAAAGGGGGGAAAATATTCAAATTGATATAAACAATAATATATCGACACTATGCAACATTTAACATTCGTAGTTGCCAAGAAATAGCAGAGTTCACTGCCCGTTCTGTAGTGAGGGCAGCACTTGTCAGCGCAGTAGAGAACCCGCGTCCAATTTTATTATTATTATTATTATTTACGGAAACTTAAATAAGAAATATTCCGGCATGAGCAAGTCGCTTTTTGCCAGGAAGGAAGAAGGGGGTTGGGTTTTTTCCTTGCGCCGTCTTGGCGGCTCGGAATAATAACAACAAAGGGACTGCTGTGGCTGACTGACTTACACCTGGACCATAAAGCAGCTCGGACACCACCTCGTCGCCGCAGGTTTCGGAATGTCCTAATTAATCTGCCTGGGAATTTGGTGACCGGGTGGCGTGTGTTCCCCCAAATGAAACAAGGGATATGATTGGAGGATATCCATCCCTGTGCCACCTTAGTGAAAGGAGTCGGATAAGTGAGGGGGGGACAAGGCTTTAAAGAGGCTGGCGGAGACAATTTGTGGAGAGATTTTTGCAGGGGATGGCGAGAGGATATCGAAGGAGAGTGGTGGAGAAAGAGATTGCTGGTGATACAAGGTGGTGGTGGTGGTGAAAGGAGATTGGCAGCAGAGAAGTGGTGGAGAGAGGAGATTGGTGGTGAGGTGGACCATGCTTTGATCAGTCCAGGAAGCAGGGAAGAAAGGTCTTAGCAACAAGGGAAGGAAGACTTCGTGTTATTGTCGACCGGCCGCTTCAAGTTCCACAACACGGAAATTACAGCGAGACAGACGCCTCCTATGAAGACAACTCAGGTTCGTCAACGAACAGTAAGAGATCTGCTACACGTGTGGGTCAACACCCAAACCATTAATACCCTGAGATCTCTAATATAATCCCATTTTTTAAATAATTATTTTGAACTTAATATATTGTGATAAAAAAACGCGGATTTTGTGAGTATTGTGGCGTTATGAGGCGCAGTTATGAGGCCAACAACAATGTCTAGTCGGCTGAAAGCGGGTGAAACCCCAAAGGGAGACTCCCGCCGAGAGTGTGTAAAAAATGAGGGCGGGGAACCCCGAAATTTTGTGAAATGAACTGGCGGGGAACCCCGGAATTTTGTAAGGGACCTGAGGCGGGGAACCGCGGAGTTTTATGAAATAGACCTATGGCGGGGAATTCCCGTCGGAGGATTTAAAAGGGGAACCGATGGATGGCTCTTGATGAGAAGTCAGACGACGTTGAGGAGAGGAAGGACGAGAGCAGATGCTGTGAGAGGTTTGCAGAGACGTGATCAGATGTTTCGAGGAAGCAGATGAGTTGCGGCGGATCTGGTTCCTTCTACCTTCATCGATAAAAAAAATCCTGCAAGACGCCAGCCAGAGAGACGCGGAAACATTCGTGAGGTGGATGTTTGTAGCAGGCCCCTGTAGTAATTGTGGGTAAGTTATTAAAAAAAAATACTGTGAAACTTGCTCATTGCTCTGGTTAAATAATATTTAATCATTAATGATTTTTTTCCTATTTTCAGCTACTGCATGAATACTCCATCCATCTCTCTCGAAGGACCCAAAATCCCCCTGAGATTAAGCCCGTGTATAATCACTTTAAATTAATAAATGAAAATTTTTTAAAATTGATTATAATTTGTTCTATTGATTAATTAATGTTTTATACCCTAAAAAGTAATATTACAATATCTACGCACTACCCATATTAAAAAACTATTGTGTTTACAATTAATAAATGTAAATATTTAAACTCAATTATTAAATGAATTAATTAATATTTCACCCCCGCCCCCCACATCACTTACAAAGTGGGCAGTGTTATCTGCCCACGATGTAAACGGTAGGCAGTGCACAGCCAACCCAACCCAACTTGGACTGACGTCACTGCCCCTGCCCTTGTGTAAACTGTGGGCAGCTGAGTGAGTCTAGGACGGTGGAGGGGGGGAACGTGGCCAGTCATGACAGTGATCACTGCCCGTGTAAACCGAGCCTTGACACGGTGGTTGGTGATCCAAAGAGCATCTTAAATAGATGCCAGGCAAAGAGATATATAACCATCATAGAGAGGCTGTTACAGCGCTCTGGGTGGCAGCAACTAACAACAACAGGGGGGGACAATCACAATGTCTACGGTGGTCAAGAACTTTGACCACCGTATGTACTGTGTTAAATGACTGAGGTTGAATAATCGTGTATTTTTGTGATTAAAATATATATTGTTTTTCATCCGAAATCATGCCAAATGTATGTGTGTTCAGCGTACAATTGTACTAATCGTAGTTCATAAAAAACAACTGGAATATCGTATTTTAAGTAAATATCATCATCATATTTTCACTTTTGACAGCACGTGCGTGTTTGTAACTTGGATATTTACCAAATTTCTGATCCTTGGTGGTCCTCTAGAATATGCAAGCCCATGCTCTTGTTCTTATTATGAAAGTAGTTCTCTGTACTGTAATTAATGAATGTGTGTTTTTTATTTCGTTTAACCTTGATCCCTATCAACTTTCAACTATATTTAATGTCAGTCTAGATGCATTTAGATGTTACTTGTACAACGTACAATTGTAAAAAAAAATAAAGTTTTAGATATTGGGAGTAATCTTTATTATTATAGACTGATGAGCGAGATGCTTCATCATATCTCATCTAATAATTCGGCCATTAATATCAGAAATGACTGATTTAAAACAAAAATTATAAATTAACTATTATTATAAAGTTTCCTGTCAATGTTTACATGTTGTATTTAGCATTGAGATGATGTTAATGAGCCCCTTTATCCCGTGTTAACTTTCCTTGTGTGACAACAGAAATAATTTACAATTTTTAAGTGATGTGTTATATATATATTATATGTAATGAAACACTTTCTAGCTGGTTTCCGCTCATTTGTAACTTTAATACATATGTATATATAGTTTTTAAATATTGATTTACGAGATACGCTTCCTGCACGTAAGCATTTACATAGCCCGAGGCAAGCGTGTGTGTGCGTGCGTTCGAGCAACAGACCGCCTGTGATTGGCTGGATGATGTTGATGACGCGCGTCAGTCTCTCCCCATTGGTCCACTTGCCTGTTCATGCTCTAGTCTCCCGTGAGACTCTCTCAGCCTCGCCCGCGGCGTTCCTCCGGTGAAACAATTGGCTTCCTTCCAAAAGCTAGGCTCAATTGTAATCCAGAATCTCTGTACTCAGTAAATTCTCACTGGACCTGATGTTGATTGCCTCCCAAAATAATCCTATCCCAGTAGCAATCAGCTCTTTAAATTTTTTGCCTTTTGCTGCTCTAAGAAAGATTTTTAGCGCTGTTTTACCACAACACCACGGTAGGGTATGACGTCACGCTTTAAGATACTCTTGAGCACAGGGAAATAGAAATTGCTTCACCGCGCGGCCACCAGAGGCGTTGCGGCGGCTGACGTCACGTTGCAGACTTGTCTGCAGCTTCTTCTCTGTCGCGTGGGAGATTCGCTTGAGGACGGCCGCGAATCTGTTACGGTAAGATTATTGCGCGCGCACACACACACACACACACACACTATGGGGGAATGGAGGGACGATCTTCTCTACGTCATCCCCTCCCGATAAATTAACTCTTCCGCTATTAAATTTACTTTCGTAATAGAGTAATATTGTTGCCTTAATTAATTTTTTTTTATTTTTTTGAAGCTTCCACTTTCACGTCATAAACGGAATTTGTCTTTTGAGTAGCTTCACAAACCTTGTTATCCTGACAGCGCCTTAATTTTACTTTTCTATCTAAATCGTCCAGTCGTTGAAGATTTAGATTTATTGTTCTTTCCATTAATCCTCGGTTGTGGTGGAAATAGGATACTACGTCATACATTAAAAATTAAAAAAAATAAGGTACATAATTAAAGACAAATAATCTTAAAATAAATTAATAAAAGGAAATGTATATAGACAAAAGTCAATATAAACACAACACCAGGGACACACACGATGTCACACACACACACACACACACACTGAGGAACACGCAATGGAGTTTTAACTACTTGGACCAGGAAGGAAACTGTCCTTCCTTCGTAGTTCCAGGCAATACATGGAACAAACAAACAAAGGAACAGTTTAAACTGGATAGAAATTTTAAAGATATCTGGTGTGTGCTACTTTACAAGGTTGGCAGCAGCTTCTTAAACGCTTTTTGCAGCAGGAACCTTGATTTTAAATACTAGAAGGACGATTAAGAGAATCCTGTACCACAGCAGAGTAAAACAGCAGCAGCAGCAGCGCCGCCATTTAAAAGAATAGTTTTTCACTCTGCTTCACGAAGCTTTTCTAGTTACTATTTTTAATCTCTGGAGGAAGGAAGGAAGGAAGGCTGTTGTATATAATTATCCCCGGGGGTGTGTATTGTGAATACTTTTCTGGTGTAGAGAGAGAGAACAAGGGCGATGCTTGTCCGACCTTAGAGCTGAACCTCTGACTGATTTCTGGTCGCGTATTGTTGTTTCCATTAATCCTCCTCGATTGAGGAAATAGGATACGTCATACATTAAAAATGAACAAAATAAAGTACATAATTAAAGACAAATAAACTTAAAATAATAAATTAGTAAAAGAAAGTGTACATATAGACCAAAGTCAATATAAACACAACAACACCAGGGACACACACACACACTGGGAAACACAAACAAGCACACACACACACTGAGGAACACGCAATGGAGGAGTTTTAACTAATTGGACCAGGGAGGAAACAACTGTCCTTGCTCCAGCAGCAGCAGCAGCTATATACATGAAACAAACAAACAAAATGGGAGCAGAAATAACTGAATAGGAATTTTAAACATATGTGATGTGCTATTTTACAAGGTTGGCAGCAGCAGCTCATTCAACACTTGCAGCAGCAGCAGGAACCTTGATTTTAAATACTAGAAGAGGGACGATTAAGAAAATCCTGTACCACAGAGGAGTAAAACAGCAGCAGCAGCAGCGCCGCCATTTAAAAGAATAGTTTTTCACTCTGCTTCACCACGAAGCTTTTGTAGTTACTATTTTTAACCTCTGGAGGAAGGAAGGAAGGAAGGCTGTTGTATATAATTATCCCCGGGGGTGTGTATTGTGAATACTTTTCTGGTGTAGAACAAGGGCGATGCTTGTCCGACCTTAGAGCTGAACCTCTGACTGATTTCTGGTCACGCGCCTGTTTCATTCATGAAACTCGCCATTTGTTTGAAACAAATTAGTGTTTCGCTTTACAAACTTTAATATTTCATAAATATATATATATACACAGGCTTGGTGTAAAGTAAGTATTTGCAAACTTTTGAAGAAAGGAAGGTTTTGCAGCAACTCCTCCGTGATCTAGAATTCGTGCTAGAAAGTAGTATTATTCTTCTAATTGCACTCTTTTGCAACTTTAATAATATTTCAATTACTCCTGGAGCAGTTAGAAGACAGACGCCATACATAGGCTCATAATTGAATGAAAATACGCGTAATAAACCATTTTTTAAGGTACTTTTTTGTCAACGTGGTGTTGCTGCATTATTAGTGTTGTGAGAGAATAAGCAGATCCTCTACCATGGGTCGGTCATCACACTTTATAATTTATCGTCAACCCGAAGGCCGAGGTCTTGAATTATCAATATTATTCTCTGACAGTTCATATTAATATCCGATAACCTTAATTAATTGTTTGTTGCGGTATCCAGTCCTGAGACAGGTCTGACGCAACCATCCATGCCAACCTATCTTGCGCAAGCCTTTTCATTTCCCGATAACGGAAATAACTCCACATCCTCCCTAAATCATTCCAGCCTTGGCCTCGGCCTCCTTCCAATGCTAATTTTACGAGACTGAAAATTCCGTCCTCAACCATCGATTTTTTTTAAAAAAAAAGTTTAAGAAAAAAGAAAAAGAGACGAAACCGAATTTGTTATTGTTGCTGTGGTATTCATTCCCGAGACTGGTCTGACGCAACCCTCTATACTAAAAAAAATCTTGCGCAAGCCTTTTCATTTCCGCATAACTACAACATCCTCCCTAATCGTTCCAGCCAGCCTTGGCCTTGGCCTCGGCCTCCAATGCTAATTTTACGAGACTGAAAATTCCGTCCTCAACCATCGATTTCTTTTTTTTTTAAAAAAATAATAATTAAGAAAAAGAAAAAGAGACGAAACCGAATTTGTTATTGTTGCTGTGGTATTCATTCCCGAGACTGGTCTGACGCAACCCTCTATACTAAAAAAAATCTTGCGC
>CM067376.1:7012249-7112522 GCA_034510155.1 Eucriotettix oculatus | reverse complement strand
GGAATGACAAATACAATGTTAAGAGAAGATCAGTTTTGGTTTTAGGAAGAAATGTAGAGACAAGAGAAGCAATATTGACTTTAAGACTCATTTTAGAAGACAGGATACTAAAAAAAAACTGGACTATGGCCATGGCATTTATAGATTTAGAAAAAAAAAAGCATTTGAGAATGTGAACTGAAACACGCTATTCAGGATTAGAAGATCACAGGAATAAAATATCGAGAAAGAAGGTTTATCCATAACCTCTACAGAAGACATGCAGCAGTAATTAGGGACAGGAGTGAGCCAAGGATGGATGCAGTCTGTCGCGCATCCTGTTTAACTTACGTATCGAACAGGCCGCTGAAGCAAGTTAAAATGTAATCTGGAAAAGGAAATAAAAACCCTTCACTTTGCTGATTATATTTTGGGATTAGAAGAAGACTTGCAAACAGTAATAAATGCCATGAACGTGGTCCTGGGAGAAAGAGTTCAATATGAGGGTTTATAGAGAGGGGGAAAACCAAGGTGATGGAGTGTAGTATGGGATGGGAAACACTGGAATAACAAAGGCTGTTAGATTGGGAAGGAATATTTTGAAGGAAGTTAAATGAATTCTGCTACTTGGGAAGCTGTAATAAGTAGAGTAGAATAGCACAAGGAAGGAAGAGGAATTTACTTATGGGTAATATAAGTGTGAATATTAGAAAATCGTTGCTAAAAACGTTGGTATGCAGCGTAGTGTTATATGGGTGAGAAATGTGGATGGTAAGAGCTGCAGGAAGGAAAAGCTTAGAAGCCTTTGGAATGTTGTGCTACAGGAGAATGAGATGGGAGGATAGGGTAACTAAACAAGGAAGTTCTAAGGAAGGGGTAAAGCGAACTGTTGGGGATTCGAAGGTAACTTAATTTTCAATCACATGGCTACACACAACCGCACTGTCCAACTTCACTCGAACGACTGCTTAGCTTTATAGATTTCCCACTAGATGGTGCTGTCCGCTCTACACGAACAATATGGAGGTCTTTGAAGGGATAGAATAATAGGTCTAGTTTTGAAACATTCATTTTCCATATTCTGTTTTAACTTTCTTCATCACCTGTTCTATATATAAGTTAAAAAGCATGGGCGACAGACTGCTGCATCCTTGTCTTACTCCTTTCTTGATTACGGCTTTCTTTTCTTGGTCTTCTATTCTAAGAATTGCTGCCTGTCCTTTGTATAAGCCTCCTTTCTCAATATCTTATTGCTGTCCTCTTCAAAATACTTAATCTTGTGTTCCAGTTCACATTATCAAAGGCTTTTCTAAATCTACGAAAGCCATGAACATAAGCATGTTTTTTTTTTCTTATCCTGTCTTCTAAAATTAGACACAAAGTCAACATTACTTCTCTTGTACCTACATTCTTCCTAAAACCAAATTGATCTTCTCCTAACTCACATTCTATTTGACGTTCCGTCCTACTATATACTATTGACTATAATATATACCGTTTTGTTAATATTTTGCAGGCATGAACAATATCCATATTCAACAACATATTTCTATGGTGACTTTCAAAATTAATGCTGTACACCTAATCTAGACACGCTTTCATCTACAGATACAAAAGACTTATTATGGCTTCTTCATATATGTTTTCAAAAACTATTATGATGGTAATGAAATCAAAAGAAATCTCCTGTGACAAACTATAACTAATCCTGGGAAATGCAGACTATTTTAGAGTGCATACTAATTTAAAAAAACTGAACACGACTCAATTTTTTAGGGGAATGTTACTCTATAATAAACCACCAATGTATACCAATGAATGGCAAGGCAAGCAGTTTGGAAGAACTTTGAAAGAGTATTTTGCAAATAAAGTAGTATATAATTTAAAGGAATGGTAATACAATTGAAAAACTGCATACTGAAAGGGTTCCATCAATCTTCTGCTGTAATTCTCCTTGTACAGTTGTATTCTTCTTTTATTTTATTGATGACTTATTTTTGACCTCATTTTTTTTATTTATATTTTTAAGATTTCAGTTATTTTTATGATTGCATCATTAACATAGATTATTAAATGAAGTGAACAAATTTTTAATTTTAAACACCTGGGGATCATAAGCTGTTGTACACATTCCACATTTTCCTTCCGTTTAATAAGTACCTGCTTTAATCTACTCAATAGCCGTTTCGGAAAACACATTTTGTGAGTTTCGAGACCTAGCGGTGGCAGCGTAAAACTTTTCTCTTAGCTAGTAAGACAGGTTATCAACACTTTAAAAACACTATTGTTGGAATGCTGGAAGATATTTCATTGTTATTACCACTGTAATTTTCTAGTTTATGTTTTAATTTCAGCTCCTCGTAAGAAAATACTTCTTTTTACAAACTCAATTGTTAGATTATAGTTTCAATCACAGAATCATGATTATAACTAAATAAATAACAAATTTGATCATTTTCTTTGAAATTAGAACCTGCAATACCAAGTTTACGATGAGTCAATCAAAATTGATCTCCAAATTTTTATCATCCCTTTAATTCTAAGAGCAGTAATTTCCTTTTTAAGATGAAACTTTGTAAAAGACACTCTTTCTTTCAAAAGAATTCTCTACAATTTCTGTTTCAAGCTTTGAATACTTAACTAAATTCAAATATTTTTTCTGTAATGCAACCGACAATAACTGACCATCTTATATTTTATATAATACATCTTATATTTTAAATTTGTACTCTCTTTATGAACAATTATATCTGAAAATAGTAGTATTTAAAGTTTCTACAACCTATTCTTATTTTACAGGCACTTGCGCCCTAAAACTCCAGTTTGCTAAAATAGCCATAATTGGGGACTGATTGGACACATCTGTCGTATTCATTTTCCCCGCCAATCTCCAAGGTAATTCTCAAAACAACACTTCACTACTTTTCCTTCCAACTCTTTTAAATTGCCGGGCCCATAACCTGTTCATATATCTAAGTGCAGTGTAGGAGAATAAAAACATTTAGATAACACATTAAGAGGAGCTTTACAAACCTCAACTACTACAGACATCACACATCCATAGACAGAAACAGTGTTGCCAATCATGAAAACAATTAAAATTTATCTGCTTCTAATATGAAAATTTTTTTTCAAGTTGTGCATTATTTATTATTTCTGTTTTTATAGTAGCAACAACAGTTGTGTATTGTTTTAGGTCACATCAAACATATTCCTTTGCAACATTGCTGTGGTGAGAAGAATGGACAGCAAATGCTAATATTCAACCTTTAGTAGTAATTAACAGGGCAGAAGATACAATTACTGTAGCAGAGCAAAAAATAATTTCATTACTGCAGAGCAATTGATTGTTAAACTGACAATCTCAAAAAGACTAAATTAAATGGAGGAACATAATGATAAGAGGCAGGAAATAAAAGATATTATCAATGAAGAAATTGCAAAAAACAAAAGTGATTTAGCACACGTAAAAAGTTTTATAGAACAAAAGTTCAATAAATCACTCAGCACAATTGATAACGCTTATGTCGAAAGAAAATATATAAAATGTTGTGCACGGTTTTGGCAACAAGAAACTACAACTTTTCTAAAAGACCTGACTCGAAGTAAAAATCGTACTGCTTTACTCAAAATTTTTTATTCATTAGATGACATTCAGGCTTTAAGCCACATTCCAGATCCTTTAAACAAACTTGAGTATTACACCCTTTTAGTGAACCACTACAAATTGGCTAGGAAAAAAGATGTAAATTTTTTCATAAGTCAGTTTAAAAAAGAGTGTTTGGAACAAATAGTGGTCCATAGTGATTCAGCTGAAAACGAGTTAGCATTTCTAGAAACTCTTGTGAACTTTTTAAGTTTCTCTAAAAGTCTTCAATCAATTATTGCTGAACTAAAATTAAAAGATTTTTTTGATGGTAATTTATCATTTGATGAGTTTATCAATAACATTATGGAGCTTGACATAGGTATTTATGGTGAAAATCTTGTAGTTTTGCAAGAAGCAACACAGGGCTTAAAGAAGGAAGAAGATATTTTTTTAATAGACAAGTTTAAGGAAGTTATAGGCGGTTATATAAAACCCATAGATATACAAGAAAGAATAATAGATGCTCGATTGGTAGTTGAAGTGACAGGAAAGAACATTACTGTCAGCGAAATTTTACAGCAATTAGAAAATAAACTTTTAAAAAACCTAAAAATAGAGGAAGTACGTTTTGTTGGTGATGATATCATACATATTGATGCAAACCTTAAGAGTAAAGTTTGGCATGGAAGGAATGTAGTTATTTTAACAAAAGCAATAAAAGTTCATGATCAAGTAACCTGGGATGTATCTGGAAAGGATAATGATCATATTTATTCTGCGAATGCGGGAACTGGAGAAGATGGTCATGGTAAGCAAGGAAAAGATGGTTATCCTGGAGAAAGTGGTGGCAATGTCTTGGTTCTAGCAGAGAAAATAGAAAATCCAGAGAGCTTTACTATTATTTCACACGGTGGAAAGGGTAGTAAAGGACAAGATGGTGGCAATGGAAGGAAAGGTGAAGATGGAAAAGGCATTACAAAGAAAGAATTTGATGAAAAATTTCCTCCAGCTGCTAAATTAAATACAATCTATAGAGTACCTTCTATATTAAACACTGTTACTAACATCAAAAAAGATTTACAAGCCATGAAATCTGAGTGGTATGAATCTAGACGGACTGGATTTCTTTTCGAGTATGACGTGACTTTTAATAAAAACATCATTGAAGAGATTATAAAAGATTATAGTAAAAGAAAAGATAATTTTATGGGAAATATTTTCATAAATGCCATGACAAATAAAGGAAATGAGATTATCTTCTCTTTTGAACGTGGAGGTGTTACTACAAATTGCCAAGCTTTTCTACTCTACAAAGGATCATTAGGGCAACGTGGAGGAAATGGAGGAGAATATGGTTTAGGTGGTCAAGGTGGATATTCTGGGGAAATAACAGTAAAAAACACGAGGAAGAACCAGGAATTCAATATTAAAAAAGAAGTTAAGCAAGGGGAAGATGGAGAAATAGGACTGGGAGGTTCATATGGTGGCCATGGACTTAATGGTTGGGATATGGGTTACATGGACTATTCAGTTTCGGAGTTTTTTACAGAAAAATGGCCACGATTTCTTGGCATAGAACAGAACAGTAAAATTGAGCTAAAATACTATAGTGAAAACTCACCGAAACGAATTCAATGCCCCTATAAAGAACGTAATGGTAAAGTGGATATATATGCTGAACTGAAATCAGATATCAAGCACAAAACGCAGAAAAAGTATGAAGAAAGGCAGAGAACTAGACAGAACAGTAAGCGACAACATCACGCACAAGCTGTAAGGAAGAAAAACATTTCACAAAGTATAATTTTAGATACTTATTCTCATCACCTCAGTTCTATGGGAAAAACTACCCTGCAGACCTTACAGTCTGATTTAGAAAACACCAAACAACAAGCCTTACGAGCAATTACTGAAAATCAAGAGGAGCAAGAAAAGCAAACTACAGAATTAAGCATTAAGCGTCATTCTCCTTACCAGAAAAAAAGCAAGGGTTATAACAGCATCTTTATTACGACATCCAGCAGCACTTACAGGGAGACGACTCAGTTTGAAAGTTTTATTGATAAGCTGAAAGAAGATCCATTGGTGCTCGATAACTGGTTTCAACTAATGGAACTGAGCTTCTCACAAATTGATCAGTTATTTTTAATACTTGAAGATCTAAAAAGTAGATACACAGAAACACGACGCTTACAGGGTACTATGGAAAACAGTAAGCTACAACAAATTGAAAATCTTTTGATTGATAAGTATATACTTGCTACACTACAAGAAATTGCTAAGCAATTACCACCTTACAAAGAGGTTACAGACAGTGCAGAAGGAACACCTGCAAATGTGACGAGATATCTAATTGAAGCCACGGAAAATGACAATAATGTTTCTCATCCTATTTTGGGGACACTGAATCAATATTTTTATGAAAGGAATGAACAGAATCACAAAAAAATCTTTAAATTTTGTGAAGAGGAATTGCAGAAAAGTAATGAATATTGTGAAATACTAAGACCTTCTTTAAAAACATTTATTTTAGAAGTAGGAAAATCAGAAGGAATACATTCCCATATTAAACAGTACTATAATGAATATGAAGACTTTATAGAAAAACAAAACCACAGCATAAGTATATTTTTCGAGGCATTTAAGAGTGAACTATCTCGGCCGAGGCATGCAGAAGTATTTGCTTTATGGATTAAGAGTATTAAAGATAAATCTCTGGAAAGGCAGCTAGAGGAACATATACAAAAAGATTATTTTCTGAATCCTCTTTATAAAAGGTTTAATAGTCAACTTAAGCAAGAATATGACTGGAATGAGTGTTGTAAAGATGATGCTGTTGTTAGAGAACATCATAATTATATTCGAGAAAAATGTCTGATGTCAGAAAGCTATAGGGAATTATTAGCCTACATTTTTGGCGTTAATATCAGATTATATGTTGAAAATGAAAAAAATAAATTCTTCCTGCGAGGTGATCACAATCCTTCATCTACACAAATTATTCACATATTATGTAGAGATAGTGAATTTGTCCAATTAAATGTTGATAAAAACTACATGATGCTAGAAGAAGAGCATAAAGAGAAAGATGGTCTTTATGCACACATTTTTGCAAAAATTAAGCAATTTAAACAAAAACAAGAATACAATAATTATTTGAGGAATAAATCTTTTCTATCTACTGATAGTTCTTTAGAAGATGATCAAGTTTTCAGTGAAGAGGAAGATGTAGAAAAAATTATAGAATACTTTCCTGAAGAGGAAAGGCAACAGTTAAAAGAGCGGTTGGACAAAGTTTCATCTCAATATATAGGGCGGCATGGAATTTTGCATTACATATTGAAGCGCTTTTCTAGTGAAGGGAGGTACGTGTCTTCTCAAGAGTTATATTGTTTAATAAACTCAGTTCTAAGCTCCGTTGTTGAAGGTAGAAAAGAGTTGAACATCTTTTGTTGGATAGTTGCAGCTTATCCTCAAAACAGTTGGACAGACGAATTGACGTTAATGCAACTCGAAAATTATTTTAGAAAAAGATTAACAGAAAAACCTGAATGGAGGAGGTATTTATCAAAGATAGAAAATAAAGACATTTTACTGTTACTTAAATTAAAGTTAGATCAACTTACATCAAGCAATCTTATTTCTACTAAAAGCATTGCAGATACTCTGCATTTGTTAAGTAATATTCCAAATGAGACCGTTAGTTTAGAGGGACTAGACTTATCTGAATGGCCTTATGCTTTAAAAGAAAAATACTGGACACGCAAGCTGTCACAATTAGTAGATTGGCAAAAGGGAGACTTACCAACAGCTTCTTATTATCTTTTATCTGTAGAGAATATTTTTGGCACAGTTTCAGCAGAGAAATTTATAGAGACTATAGAAAAGAAAAAACAAGAATTGTCACGTGATATGCTCACTAACATTTTATCTAATTTTCATAACGAAAGATGGAACTTGAATGAAGAAGAGTTGAATACCCTTCACAGTTGTGGCATTGATGAGTGGGCACAGAACATGCGGCTCAAGTTTACTGATAATGACAAGGAACGGGAGATAACACAGTTAGTTGAACTAATTAAAGGTAATACTAATAGTTCAAAAGAAATTTTATACAAACTGCCAAAAATCAAGGACTGTATTGAAAGTATTGACAAGTATGAAATAGCTGGAATCCCTGTAGGCAGTTTTACAGAAAATAACATTAAAAAATGGGCAGAAGAATTCCAAGGTAACAGTGGAAAAACATTTGAGGAATTACTTGCTGTAATAAATAGAGCGATACAGCTAAAAAGGAGATTTAAGCTTCGTGACACTCAAAAGTTAACCGTACTGGCGTTATTGACAAATAATCGAAGTACCCTAGCGCAAGTCTCTACTGGAGAGGGAAAATCATTAATTGTAGTGGCAGCAGCAATTATGAAAGCACTTTGTGGAGGGAAAGTAGATATAGTAACTAGCTCTTCTGTACTAGCGAAACGTGATGCTGACGGTAATAGAGATATCTATAATTTGTTTGATATTAATGTATCACACAACTGCAGTGAAGATATTGAAAAAAGAAAGGAAGCATATTCATATAATCAGGTTGTTTATGGTGATTTATCTAATTTTCAACGTGATTATTTACTAGATAAATTTTATGGGAAAAATATTTTAGGAGATCGTAATTTTGAAAATGTGGTGATTGATGAAGTAGACAGCATGTTGCTCGACAAAGGTAACAACATGCTGTACTTATCTCACGACCTTCCAGGCCTGGATAAGATAGAGTCCGTTTACATTTACATCTGGCAGTGGATCAATAGGCCAGCTACAGATATCGAAGAACTTTCTTATGCTTTCGATACTAAAGCAATCAAAGAAGCGGTGCTAAACAACTTGTATGGTTTACTCAAAATAGAAGACATTGGAAAGCTCGGAACCGAGTTAGGCAAACAGCAGAAAACTATTATATGGGAACGTTTGATCAAAGCAAAGATACTAGATGATCAGGGCAAACTGTTAAAAGAAACCATTAATGCCAACGAGCTTGAGAAAATACTTTCATCTGAATTTAATTGTTACAAAGACCGTCTTCATCGCCTTTTAATGGAGTGCGTCGGAAGACAGAAATTTATACATGTTCCCAATAATCTCAGACCATTTATCGAACTGCACTTGGAACCTTGGATCAATAGCGCGATAACCGCAGTCTGCATGAAAGCGGGAGAGGATTACGTAGTGGACGTAGATAAAACGGGGAGCAGTCCAGATCGAAACCCTCTCGTTATAATTCTTGATAGAGATACAGGAACGGATCAAGCGAATTCTCAATGGGATGAAGCGCTGCACCAGTTTTTACAACTCAAACATGGGTGCAAATTGTCTTTGCAAAGCTTGAAAGCTGTTTTCATTTCCAATGTTTCTTTCTTCAAACTGTACAGTAATTTATATGGGCTAACGGGGACTTTAGGATCGCAAAGGGAGAGAGATTTACTACAAGAAATATATGGGTTAGACTTTGTCACTGTTCCTACAGCTAAATCTAAGCAATTTCACGAGGACAAACCTATTCTTTGTACTGACAAAGAAGAATGGATCCATAGAATATGCAAAGAGATGAAAAAGCTAACTGAAGAACAAAATCGATCGGGTTTAATCATATGTGAAACAGTAAATGATGTAGAGGTTCTATACAAAGCTTTTGGAGGAAATAAAGCACAAAATGTTTCTACTTATACACGAGACTATGAAGAGTTTGATAAAGGGTTTGAAATTGTTCAAGGTAACAAAGAGTTGGGGCAGGGACAGATTATTATTGCCACAAACTTAGCCGGTCGTGGAACAGACATAAAAATTACAAAAGAGTTAAGAAGTAAAGGAGGATTGCACGTTTGTTTAACTTACTTACCCAACAATATTCGAGTTGAACAGCAGGCCTTTGGACGAGCAGCAAGAAGTGGAGAGGAAGGTTCTGGTCAGATGATCATTATGGACTCAAAAGGACAAGGATATAGCAACTCTAAATTATTGCATTTAAAGAAAGAGCGCGATAATGAAGAATTACGTCGTATATCAAACATTAAAGCTTACTATGAAAACCAAATTACAACAGAAGAAAACTGTTTTAAATCATTTAAAGAGCAATATGAACAGCTGAAGAAAGAGCTTGATGATAATAAAACACCTACACAAGTTAAAGAAATTTTATTACAGAGTTGCTTGGACAAATGGGCTTTCTGGTTAGATGAACATAACAAATATATAAGAGATTTGGCTAGTGAACAGGACAGAAGAAATCTTCACAGCCTCCTGGGCAAATTTATCTCGCAGTTGAAGAACTTGGACACTGGGTACATCTATGGGCCAGCGAGCAGAGGCTGGTTAGGTTGGGTTGAAGGCAATCCATTTCAAATGATTAAACTTGGAAAGTATCTCACTCAACATGAGAAACATGAAAATGCCATTATACTGTTTGATGAAGTGATTAAGAATGAGCAATATTTTTCTGAAGCAGCACACTATTACAAGGCATTTGCATTAGTGAAGAAGATTGATTGGGAACAAAAGCCTTTAAAAGAAGAAGATGAGAAACTTTTCAAAGACTTCAAGCAAGAATTACAAGAAGCTGCAAGGCTTTTTGAAGAACATATTACATTTGCTATCAATGCAGCAAGCATTATTGGCAAGATTAAGAAGAAGAATAACGAAAGCATAATTCAAATTGATGCTTATGAAGAACAGCAAAAGAGCTTAGCTAACCTTTATTATATGTTTTCACAGTCTATAGATGATATTTTTGGCCACCAAATTACTCCAAAATCTTTTGTTAATTGTGATATTAAGGAAGAGCTGGCTGAAAGTATATATGAGGATCTTCTTGAAAACGGTATTCTAGAAAAGGCAAGAGTACAAAAAAACATTTCTGAACAAGTTCTGGCAGCCATCAGTTTTAGTTATGGAGTGCCTGTTAAAGAATTAAATGATTTTCTTTCCAAGTACAAAGGAAAAGAAATTAATGAAAAAGAGTTTCAAAAATCTTTGAAGAAAGACATAAAGATACCTGACAGAAAAACATTTTGGAAAGTGCTTATCGAAGGAAATGTTCTGAGTGAAGAAGTCAAGTGTGTTGTGGTCAACAATGAAAAATTGAAAGAAATAGATCCATCGCTGATGGACCATCTGACTGGGAAAGTAAACAAAAAAGAGTTAGCATTGCAAACTCTAGAGGTCAATAATCAACAGATTCATTTAAACACACTATTGGTGAAGGATAAAAATAAAGACTGTAATATTTTTAAAAAAGATGACTTTATAAAGGTTGTAGGCAAAGACAAATATAAAGTATTGAAAGAGAGAGGAGTGCTTTCATTTAACAGAAAAGCACATATACAAACAAGTAAAATTGAATCTATGACATTTCCTTGTTATGATTCTATTACTCTGGAAGATTTTATTAAAGGAAATATCTCTAAAAGCGAAGCTGAAAAAATTTTAGCAGAACTAGTTAAACAAAATGTCATTGAGAAGAAAGATAACTCAGAAAATAGTTCTTATGGATTAAAAATTAAATTTGATGAAATCAAACAAGTTCAGCTTTCTTTCTGCCCAGTTTATGAGAATGTCGTAAAAGGACTTCTATCTATAAATTTTATCTATAGAATACAACTTCAAAAAATTGTAAAAAAACTCAAAGAAAAAGACTTTCCTATTGATCTGGAATTAATGACTCATCTAAACTTATTCTTAGAATTATTGAAGCAGAAAGTCATCAGCCCTGTGACTGTGGCAACTAAAGATGAAGATTTAGAAGAAAATGTAAAGGGCATATATATTCACACAATGACTAAAGATAATTTGAAACATATACTTTCTCGAAGTAAACTCATTCCAGCAGAATGTATAGAGGAACTTTTTGACTTCTTGGTCAAGAAAGGATGGATTGCAAAGTACAATCCATTACAGTCTATACAAGACAAGGGCATTAGAGCTGTTGGCATGGAAAATATTGTAAATGCTGGCAAATCTGTAGTGCAAGATCTTTATTATGTTAATAGCAATGATAACAGAAAAAAACCTCTAAACTTTTCACCTAAAGTGAATCATAAAAATAAACGGATTGAACTGAAAAGTATTGATAAAACTGTGGAGAAAGTGTTAGACAATCAATTACAACTAGGAAAAGAAGCTACAATTAAAAATATTGTCAGCACTTTGAAAAGATTAAGAAGTTCATTAAAAGCTTCAAAAGTTCCCAATGGTAAGCTACAACCTCTCACCGAGCTTTGTGAGTCTGCAAATATAGAAGAACTGCATGTTTTTTTTCTCAGCGGGTTAGACCAACTTGCACAATTAGAAGAAAAGAAATGGACACGAGGAATGTTTTTTAACACTGCAATAGTAACTGCTATGGGAGTAGCCCAAATAGCTATAGGTACTGTTATTCAGTTATACTCCATGGGTGTGATGACTCACGTTGGTGCTGCATTGGTCACTGAAGGTGTAAGTGACCTCTTTTTTGCTGTCGGTGCATTAAAGTCAGGTTATTTTAGCTGGGCAGGTTATAGACAGCACAAGCTTGAGAGCATAATGATTTCAGCTGCTACCGCCGGTATAGGAGCTTTCCTTTCAAGAGGTGCCAAGGTCTCTCGCTTTGGCCTTAACAGAGCCGGACCTGATTTTGAACTTGGTAAGAAAGTAGCAAAAATGTCCGGAAATAAGCTGATTGGAGCTGTAGGATGGAAAGTAATAGGAAAAGATGTTGCAAAGTATATTGCATTAAAAACTACTGAAGGGGTAGCATTTGCATTAGCTAATGAAGGAGTTGATATACTCATTGAAAATTACCTTCAATCATTCTGTGAAGGCATAGGCTCTGATATTTTGTCAAATATTGAACACAAAGTAGAAGAACATAATGTCTCTATAAGTTTAGTAAAAGTCTATACGAAATTGGGAGAAGAAGAGGCTAAAAAATATATAGATGGCTTGACTAAGAGTGTCTTAAGTAAGAAATGTTACATGGAAAATTTTTTATCTATAGCCAGCAAGATAGCAAGTTGTGCAAGTCGAGGAATAGATGAAGCTGTTAATAAAAGAAAGAAAGAATGTAACAAGCTGGAATTCCGTATTCATGCTATTTGTAAGGCAGTAGTTTGGACGGAACGTGCCGCTCATATTGCCAAAATAACAATGGTCACTAATAATCTTTTAAATAGCTTAGATCATGAAATAAAAGGTAGACTAAATAAGCTTGAAATGGATGTAGAATATAATGAAAAGCAAAAAGTGGTGGATGATTATGAGAGCTTTAAAAAAGAAGTAATTGATCGGTGGAAATCTTTGCTTCGGGAAAGGGTTGGGCAAATTATAGCACATCATATTGTTAGCCCCATACTTAAAAAAGGTACTAATCATCTGGTTAAATATGTTGGGAAAAAATTGCAAGAAGCATATCAGTCTTTCAAAGAAAGTGGAAATTTTGAGCTCGCCGAAGAACTGAAACAGGAGTACAAGGAAGAGCTACAGAGTGCACAACAAGGTGACAATACATCTAAAATAGAAAAACATATTACAGAGAAATATCATAAAAATCTACTCAAATTAATGGCTAAAACAAAAGATCCTAAATTATTTGCAGCTATAGTTCAAGAAAATGTTCCAATGGATATGACGTGTGTTGCGGCATGCACTAAAGTGATACTTGAAGTCTTAGAAAAACAAGGAATTAGAGGAGTTACTATTATTGTCGTGGGAGAAGGTGGTATGAGACAAAAATTCTCTTCTGCACCAGGAGTAGAAGGAATACCTATTTACCTTGGGCTTAAAAATAACCATTTTTACCCTCTTCATGGAAGCAGTATGTCAGATGTTAAAAGAAATAGTGAATCAAATAATAATTGCTTGTTTGAGGCTATATCAAAACAGGTATGTCTTCACATGACGCCAGAAAATTTCAGAGCTCATATAGCTAACCGCATTGAACAAGATCCTCATATGCAATACCTTGTTAAGCAAGGTTGGCATCAGTTTTCTATAAGTAAGGGTGCGTTTGGCGGTTATCGTTCTTATGACAAAAAAATACCTGCCGATGAACTAAGGAAAGGTATAATTGATGGGAAGATACTATTTTCACAAAGTAGTATAGGTGATCATACAAGTGACAAAGGAGGAAGAAAAAAAATGCATATTGGGGAATTAGGGGCAGAGATTAAGAAGCACGGTTGGATAGGGGATCCAATTAAAGCAGTAAAATCAGAAGATTGTTTGGTAGTGCTGAATCACAGGCGGACTTTGGCTGTAGCAACTACTCAATCGCCTGAAGTAGAGGCACATTTTGCAGTGTACGAGCCACAAGATGAGTTTTCTTCAGAGAATTGTGAAAGACAATACGGCACACGAAATGCCGGAAAAGCAGTTAAAAAGAGGATGAGGAGAGGCAGTTTAACAGATTTTAGTGGTGTAGGTTTTGCATCATCTGATGTTAGGATAAGAACAAAGGAATCGAATGACGCAACTTCAGAGAAGTTAAAAGAAATGAAATTTCAAGTTGGTGGTCCATCACGAAAACCTCGATCAACAAGTAAGGATAGGACAAGGAGGAAGTAACTAATGTATCACTTTCTAACTGAATTGTTATTAAATATTGAAGGATTTATTGGGTGTGATTTATTCAATCCAATTTCAGCTATGATTTGACATCTCAGTAATTTTTCTAAAATGTCAAAAACCCTGTATTCATCAGCAATTACACTCAGAAAATTGGGTTTTAACAATATATATGATTAAAGATGATATTGTATGTAGAAAATGTATCATGTCTTTCTAATATGAGCAATAGACATATTTAATGTGTATGACATTTGTGACACTAATAGATATAATAAAATGAGCCATCACTTTTGTAAAATTATGAAACCATTTATTAATTCTTTGACCAGAATTCTTTCTGTTGTACCTTTTATTATTATCAACAAAGCTATGTAATAAACAACATAAAATCTGAAGTTGGACATTTATTCAAATAAAAGCATTTTTCATTGGATGTATTTTCCTGTCCTAAATGTTTTCCCATGCCACAATTCCCATATTTTTAAGTGGAATCTAAAAAGTAAGGTTCCTCCTTAATTATCACTCATGACGAGTTGTACCGAAGAAGTTATTTATAAGACAAATATTCAAGTCTGCTGAAAGTTCCAAAAAAGTATATTGTACCTCATAGATTTATAAATATTTTGAACTGAAATTGTACTTGAGTTCTATGATATTTTTACTGTTTCATTTATCACTTTAAATTGTTAATATTCGTATTTTGATTCATTCAAATATACCTTGTTTACTGCAATATTTTTGTTAGTAATTAAATTTGGGAGTGATTCCAAATATAGATTAATTACTTCTGTATGATATTTTTACTCAAAGCTTAATTTTGTTTGGTTATGTCATCTCCCAACAAGTGTATATATTCATATAAAAGTAAAGAAAGATTGATGAATTAATGTTTTAATAAATTGGCTAATTGTAATGATTATACTGGTGTCTGAAACAAGATGAATGGCTGTTGTTTTTTATTATTTTTAAGAGTTAGAAATTAATGCATTTAATTAAATGCAATTTATTAAAACAATTATTGAACAGATTTTTTTGGTGTTAGTTTTAATTACTACCTTATTTTTGGTTTAAACAATGATCAAAAAGACTTATTTATCATAAAATGAGACTAATGAGAAATTAATAATCACGCTGTTTAATTATAGCACTTATTTATGTCCTCCTTATTGATCTGACAAATATTAACACCACTTACTGAGCAGTTAGAATCATATAAAAATACAAAAAGTTTAGTGTCTTTTGCTATTCTCTCTGTAATTATCGATATTTCTATAATTGACATTCACAAACAATCATTTCCAAAGGATAATTCACCATTCCCAAGAATCTTTGGCATTCTTAGGAGGAGAAAGCCTGTATATAGACCTTTACAGACCAGTACGGACACGATATGGCCTGTAAAGAGACAGCAAATCTCACCTTGCTGTCGAAGGCAAGTTTGGTTTTGTTATAGTGAACCACGTGATTGGCGAAGGGGTCGGAATAGCTGAATCTCCCTTCTTGATGGCAGCTACTCCATTCCCAGTCAAGCATATAGCTCAAATTAAACTCTGCATTAATGCAGATACTAACAAAAATAAACATTTTTCATGCACACAATGGTCTGCTCTTTGTAATGGTACCTTCTTTTTTTTAAAAAAAAGGGGGGGGGGAGTGATGCAATTTGACTGCTTTTTTATGTAAAATCTTGCTTTGGCAATATTCAAGAGGGCATATGAACACAATAGATTTTCTATTTCACTACGTGTTAGTATGATTATTTTTCTGCTCATTTGCAAAATATTATGGTTTATAGATCTCTTACTGCTGAGTAACTGGCCTCCAAACTTGCGTCAAAATTTGCAGCAACAAAATTTTATCGTGACTTTAGCATGAATAGATATCAGAACGTTTGGGCGCACTGCTCTTTTGGTCTTACCAGTACGTTCTATGCTAGAAGTTGTAGATTTGACAAGGGATCAAAGTAGGGGCTTAACCAAGTGACGGCCACGCCATTGAACATGGGTTTGTAGCTTCTGAACCAAAATACACTTTCATTAGGCGGTCTAGGGTTACTTTATTGCAAAATTAGATGAGATTTGGAGATGGTCAGGTGGGATGCCTCTGGTGATTTGGAATGGCAGGAACAACTAGCGGAGGCTGTTGAAGGACTCGGAAATGATTAAAGGTAATAGATGATATCAAATGAAGCAGAAAATATATTAAACTGAAGAGGATGGCAGAAGCCGAAAAGCTACCATGTGCACAGAACACTGATGATATTTGTATTCTGCTATTATATGAGCTCCTACATTTCAGTCATATATATAATTGGTTTGGTCTTAATTACTCAAACACCAAAGTGATTTAAAGAATATTGATAAAAAGTCAATAGCCAGCAATTATTGGCAACCAAATGGAACGAGGCACTGGTAAATATTGTAATTCACCGCCAGCATGGGCACTTTCAACAATGAAACAGAGGTTGGTTTACACGGGCAGTGATACTCGTCGAAGTTGGGTTGGCTGTGCAGTGCTTACCGTTTACATTGTGGGCAGATAACTGCCCACTTCTTAACTGCCAACACTGTGGAAGTGTGGGCAGTGAACTCTGATGCATGTTTATACTTCTCAGTTATTTCTATACGACCGGTTGGAATGTTGATGTTGCATTGTTGTTGTTGTGGTATTCAGTCCTAAGACTGATCTGATTCAACCCTCCATGCTAACCTATCTTGCGCAAGCCTTTTCATTCGTCATAACTAGCACAACCCACATCCTCCCTAATTTACTTAGTGTATTCCATCCTTGGTCGTACATACACCTCTCAAACTGCTAAAGGTTGTCTCAGCCTGCAGGAGTCTTAAATTAATTACCTTGGCCAAGGACCAAGGGGGGAAGGGAAAGAGGAAAATCAGGAAGGAGGAAGTCAGCCTCCACTTGGCTCTCAGATGATTTTATAAATGGGATAATGCACACTACAATATATAAATGAGTCAGGAAATGAAATTGTCATGTTAATTAAAACAATTAATAAGGAAAGGAAAGAGAGACAGAAAGTAGGTGACTTATCTGAGGTTCATAGATGGTAGACACCTTGTGTGAGGTTTGGAGTTCTTGAATTTTCAGAGGCTCCGCCCCCTTCATCAGAAAGTTAGGAAGACACTTCCAGTGATCGGCTATCCGACAATTATGTCTTCAGATGGAATGCAAGTTAACCAATGGCCAGGGCCATATCTAGACTTGATAAGGTCCTAAAGCTATTTGAAATATTGGCATGTATGTAAGTCCAAATGTTTGATGTTGGTCACAAATATGGTTTTTTTTGGACACTGTAGGGTTAGCTACAGTTAAATAGTATATTGATATTAAAATAATAAATCTTTAACTCAAACTGTTTTCAGTCAGGGCCCTTATTAAATTTGGGGCCCTAAGCTTCATCTTGTGTAGCTTATATGTAAATATGGCCCAGTCAACAATGTGAAATGTAAAGCTATTACAGAATTGTGAACAACCTCAGCCACTTCAAATACTAAATAATTGCAAGAATAGAAAATGTTCTGTATTTCAATCTTATTTTGTTATCAAAATATCCTAATTAATAATTTGTTACTTAAATAGGGATTTTATAATTTTTCTCAGCAGCAAAATAGATTGAAAAATATACTAAAACTTCATTTAACCATTTTTTCTGTGAGATAATGTATAGATTAAAATTCATTAAATTACATATGAAATATTACAATAGAAGTAAAATATTCGTATAAATGACTTTCATCAAATATGACCTGAAATATAATCTTCTCTTCTGTTTAGGTATCACTTTAAGAAAATTAATGAAAAGAATTCCAGTAACCTAAAAACATGAGAATTTACACAGGGGAAAGGCCATATAAATGTGTTAAGTGTGATTCGACATTTGCACAATCCAGGCATATAGCATACCACATGAAGCTTCATACAGGTGAAAAACCATACATGTGTGCTAAGTTTGATGCATCATTTGCCCATTCCAGTAATCTTTCAGATCACATGAAGATTCACACAGGTTAAAAACCATACCAATGCACTCTGTGTAACACATCATTCTCAACATCACATCATGTTACACATGGTGAAAGACCATCCAAATGTACTGAGTCTGATAAATCTTTTGCAACTTCTCATTACTTAACTAAACACACAGGTGAAAATCCATACAAATGTGTTGAGTGTGATTCATTCAACATTTGTACAATCCAGTTATCTATCAGACCACCTCAGGATTCACGCTGGTTAAAAACCACAGAAATGTGTTGGGTGTGATAAATCATTCTAGAAATCTGGTAACATAACAGAGGATACACACGTAAACAGCAGCAAGTGCTGTTGAATATCATCCAGTTATGTAATTTGGGCAATCATGAGACTTGATACATGAAAACGGTAAGTAATCCAGGAATAGGAATTGAAGGCAAGAAAAGAAAGCATAAATCGATAAAGGAGTAAGGCAAGGATGCAGTCGGCCACCCTTGCTCTTTAACTTTTATATATAGAACAGACAATGAAGAATGTTAAAACAGAATATGGAAAAGGAATCATACTGCGCTTTGCTGATGATATTGTGGTATTAGGGGAGTCAGAACAACACTTGGAAACCATAATAAATGGTGCAAGAGTACAATGTTAGGATTAATGGAGGGAAAACCAAGGTAATGGAGAGTAGCACGGGAAACAATGGAATAACAAACTCTTTTAAATTGAGAAGGGATATTTTGAAGGAAGTTATGAATTCTGTTCTTGGACAGAATAACAACTAGGGTTGGTAGAAGTATAAATATTAAGAAATCAATATTAAAAATGTTGGTATGGGCGTGAAACGTGGACAGTAGGAACTGCAGACAGGAAAAGATTCGAAGTTTTTGAAATGTGGTGCTATAGGAGAATGAGATGCGTGGATGGAATCACTAATTTTTTTTTTTTTTTTTTTTTTTTTTTAATTTTTATTAAGAAATTTACAATCTGTTCAAAAGAACATTAAGTAAATGGGATGAATGAATGACACATGAGGGGAGAAGTGGTCCAGTGATCACGCTCCGTGATACATGAATACAATAAAATTAATCAATCTTCACAGATCTGTTGGCCGCTTCCTCTTCAATCTGCGACGAGAGGTTAGCTCATTTGCTAGGTGGCTGACCTCTTCGTTATGGTGTCCTGGGAGATTTTGACGATAGTTACTGCTGATTCTATGTATTTCCTCTTCTATGGTAGGTATGGCTAGGTCTTCATGTATTGTTTTGTTACTGACGAACCAAGGTGCGTTTAAGATGGTACGAAGGATTTTTGACTGAAGACGTTGGATAATTTTTGAATTTGAAGGCTTGGTGCACCCCCATAGTTGGATACCATATGTCCATATGGGTTTAAGAATACATTTATAAATGAGTATTTTATTTTCTGATTTTAATTTTGAGTTTCTGCCAAGTAGCCAATGCATTTGTCGAAGCTTGCTCTTGATGTGATCCCTTTTGGATGTTAAATGCGATTTCCACGTAAGCTTAGAGTCCAATAGTAAACCAAGGTATTTGACTTCGTTGGTGATGGGTAATGGTGTATTATTTATAGAGACATTTGGACAGTTTGTTTTCCTGGTGGTAAAATTTATTTGCACTGATTTATTTGGATTTACTTTTATACGCCAAAAGTTTAGCCATTCTTCAAGGTTATTTAAATGGTTTTGTAGAGCGGCAGCAGCTGTAAGGGGGTCAACATCTGCAGATAAAATTGCGGTGTCATCAGCGTAGGTTGCAAGTATTGTGTTGTTTGTTTCAGGTATGTCCGCTGTAAATATAATATATAAAAGTGGTCCCAGGACACTACCCTGTGGTACTCCAGAGGCAATTGGATGAATTTTGGAAATATCGTTGTTAAACTTAGTTTGAAAAAAGCGATCACTTAAATAGGATTTTAAGATGAAATAATAGTTGGTGGGAATGATGAGTTTGAGTTTGTATAACAAACCTACGTGCCAAACTCGATCGAATGCTTCTGCAATGTCTAGGAAAGCTGCAACACAGACCTTTTTTTCTTCTAAGCTATCTATTACTTTATTCACAATTCTGTGGCACTGATGAATTGTAGAGTGGCGTGAGCGGAATCCAAATTGATGAGTTGGTAGTATCTCATCCAGTTTTATCTCAGCCTCCAGTCTTTTTAGCAGCAGTCTTTCGAATATCTTGGATAGCTGTGGTAGTAGGCTTATGGGCCGATATGACGAGGGACAGTTTGGTGGTTTACCAGGTTTAGGTATCAGTATTATTTGTGCGAATTTCCAAGATTTTGGAAAGTAGGTTGATTTTAACATGCTATTATAAATGATGGTTAATAGTATTATTGCTTTCCGTGGCAGTTGCTTAAGGATTTGTCCTGTTATGAGGTCAAACCCAGGAGATTTATGGATATTGCATGAGTTAATTTCTTGTTGAACTTCTGATGACGAGAATCGTTTGATAGGAAGAGTCATCGGGCAAGGTGCATCTAGATACGTGTATATGTTGGCATCATTAACGTTAGGGTTGGGTTCTGGAGAGCTGAAAGTTTTTGCAAGATGTTCTGCAAAAGTATTTGCTTTCTCCTCATCAGTCCGTGCCCAGTTTCCGTCTTGTTTCCTTAACGGCGGTATATGGTTTATAGGCTTTTTAAATTTTTTGGTCGCTTTCCACACAGAGTAATCGTCCTTTGATAGAGTGGTTATAAATCTTTCAAATGTTGAATTTCGTAGATCCTGTAGAGTTGATTTTAGCAATCTTGTTAACTTGTTGTATGTAGTTTTATCGACAGGACTCCGAGTTCTTTGCCATATGCGCCTTGCACGTCTTTTCTCTGCAATGAGTTGTCTGATTTGTAAAGGCACGTTATTATCATGATCTAGTTTTCTGAAAGTTGATGTAGGTGTACTGTTCCATGCCGCCTCTTGGATCGTATTAGTTAAATATTTTACTGCACTATCGATGTCTTCAGGTTCGTTTACTCTTATATTTAGAGTTAGCTTTTCCTCAATGTATTGCTGAAAATTTGTCCAATCTGTTTTTGGGGATACAAGACTAGGTGGTTTTCCTTTCAGAATTATGTGAGTACTAAGGGTAAGGATTATTGGAGTGTGGTCGGATGAAAGGTCCCAATTGGATTCAATATGTAAATAGTTGGGCGCAATTCCATTGACTACGAAGAAGTCTAGCAGGTCTGGCAGTTTATTGAGGTCGGATGGCCAGTAGGTCGGTTCTCCAGTTGACAAATGGGCGAGGTTGTTGTTAACGATCACTCGTAGTAGATTTCTGCCTTTTGGTGTCGTGCATCTTGATCCCCAATTTACATGTTTTGCATTCCAATCGCCGCCGGCTAGAAACCTATTCCCCAAAGAGTTGAACAGGGTTTCATATTCGTCAGTATTTATTGCATGTCTGGGTGGGCTATAGATCGCTGCCACTGCGAAAGGTCTGGGTTTGGCATTAACATGTATTACTGTACCTTGAATTTTATTTGTTTGGATAGATGGTAATTCATGGTGTGAGATCGTAGTGCGTATTAATATCGCAGCGCCTCCATGCGCTGTCCCATCAGGATGAATGGTGTGGTGCGTTGTATATAATGGTATTTTAAATACTGTTCGGTCAGTGAAATGTGTTTCTGATATGAGCATTATGTCTATTTTATGTAGTTGAAGGAAGCTTATTAATTCTGTTTTGTGGTTTATCAAACCATTTGCGTTCCATAAGGCAATACGTAAAGACAAGAGATTCATTTATGCGCTAATTTATTTATCACCGTTGATAACATATTTAATATCATACTGTTCTGATTAATAAGTTGATTAAACATTGCTTTAAATTCTGACAGGAAGGTATTTAGTTGATTACTTATGTTGCTATTTTCGTCCGCTACGTTACGTCGTGCTGTAATGTTGGCATATGTAGGTAAATTAGTTC
The DNA here is from genome assembly GCA_034510155.1 of Eucriotettix oculatus. NCBI lineage: Eukaryota > Metazoa > Arthropoda > Insecta > Orthoptera > Tetrigidae > Eucriotettix > Eucriotettix oculatus. Next base: position 7,090,415 of record CM067376.1, on the reverse strand, counting down.
CTTGTTGCTGCATTGGTTGGTTTGTCGGTTGATTGAGTATAGGTTGATTTAGATGCTGGTAAGTAATTCCTTTTGGTTTAGTTCTTGAGCTTTGTAGTTCTCTGTAAACTTCGCAGCCTTTGTAGTTAGATGGATGGTTGTTTCCGCAAAGTGCACATTTGGGTGGTGTATCTTTAGGCTTCTTACATACTTTTGAATCGTGGCTCCCCCCACATTTAACACATCTGAATGGTCGTGTACAGTATGACTTAGAGTGTCCGTAACATTGACACCTCATGCATTGTATAATGTTTCTTTTTTTGTGCGGGGGTTCGACGCTTATCCTCATATGGCCTATAAATTCTAGGTTGTAGATTTCTTTATTATTTTTCTTAGGCTCTAAGTCTACGAAAAATAACATCAGTGGTTGTTTGCTAGTTCTATGCCGAATATTCATAATGTTACGAACAGTATGTCCTTTTGCTTCTATTTCTTGTTTAATTAATTCCATGGGAATTGAATGGTGAAGATTTCTAATAACTATTCTGTACGCTCTTTCTTGCTTCATTTGGTAAGTGTGGTGTATTATTTTTTCATCATTAAGATGTCTGATAAGTTTCCTATAGGTATCAGCAGTATGCGCATTTAGTTTAATTGTGTCGTTGGTAAGTGCTTTACTGTAGTACGTGTCATCTTCCGTGACTTTGGATAGGTTCTCGATCATCTTTTTGTAGTCAACTACTCCATAAATAAAAATAGGAGGAGGTTTTGGGTCTTTGGGAGCAGTGCTAGAGTTAGGATTATTATTTTCGGTGGGTACATTTGTTAGTGGATGAAAACGGTTTGCTGTAGGAATTGAAGGTTCTGAAGCAGCAGTTGTTACTGCTTTTGTATGATGAAATTTTCTCTTTTTTATAATTTGCCATGAATGAGTGGTTGCGAATGTATCTTCTTCGCTTTCATCTTCCGATAGAGCGGAAAGTGTGTCCGGAGTTAAATTGTCTTGTTCCATATTCTGTGAGGTTACATGAAGGTCAGGCTGTTGATGAGAGCTGATTGTTGATTGGTAGTTGAATTGTTGTGGATTCAATTGTTGCTGATTCAGGGTAGGTTGATAATACTGTTTGAGAGATTAGGGTCTACTAAAATTAGCATTGGAGGGAAGAGTGTTAGGAATAGGATGTATGATGTCATTATGCGAAAACGAAGGGTTGCGCAAGATAGGTTAGCGTGGAGGATTGCATCAGACCATTCTTAGGGCTTAATACCATAACAAGGTCCGACAACTCTTAATTAATCCAATTTGTCTTGCATACTCTTTAAAGTTCTTCACTGCTATGAATTAATGTCGGAAGCTGCAGCCGTTACGTCACGTCAAGCGCGGCTTAACCTAACCTCTTGGCGACTATTTACTGCTCCGACCCATGCAATCTTAAATATTTCGTTATCTCAGTTATTTGATCGATTATAAACAACATTTACACTTTGCTTGAATCTGAAATGTTAATTACTATCGACCGCACGTCGTGTGTAGTTTGTTGTTGTTTCTGTAGCAATCGAACCTTGTCATTGTAACGTTGGCAGACATATTTTGAGATCGAGCAACGGAACATTCTTATTGTGGTGTAATAACTACTTATTTCGTTACCAATGTGACTCGTCTCAGTTTTACTATTATCGTTATTGCTCGTAAACATATTGCTGAGAGTGGAAATGCAGCACAACTATTGAGGTTAGTTTACCAACCTACAATTTACGTGTTCCAAAAGTAACTCTAGGGGTTTGGCATCATTTTCTGAAGTTTATATAGTCTTTTTTATAAGTTGCTTATTAATTACATTATTCGACGCCTTCTTGGAATATTTAGGTTTAACAAATTCTGTAATTTAGATCCTAATTATAAATATAAATTTCAGAAGATAAAGTGACAGACAATACAAATAAATTAGGCGCATTATTCATTGGTTCCATCTCTCGGTGTGAACTGAATTCTTTATACTGTCAATGGTCTTACAGATTTGAAGAGAATTCCATATCAACATGAAATCAAAACAAAATCAGTTTGTCACAAATTAAATGTAAGAAATAGGGAACCAATTTCTCAGAAGTCTGTCTGCTTAACATGTATATTCACATTAAACCACGCCATGCCAGGAAATGAAGCACAAAATCACAACGCAAGATGCCAAGTTCCATATCAGTACATTTTGTTTTCATCGTACTATGCTCATTTAAGTTACTTCTGCCTCTTCAGCAGCACAATAACTAGGCATGGTAGATGTATAATGTACGTAAAGGGCAAGGAAGGGGAATCTACATGTCGGTAACATAATGTGAATATTTGGAAATCATTGTAAAACTGTTGGAATGTAGCGTGGCATTATATGGGTGCAAACCATGGACGGTAGGAGTTGCAGGAAGGAAAATGATAGAAGCCTTTGAAATGTGGTGCTACAGGAGAAAGATGGGTGGATAGACTCACTAACAAGGAAGTTCTAAACAGAATAGGGGAACTGAGAACAATTTGGAGGACTTTAAAGGGATAGATTAATAGGCCACGTTTTAAGACACAAGGATCTTGTAAAATTAGCGTTATAGGGAAGTCTGTGGGGTAAGAACAGAAGAGGGTGACGAATGGAATACGCTAAGCAGATTAGGTACAATGTGAGATATGGTAGATATGCAGAAATGAAAAGGCTTGCACAGGATGGAGGGTTGCACCAGACAAATCTTAGGACTGAATACTGGAACAGCAATACAAAGTATGGTGGGAAAGGAGAGCAAATACAGCTACTTTGAAAAAAATGATTAATTATTACATTATATGAAAAGGCATAATTAAAAATATACTGTTTTATTAACATGTAATAAGTTTTTCTTAAATCATATTCTTTGTCCCAGTTTTTTTTTTAAATTTTAGACCAACACACAAATTTGCGATTATGAACACATTGCAACACTTTATGCACACACATTTTCTTGACATGTGTAGTCTTAAATTTTAATATATTACAGAACTTAATTCATCATGTTGAAATAATCTATCTCAATTCGTTATGAAACCTCAACAATAGAAGTGATATATTTATATTAGTGCCATTTACTCAAATGTTCACAAATGTATTTACTAAGTTACAATAACTGTTTAATTTTATACATGTAAACTTCATTTTCTCTTTAGCTTACAGAAAGAAGAAATGTTAAGAATCTGTTGTTGTTTAGAGCAAATAAAACCTCACTAAAAAATAAAATGAATGAAAATATTAAGAAAAGCTTCACATGTATTGAATGTCAACAAGGCTTCTTAAATTCAAGTAACCTAAAAAAACACATGAGGATTCACACAGGGGAAAGGCCATATAAATGTGTTGAGTGTGATACAACATTTGCCCATTCCAGTCATCTATCAGACCACATGAGGATTCACACTGGTGAGAAGCCATATAAATGTGTTGAGTGTAATAAATCATTCGCAACATCATCTGTTTTTACACTACACATGAAGATACACACCGGTGGAAAACCATACAAATGTGTTGAGTGTGATAAATCTTTTGCTAGGTCAAGTTATTTAACTACTCATCTCAGGATTCATACAGGTGAAAAGCCATACAAATGTGTTGAGTGTAATTCTAGATTTACAAAATACAGCCATCTAGCAGACCACAAGAGAATACACACTCATGAAAAACCTTTTATATGTGTTATATGTGATAAACCTTTTTCAAGGTCAAGTTACTTAAAAACCCACCTTAGGATTCACACTGGTGAAAGACCATACATGTGTGTGGAATGTGGAAAAACATTCTCAATATCATCTGATTTAACCCGGCACATGAAGACACACACTGCTGAAAAGCCATACAAATGTGTTGAATGCACCAAAGCATTTTCAGTATCATCTGATTTAACGAGACACATGATGGTGCACACTGGTGAAAAACCTTACAGATGTGTTCAGTGTGATAAATCTTTTGCAAGGTCAAGTTATTTAACCACCCACTTAAGGGTTCATTCTGGTGAAAAACCATACCAATGTGTTGAATGTGATAAAGCATTCTCACAATCCGGTCACCTAACAAGTCACATGAAGATTCACAGCGCTTAACAAATAAAAAAAATGTTTTAAGTTTGATACAACATTTTCAACAAAATGTGATAAATGAATACATATCAACAGTATGTGAAAGTGGGAAGATATCAATGGGTTAATTAAAGCATTGAATAGAACAAGCTGTTGAAGATGCCCTAATAGACAGTCAAGGTTAGATTGTTAATACATTTTACATATTTTTTTTGTCAAGAAATTAAAATTGTACATATTATTTATTATTACTAATTAATTTTTTGTTTAATTTATGTTGTAACATTACATAAGGAAGTCCCATATTTGGTGAAAATCATTTATTCAAATAAAAAATTTCTTTGAATTTGACCATTACTTTCTTTCATATATGCATTATTTATTTCAGTATTATTATTCATAAGTATAGTATATCCTGTTACTGTGTTGAATTACATTTAAAATCTATTTTTAATTTTTTGTATCCAAATATTATAAAAGCTGGAATTTTTATTTGATGCACTCAGAATAATGGTGGCTGATATATATTATATTGTGACGGAACATATCGTTCTGTTTGATCCCACGGGTGTGCCATTAGTTTCACTAATGAAAAAGACAGAGAACATTTAAAAAATAAATTAAACGAAATAAAAACAAGAATGCACCTGATTTTGGACGGTTGGTTTGCTGCAAGGCAGGGCTGCAGACGACCGTCCTCCACCGGTGACCAAACTAGAAGACCAATCTGCTCATGGCTCAGCTTGAGCCAGGTCAGTTCCCCTCCACCACTTCTTGGTCACGGGGTAGCTCCACCCTGCCCTCTACCAGGCAAACACAAAAACATCCGACGAGGAGAGCAAGGCGGACACAAGTGTTCAATTACAATATATATTTTAGTATTTAGATATAGTGGTGAAATATTTACTCATTTCTAAACAAATGTTGCAAATTGTTATTATTTTAATGGACGCATTTCCCAAATATAAAAAATTTAGTACTAATATTAAATCATATTCCATTGATCTCATGGAGAAGGAGAACTTCAGGGATGTGGAATGAGTCACAGATTATCCATAAATTGTTATGATGCCTAATTACTATTAGCCGTATGTTTCTATTGACATTATTATCTTACAATAAGATATGCTACAGAGAAGACAAGATGATTTGAGCCTGATACATAATATCTTGTATTAAGAAATTTAGTGTCTTAACACAGTATCATACTTATGGTATACATATGATAATGTATATACTAAGGTACACCCAGATCCATGAATTCAACAGAGTAGAAGGCTGAGTAAAGTGGCAGTTCGTGTTTGAACTTTTTTGTATTTATTTTTAATTGTTTACGTGAGACTGGAAGTTATTAAATGTGCTAATAGAATTGTAATGAACACCCTTTTACATTATAGTTAAAGACTTCCCTCCCTTGTGTAAATTATTGCTGGCATCAATGATGTGCTCGTCTGAGTTTGTCGTGAATAGCTGACTGTTATTAATAACATCAGCGGTTGAATATACAGGCAAGTAAAAGTAATTACTCCCATTTTCTTGTGGAGTCCCCTGCAAGTTTTTTTTTCTTTTTTTGGCGAGACCTGACTCAATTTCTCACAACTTTTTTCTGAAGATTATGAACTTTGTATTTTCCTGATGTGTTATCCCAGAAGATTATATCATATGTTATTCAAGAGTGAACGCATGTAGAATGAAGTAATTTTCTTGTGTTTGGATCATTACAACTTAACGTAATTCTAATAGCAAAGGCTGCTGAGTCTAGTTTTCTTATTTAGTTTATTGTCCACAGATAAACCTAAATATTTTTGTGCATTCAACTTCACAATATTTCAAAATTATTTGATATTGGTGTTACCAAGTTCAATGTATCATTGTTTGTCTGAAAGTGCACGAAATGAGTCTTATCACAGTTGAATGACTAGCAATTAACTGAAATGAAGCGAACCACCAATACATTTTCGAGACTATTTTGGGGTTTCTTGTTACCAAATTGTAAATGCAAAGAGTATGTCATTTATATGCTGAAAAGGGATATATATATATCCCTTTTCAAAGTTCTCATATGCCGAGACACCTTCACCTATTTTAGGAGGTATATGTACTGAGATCAAAGACCTTGGGCATATGGCAAGAGTTGTCCGCTCTTCCCATTGGATCAGTCGGCCAACTGCCTCCTGAAACTGGTGGAGACACGGAGAAGGGAATGCTGCGACCCCACAGCAAACTCGTCTCCCGTCATTCGCAGGGAAGGGCGTGAGAATAGTGTAGCCAGCAATGCCCGGCCTACCTGATGCAGGTTTTCTAGGGTTTTCCCTGCATCTCTTTAGGTGAAACACCACAAGGGTAGGATCCTTAAACCATAGCCCGGGGGCCCTAGTTAACCCTTGGGTACCTTCCGCATCCCCCCTTTTCAATTCCCTTCCTATGCTATTAAAGGGGAGTTGCCTGTTTCAGGATCACCCTCAAGTAGCCTGTTAACCAAAAAAAAAAAATCCCTTTTCAGCAGAAACAGATAATAACTTTTGATTATATTGATGATGTGTTGTTTACATCCCTCGCCTAATCACAGTCCAAAGTGAACCTAAGAACGACCGCTTCACTTATTTTGTCAAAATTCCTTTAATAAATTGTAAATAATAAGTTATCAATTTATTTAGTAAAGTCCGTAATATAATTAAAACAATTTTGAATCATAAAAATGGTTAGAAATTGATTCATGGAATAATTCACTAACTTTATTTGAGTGCTTTGCTTCTTTGTGGGCGCGACAATTGAATGTAGCTATTCCATGAACAATTAGCTCTCATCGCTGTTGTACGCCGGCTGGGGCCGTAATGGCGGTCACTTTGTGCGTGGTAAACAACCTTTTATGGTTCGAACTCCCCAACTCGCTTTAACATCATTCCCAAGTTTCAACAGGAAAAAGCTGATGCGTCGCCCGCTTACGCAGTGACCGACCTTGGGTGACCTTGAGGACTCCCGTCCTGGACCTGTCGAGAAGCACTCGCTAGAATTCAGGGTTAACATCCAACCCGGAAATAAGATAAGTAAAACATAAACATGGTCGCTGTTGTACTAACTGTCTAGCTTGGATAACCAGGATTTGGTGAAAATTATAATGAATCCCAAAGAGAAATTCTATGAAGAAAGAGATTGTTCATAGTTTTCTTTCATTTATATTGTTGATGGATGTGCATGAATGTCAAGAAAATGACAAATAGATTTATATATTTGTGTTTGTAATGGTCTTCCTTTCATTTATGTTACTGGCGGAAGTGCAATGGGTGTCAAGAAGAGTAACAATTAGATTTATATGTGCTTTTTGTAGTAATATTTTTCCTTCTGTTTATATTGGTGTAAAGAGTCTAAAGGAGAATAACAATTGGATTTATCTGTGTTTGTTTATAAGTTAATATAGCTGTGTGAAGTTGTAGTTTTCTTTTATTTATGTTTTTGGTTCCCTTTCCTGCCTTACGCCAATTTCTAAAGATATTTGTTGTCAATTAGCTTGAACAAGAACCCAGTACCCACTGTGCTCACTCCACTGAGGCATTGAGCATATTAGATGACTTTGGAGAGAGAGGTCCTAATATATATATAAAGATGAGTATCAACCCTGAGGAACCCCAGTCTTTAATTGTCCCCAAACTGAATGAAGAAATAGTCCACAAAATGTGCCCTTTAAAGTAACTCTATGTTTCCTGTTGGCTAGGTAAGAGGAGACCCGACCCAAGTATGTGAGATTCCAGTTATTCTGTAAGGCTTCATTTTGTTTAACCCATTCAGCTCAGATGACATGACTTTCACGTAATTCGGAGCTGGTTTTTAAATCCGTTGATGTGAACAGAGGACAGTTGTGTTTGCTTGCTTTATTTCTTGTGACATTGGGAGAGTGACTTTCCTTCATTAGTTTCCTTTCTATAAACATTTAAGTGTGAAAATACATTCATATTCAGTTGAGAGCACAATGTATTTACTCGTACATATGCGGTATTTAAATCAGAGTTGATTGGGTCAATAGGATATAATAGGAACGACACAATGTAATGCTTAGGATATGTCACAGAAAGTTCCTAATGGGTATCTTTCTTTTTGTTTAGTTGCTCTAAGGTTTCATAAGTGAGGGTGACAGTATATTTGTCAATTGAACATTTTTTCCCTAAGTACAAACTGTGAGTTGGTTAACTGATGTACAATCCTACTATAAACTACTTTTTGGAATACTGTTAGAAGGGACATTGTTCGGTAATTACCAAAGTCTTCCTTTCTTATTGACAGGAAAAATTCCACTACATAACGACTGATTACATATAGTAGTTGGTATGGGACTGATTGTATCTGAAATGCTTTCTAAATTATTACTTGTAATTCCATCATGCCTAATGTTGCACACATTTATTTAGTTTCCTAGACTGGTTGAATTATATTTACCTTTTACAAATGGATAACTGCCACCTTGCACTAGTCAACAGCTAACTACTCCCTTAAGACTATTCAGGCAATAAATATTTAAAAAAATTCTATATTCTATTACAACCACAAAAAACAATCTCTTCGTGAAAATCCATCTCTATTAACCTATTCAGTTTTATTTGCAAAAGAGATGCTGTCATATTATATATAACATATCTCATTGTGAACAAACATTTTACCTTTTTATGAATGTGTGAAATTGAAAAACTGTAAACTTGTTTTCAATAATACTTATATATTAGTAGTTCATATAAATGGCTGTAATTAAGTTAATAATGTTTTTCATAAATGTATTATAAATAAGTAAAAAATTCATTATTTTTCTGATTTAAAAATGTAGTTTTTCTTGTTTAAATTACTTTTGCTCGATTATTTTTTTAATTTTTCATTTATCCCACAAAAATTGTCTCATCACTGTTAACATAAATTGTAAACGTACTACTTTGGAATTCTTGTTTTTGTTATGTTGTGGTATTCAGTCCCAAGACTGGTCAGATGCAACCCTCCATGCTACCCTATCTTGCTCAAGCCTTTTCATTTCCGCATGATTAGCTCTTTCCACGTGCTTCCTAATCTGTTTAGCATATTCCATCTTCGGTCTCCCTCTTATATTCTTAACCTACACATTTCCCTCTAATGCTAATTTTACGAGACCCTCGTGTCTTAAAACTTGGCCTATTAATCTATCCCTTCTCTTAGTCAACGTCCTCCATATTGTTCGCTGTTCCCCTATTCTGTTTAGAACTTACTCGTTAGTGATTCTATTCAGACATCTTATTGTCCAATAGCACCACATTTCAAAGGCTTCTATTCTTTTCCTTTCCCCAACCCCTATCGTCCACATTTCTCTCATATATAACACCACACTCCATACATTTTTAGCAAAGATTTCCTAATATTCATATTTATGTTACCTGTAAGTAAACTCCTCTTCCTTGCTGTGCAATCCTTCTCTTGTTATTATGCTGCCCAAGTAGCAGATTTACTTAACTTCCTTCAAAATATCCCTTCCCAATCTAACAGCCTTTGTTAGGATGATTCATATTTTATTTCGGACTGGAAATAGGCAAAATATATCGCGCACAACTGATCCTTGCTGATTTGAACTTGAAAGAACCTTCAAGAGAAAAAGTAATTTGTCTCATTTTAAATTAAAAGTTTTAACATGCAAATTATATAGTTACACAGGAATGTACAAATATTTGATGTTGACATAACTTTTTGATCAATTTTTTTATTGGTGGCATGTCAGGAATTTTCTTTTGAATGTTATGGAAGTATATTCCAATAATTTTATTGGTTTTTAAAATTAATATATTTTCTATAAGCCTAACTTTTACATTGTAATATCTATATGTTGCTGGAGGGTGCCACAATTTCTTATGTGCATTAGTAAATTGGTATCAACAGCAGACAAAATGGCTTGTGCATTACATAGCCATTGAGGGAGATCATTAATGTGTAACAAAAAATAGTAAGCAACCAAGGACATAACCTTGTGGTACCCCATATTTGAAAGTACTCGGAGTTGATCGGTGAACTTTAACTTTTCATGGATAAGAGGAAGTTACCTGCCTTCTTTCTTTTAACTGTTTTCAATATATGATTTCATCAAATCCAAAATATATTTTTGAACAACCATCCAATTGTTGGGGAAGATTTAAAATTTTAGGTGTTTAATGTAATATTTATTCTACACTGATGAGTGAGATGTTTTACTTCAGATCTGACAATTTGGCCAGTAATTTCAAATTGAGTCAAGTAATTTAAGCAAAATTTATTTGAATGCCTACTATTAAAAATGTTCTGTTTCACTGATTAGTAAATTTTTCCATTATTAATATCACTAATTTTTTGTGCAAATTTGGCTTCTTTGCTTTGCATGGCCAAGTTTTCATACTTCTGTAGATAATGTTTCGTTTTCATAAGTATCGTACGCTAAAGGTGTGCCAGCTTGCTGTAAAAAGAAGTAAGTTACCATTTTTACAAGTCAATAACATGATCCTACATCGCATAACTAATCCAATTTGCCTTTCGCAGTAATTAATTTGCGATTGAAGTTTGTCACCACTTCGCCCTATGAATTATATCTGAGAAGCTCAGTCCACCTCCATCTAAAACACCTAATTGGAGCTTTTAACATCAGTTCATGGGCCAATTGTGGTGGAATGAAATTACATTTGTTTATATTAGTATATTAAGAAATATAAACCCTATACTTTTCCGATGATATTGTAGTTTAGGAGAGTCAGAAACTTGGACTTGGAAACCACAACGTGGTCCTGGAGAAAGAGTTCAATATGCGGATTAATAGAGGGAAAACCAAGGTAATGGAGTGTAAGTATGGGAAACAGCGGGGTAACAAAGGCTGTTAGTTAGATTGGGAAGGAATATTTTGAAGGAAGTTAAGGCAATTCTGCTATGTGGGCAGCGTAATAACTAGAGTAGGATAGCACAGGAAGAGGAATTAACTTACGGGTAATACAAGTGTGAATATTAGGAAATCATGTTCGTATGGAGTGTGGCGTTATATGGGTGCAAAACGTGGACAATAGGAGTTGCAGACAGGAAAACAATACAAGCTTTTGAAATGTGGTGGTAAAGGAGAATGAGTTGGGTGGTTATGGTCACTAATGAGGAAGTTTTAAGCAAAATAGGGGAAGAGTGAACAATATGGAGGACGTTGACCAAGAGAAGGGATAGATTAATAGGCCACGTTTTAAGACACAAGGGTCTTGTAAAATTAGCATTAGAGGGACGTTTGTGGAATAGAAGGAGGAGGAGGTAAAGGATGGAATACGCTAAACTGATTAGGTACGATGCTGTAGTTATGCGGAAATGAAAAGGCTTGCGCAAGATTTTTTAGTATAGATAACAAATTCGGTTTCGTCTCTTTTCTTTTTCTTAAATTTTTTAAAAAAAATCGATGGTTGAGGCCGGAATTTTCAGATTTACCAACGGCGGGAGAAACGCCGGGGTCTGGTTGTCGTCATTCCGTTTCATGACCTTCCTTTTTAAAGTATTTCTTTCTTCTGTTGATGTGATAATAACGACCTGTATTTACATAATTTCCTACAAACCGCATCAAATACTAACCATATCATAGAAAAAAAAAAGATTCAATATCAATCTCCGACGTTTCAAAAATGCTAATGAAGTGCAACCAACGTAAGAAACCGAAAGGACGGTGTATACTCTTTATTTTTCCATTATTCCGTTAACGCAATATCTGTGGCGTTTCAACGATTATAAACGACTTTTATAATTTTTTCTGGATGCTGCAGCGAGTGTTGATTACTTAAGATCGCGCAGAATGTGTTCAACCTTCTTTTCTGCGTCTGTAAAAGTATTCCGTTCCCTTTGTTTTCGTTCGAACGTTGGCAGAATATTTTTCCGAACGTCATCACATTTTTTTTTCTCCTGCTTGCGTTCTTTATTCCGCATTGTCTCGTCACGGACTTTATTGCTGTTTTAATCTTCTATTCCTCAGAGTCGGGATCCAGCAATTTATTCAGGTCAGTTTTTTTTTCCAGAGCACATTTTGTGCGGTAGTTTAATATTGTTTATATTATTTACTGACGTACCCACGAAAACTACCAACCGACTACATCCTTCCACTCTCTCATTCAGGTACAACCTAACATTAATTTCTTCCCTAGTTATCCAACACCACATTCTCCGACTCACCAATAAAATAAATTAAAAAAAGTAAAACCTCTTCCTCTAATTCTGTGCTACCTGGTCCCCCTACTACCCTAAATTCTGATAATATTCACAGCCAATAATAATAATCTAAACAAATAACACAAAATTATATTCACAGCTCAGTCATCAATCTCGCTATTAAATTGTTTGTCACTGGATATTCAATAACTTCATATGGTCATGTTAATTAATTGTTTGGCAAATAAATACTATCTACAATGTAGGAACAACTGCATTATCCTCAGATGTAAGTTATCATAATAAAAAGAAATGTGAAAAAGAAAAACTGACGTGCCCGGATTAATTTAACTCGTAACTGGTAGAATACAATTTAGGTCACGCCACTGGTAGGGGTGAGGGTCACCTTGACCCCAGGCTTGATTTAAATTATTATATGGAATTAAATGGAAAAATGTACTTACTCGTGTACAATGAAATCATCCCTATCCTCCTTAATCAAAAAGTTCCATTAACCACTCTGATGATATGGTAGCCACATCAACCCTCATCTTCCTCAGACTTAAATGAAAATTACCCATAGTAGACTACATCCTTCCACTCTCTCATTCCAGTATAACTTAATGTCACCTTCTCTCATAAACTCTTCCTATTAGTTCCACTCATTTAGCTGATATCCCCAAAAATTCTGTGATAAAATTCACTGCCACACAAACTCTTAAACAATAATAATAACAACCATGAAACAGAAACTGTATTTTCTCTCGCATTTAAATTGAATGTCACTCGACAATTTTTTTCCATGCATTCTTGTTTTTTTTAGTAACCGCATTCAAAGGAGATAATTTTTCCAATAACATAACAATTATACAAGCCATTCACCGGAGGAAAAGACCTCGTACTTTAATGACGCATGGATAGATTGTTATTTATGGGACTACATTCTGTGTCAGTGTTAGTAAAGATATGTTAAATTACAAGCAAGGAACCAAAAAAAACAGACGTTGGAAAATGCTCATTCCTAAATAGGACAATTAATGACTGGTGAGTTTGGGGAACTTTATCTAACAGAAATAAAATTTCGACTTAATCTAAGTTTAGTGCAGTGTAGTGAAGTGATCAGTGCTGCCAAATCTCCAAAAATATACCACGGTGAAATATATTTCCAGTTTTTTTGTTGTTTTTGGGCAAAAACAATATTATTCCTTTAAAAAAATTCATTTCTAATAATATGATTGTTTGTTTTGGGTTAACAGGCTACATGAGGGTGATCCTGAAACAGGCCACTCCCCTTTAATAGCATAGGAAGGGAATTGAAAGGGGGGAAAGTGCAATGTAGCCAAGGGTTGACTAGGGCCCCCGGGCTATGGTTTAAGGATCCTACCCAGTGTTTCACCTAAAGAGATGCAGGGCAAACTCTAGAAAACCTGCATCAGGTAGACCAGGCATTGGGTATTATTTTCACTCCTTTCTGAATGACGGGAAACGAGTTAGCTGTGGGGGATCGCAGAATTTCCTTCTTTGTGTCTCAACCAGTTTTAGGAGGCAGTTGGCCGACCGATCTCCTTAGGACAATCTCCCCAGTACATATACCTCCTACAATAGGTGAAGGTGAGAACAGAGAGAGAGTGGGAGGCATTCCCGACATAGTCAGGAGAGCCCCGCAGTCACTCTGGGGGAAATGCCTGTGAGAGAAAAGTCCTCTGGGGTCCACATAAACCCCACCCTACCCAGTTACGGGTCAGTTTTGTTATTTGTCGCATACTAGAGCTGCTATTTTAAGACATGGCTGTAATTATGGGACCACAATCATTCTCTTAAAATGTCAGAAAGTAAGGAACAAAATCACAATGCATTTGCTTTTCAACATACTATGGTCATTTTAGTTTTTATAAAGCCAAATTAATTAATTTTTCATACCAAATGAAACTCCTCTATACTTCTTGGTTTTATTTGTTTAAAACACAAGTCATTATAAATCAGAAGCTTTCAACCTTTCGGCCATAGTCATCTGTAAGCTAAATCAAAATAAATTTACTATCTGCTGTGATTAGGGGGCAGGGGGGGAGAGGTTATTATTTTTATAAATTAGTTTAACTATATTAATGAAGAGTTTCATCTTTAAATTTAATTTGATTTTTATGGGCTTTATTTGGAAACAAACAAATTAAATACTATTTACAAATATTAACTAATAATTTTTTATTTAATTTGGTCCAAATTAGATTATATTATTCATGAGAGGGAATTTCAACAAATTCACTATATTTATCTGCTGTAATTAGCAAAAATCTGACAGCTGGTTAAATAACACACTGCGGTGTCACTCTCGTTTACACCGACAATATATTTACAATAATAAGGAAATTATAAAAGAAATAATAGTTAACTTTAATTTAATTATGATAATAAGATCGAAATTATGGTAATACAATATAAAATTATTTACTAAAGATTAATTTAACTGAAATTAAAAGTTAAAAAAATGAATTATTAATTTGGCTATGTCGGTAAAGCAAAAAGAATCTATGGCTGCTATCGGGAACGCGGGTGAAAAACGATATTAATGAAGGAAAAACCATCGTGCTTCAAACGAGAATGGTTTTCAAGGGGGGGGGGGGGGGGGTGAAAATGCCGTTACCGGATGTTAACAACGCCTGGCGACGTCGTTCTTCGTTCCTGGTCGTACGCCGTCTGCTCCTCTGCTGTATCACGTCTGATTAGGATCCTCTAGCGCCTCTCCTGCAGGTTAAATCCACATCAAATGTTATCTTTTTATTTTCTGTACTCCCGCCAAATGAATCTCTCTTCTCGAAACGCGCAGAAACTAATTTTATCAGTGTTGCTTGTTCTTCCTCTGCTTCCTCTCTCAGGCAGTCTTCCTGCACCAACTGGGCCAACGATAATCCCATGCAGACTCTGCTCCATCTGCTTAACAATAATGTGCCGTAATCGGCGAGGTTTCACCCCGACGTGACCTTGACGACCATCCCTCGCTTTCGTCCTGCTGTACGCGACCCGGTAGAATATTAAACTTAATTATTTTTGCTTTACCGATTCATTGTAGGGGACATGAGTCATCAACATACATATCTTCATACTTTCAAAATATAAAAAAAATGCTCTACAGTAAGGTAAAGTATAAGTCATCAATATGATTGTTTAACAGTGATTTTGTGAATTAATTTTTTGTTTTTGGTGAAAATATACCATTAAGCATAAAATTGTAAGTCAGAGAAAGTAGACTTAACATTTTTTTCTGGAGGGGAGTTTGGGCGTTAAAGGTTACGTGAATGTGATGCACTCAGGGTCAACCCTCCTTTAGTAACATTGGAAGGAAATTTGAAAGGGGGAGCAGCAAGGGTGGTTAACTAGGGCCCTCAGACAATACCTTAAAAAGTATATCTTTAGGTTTATGAATATCATTCTGTTATAGAATATTTGGCCTAATAATGAAATAAATAACCCCCATACTTCAAATAGCTTAGGGCCTCGTCATGTCCAAATCTGGTCCAGATAGTAAAAAGGAATAAAAATTCTGTATTCTTCTCGGTAAATTTATAACTCATAAAACTTCACATTTTATCAATTAGTTATGGCTGCAACCCGGGTCAGTTGACAAGGAAGTATGTTGATAATCATTAATAGTTTCCTCCTGAACCGCAGGAAACTGTGTTACATTCAGAGTTTTATAGCTGTCGTGAAACCCCGTTTGAGTAATGCTTAATATGGTACTTGACATGTTCATTTTAAAAATATCATGTCATACAGATCGTTTGCTGCTGAGTAACTGTCCTCCAAACAGAGGTCTACATTTGCTGTGAGAAAATTTGGTGGCGTTTTTGGCATGGACAGGTACATGAACGGCCAGCAGTTTTTTTTCTTTTTATTACAATAACTTATATTTGAGTATATTATAGTTGTTTCTACATTCAGTGAAGAAATAATTAACATGATGTAATAGAATGCCCAGTGACATACAATTTAACAGCGAGAGAAATGACTGAGCTGTGAATATAATTTTGTTATTGCGGTTATTAATATGTTTCATTGAGAGAGAGAGAGAATGAGGAGCCAGCTAACTGGGGGAGAAATTAATGTTAGGTTATACCGGAGTGAGAGAGTGGAAGTGGAAGGATGTAGTCGATTTGTAGTTTTCGTTTGAGTCTGCGGTTGTGTGGAGGAGGGAGGGAGGGGAGGTGGCTATGGCCAGTGTCATTGGAGTGATTGATGGAGCTTTCGATTAAGGAGGATATGCATGATTTTACTGTGGTGGATGTCATTGTGAATTACCAACTTTCAAAGGTACCATGGGGAGTTGGAAATGATTCGAAGGATTCTGTTTTGCTTGGATTGAATTTAATTAGAATTGGAGTTGGGGCGGACTAGGGAGAGGTAAATGAGTCTTTTGGTGGAGATGGTAATTGGTGCATTTCTGTTGAGGAATGGATATAGTAGTTTTATTTTAGTGTTAATTTTGGATGAAAGGTGGGTAAGATGGGGTTTCCAGGAAGTCTAGAATAAGTAATGGAGTATTTTATGTGGGAGCCATAAAGATTTAATGAATGAGTAAGGGGATGTTTGGTTTTGAAAGTGAATGGAACTCCTGCAGATTTGGAAGGGTTTATGCTGACCCTCCAGTTTTTAATAAGATAAGTGAAACAGAAACCTCTCATGAAATCATCCATCCACTAAAATTGGCCAGCAGTACTACTTTATTGATGATGCCACTACTTTATGGGCTAGAAGGTGTATCGTTAAGCCAAGTTTCACACTTATCTGGCTGCTAGAATTGATTTGCCAAGGGTTTAAAGTTGGCCCTTGCAGGTGGGCTTGGAACTTCTGAGATCTATTTTGTAGGGTTTCAGTTGGGGTCTGGGTTTACTTCCTTACGAAATTTCATGAGATTTGGAGAAGGTCGAGTGGGAGCCATAGGTTGTTTTTCGGTGATTTGACATGGAATGACCCTTATGTATAATGAAGTGCTTAACACTAAAGTTTAATGTTTTGTTGTTTTTTTTTTCAAAAAAAAAATTAAATATCACTGCACATCACGTAACTGGCAAATATTTTACACAAAGAGTATGTGGTGGAGGTGTGAACGGTGACCCACAGATGGACAAACTTTTCATGACTATCTAGAAATAGAAAAAAGATACAATTTTAAAAAGCAAAGTTTATTGTTACAAGAAAGGGAAGAAGTGTAGTGTTACCAACTTAAGCAATTAAATACTAAGATAAAATACAATTTACATCAACATATTTCATATGTATTCTGTGTTTTATGGGAATAAAGCATTGATTAAAATACTTAAAATTATATGTGTGCCCTGCCATCAATGAAAGTGAATTAGCTATTAGTGACTTTCTCTCACATAGATATATGCCCACAAAAATGTACTTTGATTTAAGTTACCATAAATGTTTAATTAGTTACATTCAAACTTCTTTTCTCTTTTAGACATCACAGTGGCAGGAATTACTCCAATTAAAAACACTAAACAACAATAAAATGAATATATATAATAATATATGTTCCAAACATGTTCAGTGTCAACAAGCATTCTCACATTATAGTCATGTAAAGAAACACACGACGATTCACAAAGGTCAAAATCCATATAAATGTGTTGAATGTGATAAAACATTTGCCAGTTCCGGGAATCTTAAGATCCACATGAGGTGTCACACTGGCGAAAAGCCATACAAATGTGTTGAATGTGGCAAAATATTCTCAATATCATGTAATTTAAGGAGACACATGACAACACACAGCGGTGAAAAACCATACAATTGTGATAAGTGTGATAAATCTTTTACAAGGTCAAGTGGGTTAAATTCCCACTTGAGGATTCACACAGGTGCTGTTGAAGAAACTACACAACTAAGAAATCACATAAGGAAACAAACAGGTGAAAAGCCATACAACTGTGTTGACTGTGATAAAAAATTTGCACATTACAGTCATCTAGCAGACCATATGAAGATTCATTCAGGTGAAAAGCCTCATAAATGTGTTGTATGTCAGAAAGGGTTCGCAAAATCAAGTAACCTAAAACAACACATGAGGATTCACACAGGGGAAAAGCCATATAAATGTGTTGAATGTGATACAACATTTGTACGGTCCACTCATTTAGCAATTCACATGACTATACACACTGGGGCAAAACCATATAAATGTGTTGAGTGTGATGCATCTTTTGCAAGGTCAAGTTACCTAACAACTCACCTCAGAATACACACTGGTGAAAAACCATACAAATGTGTTGAATGTGGTAAGGCTTTCTCAACATCATCTGTAGTTAGAACACACATGAAGACACACAGAGGTGTAAAATGATATAAATGGTATGAGTGTGCTAAATAGTTTACAAAGAGAACATCAGGAAGCTAAACAAATCTTTTAATTGGGAGAAAAAATTCTCATGATTTAGTAATTTAGAAAAGCACTTTAGGGTGCACACATGTGAAAAGTCATAGAAAAATTTGAAGTGGTAAATATTCTCACAGTCATTTAATTTAGACAGTCATGATGATAATAAATACTGTAGTTTGTATGTATTCACTTGTAATAGTTGTGTGAAATATACTATGTATTGGCATGTTAGATAAAGTTGCAAAATATCTTTTTTGCCTGTAGAAACTTTATAAATGGTTATTTTATGTATAATGTAAAGAAGAAGTATTCTGTATTAAAATTAAAAATAATGTTTCTAAATACATTAATTTGAATATTATTTGTATTCTTCATGCACGATTGCAGCTTTCAATTCGTGCTATTCAAGTTCCTAACTCAACAACTACTTTTTGGGACTCCTTATAAATAATTTCCTCCACTAATAAAATTTCTACCAATTTCGAAGTAATGTTCTCTCTATTTGTGTTAACATTTGGTCTTGCATAAATTACCTCCCATTAAAAGTTAAAGTATCTAATTAAGTGAAAAATTCATTAAAGACAGCCAAGGAAAGGGTAATGAAAGTGAAAAGGAAGGATACTATCACAATGGCTGATATGTCATCTTTCCCTTACTCATCAAGGCTACTTACGGACACCGATTTCTCCTTTTTTTGGGTAAGAGACTACATGAGGCCGATCCAGAAACTTGGATCTCCTCTTTAACAGGGAATTCAAAAGAGGAGGAAAGCGTCCAAGGGTTAACGTATGGAACGTGGCGTTATATGGGTGCGAAACGTGGACGACAGGAGTTGGGGAAAGGAAAAGAATAGAAGCCTTTTGAAATGTGGTGCTATAGGAGAATGAGATGGGAGGATAGAATCACTAAAGAGGAAGATCTAAAGAGAATAGGGGAAAAGCGAACAGTATGGAGGACTTTGAAGGGATAGATTAATAGGCGATGTTTTAAGACATATATAGCGCTTAGCGTATTCATCTTTCCATTCTGTTCTCACCCCACACACTTCCCTCTAATGCTATTTACTAGACCTAGTGTCTTAAACGTCGCCTATGAATCTATCTCTTAAAGTCCTCAACTGTTGCTTTCCCTATGCTCTTAGATTTCCTCTTAGTGATCTATCCTCATCTCATTCTCCTATAGCACCATTTCAAAGCTTCTATTCTATATATATATATATATATATATATATATATATATATATATATATATTATAGACAATAGCATAATTATTTCACTTCCGTCAAAATATCCCTTCCCAATCCAACAGCCTTTGCTATTCCACTGTTTCCCATACTATAATCAATTACCTTGGTTTTCCCTCTATTAATCCTCATATTGAACTCTTCCTCCAGGACCACGTTCATGCCATTTATTATAGTTTCCAAGTATTCTACTGACTCTCCTAATACTACAATATCGTCGTCAAAGCGTAAGATTTTTATTTCTTCTCCTTGCAGTATGTTTTCTTTTTCCATATTCCGTTTTGACTTTCTTCACCGCCTGTTCTACATAATAAGTTAAACAGCCATGGGCGACAGACTGCTACATCCTTTGTCTTACTCCTTTCTTGATTTCTGCTTTCTTTTCTTGCCCTTAAATTGTAATTACTGCTGCTGCCCGTCCGTCTTCTGTAGAGGTTATGTATAAGCCTTCTTTCTCGATATTTTATTCCTGTCGTCTTGAAAATCCTTAATAGTGTGTTCCAGTTCACAACATCAAACGCTTTATCTTAATCTACAAACGCCATGGACGAAGGTCTGGGTTTTTTTCTTCTTTCTTTCAACGTTTCTTCTCTGATCTAAAACCAAACTTATCTACTCCTTAGTCGCATTCTGTTTGTCGTTCCCTCCTCCTATAAACTATTTTCGTTAATATTTTTCACGCCCCATAGAAGGGCGCTGCGGGAGTTTTCTCGCAGGCGCTTCAGCCCAGAGTGACTGCGGGGCTTACCTGATCATGTCGGGGATGCCTCCTGCACTCTCTCTCTGGGTACTTTTTATCAAAGTTCTCACATGCCGAGACACCTTCACCTATTTTAGGAGGTATATGTACCGGGGTCAAAGACCTTGGGCATATGGCAAGAGCTGTCCGCTGATCCCATTGGATCAGTCAGGGGCCAACTGCCTCCTGAAACTGGTGGAGACACGGAGAAGGGAATGCTGCGACCCCACAGCAGACTCGTCTCCCGTCATTCGTAGGGAAGGGCGTGAGAATAGTAGCAGCCAATGCCCGACCTACCTGATGCAGGTTTTCTAGGTTTTTTTCTGCATCTCTTTAGGTGAAACACCGCGAGGAGGGTAGGATCCTTAAACCATAGCCCGGGGGCCCTAGTTAACCCTTGCTAGGCTACCTTGCTCTACCTTCCGCATCCCCCCTTTTCAATTCCCTTCCTATGCTATTAAAGGGGAGTTGCCTGTTTCAGGATCACCCTCATGTAGCCTGTTAACCAAAAAAAAAAAAAATTCACGCATGAGATACTAAACTAATTGTCCTGCGTCTATCAACAACCCCAGTCCTCTTCGGTGTATGTTGTCCGTAAAATTTTCTGGCATCCTTCCTGAACAGCTTCATGAAATTAGGGAATGTGAAACTATTGGTAAATTTAACGATAGTTTATTTAAACATTCCAAGTGTTTGGAAAATAGCTGTAGTAGTGGGTAGCATTTCTTTGCCACAAAATTTATTTATTAATTATTATTTTTTTCCAGTTAATTTGTCCTATAATTTTACCACGCTGTTTTATGTGTTTTGTATGACGTGAGGTCGTGTAGCAGCTGAGTGGCGGAACACGAGGAGAGGCGCGCGCTGCCTCAGCAATCCTGCCTCTTCCTTCTCCATTCTACTGTTTAACTCAAGGGTTGATTGCCGGTGTTGTTCCACGCTCCTAAATATACGTTTATATTCGAGAAAGGAAGGCTGATACGTAACCTCCATAGAAGACACGCAGCAGTAATTACAATAGAAGACCAAGAAAAGAAAAAAAGTAAGGCAAGGATGCAGTAGTCTGTCGCCCCATGCTGTTTAACTTGCATATATAACAGGCGATGAAGAAAGTTAAAACGGAATATGGAAAAGGGAATCATGTTGCAAGACACAAGAAATAAAAACCTTACGCTATGCCGACGATATTGTAGTATTAGGGGGAGTCAGAAGAAGACTTGGAAACCATAATAAATTTTCATGAACGTGGTCCTGGAGAAAAATTTCAATATGAGGATTAATAGAGGGGAAAACCAATGTGATGGAGTGTAGTATGGGAAACAGTGGAACGACAAAGGCTGTTAGATTGGGAAGGGATATTTTGACGGAAGTTAAGGAATTATACTACTAGAGTAGGATAGCACAGGATAGCAAGGAAGAATTTCACGAAAAAGAGGGATTTACTTACGGGTAATGTAAGTGTGAATAATAGGAAATCGTTGCTAAAAATGTTGGTATGGAGCAGCGTGGCGTTATACGGGGAGCGAAACGTGGACGGTAGGAGTTGGGGAAAAGGAAAATAATAGAAGCCTTTGAAATGTGGTGCTATAGGAGAATGAGATGGGAGGATAGAATCACTAACGAGGAAGTTCTAAACAGAATAGGGGAAAACCGAACAGTATGGAGGACGTTGACTAAGAGAAGGGATAGATTAATAGGCCACGTTTTAAGACACGAGGGGTCTTGTAAAATTAGCATTAGAGGGAAGTGTGTGTGGGGTAAGAACAGAAGAGGGAGGCCAAGGATGGAATACGCTAAGCGGTTTAGAAAGGATGTGCTAGTTAAAAAGAAAGTTTTTCTGACTTGGTGTTGACCCGGGGGGAATCCCGCCACCCGTGTTTCCTTGCAAAATCCAAAGAGTATCTTAAATAGGAGGAGGGGGGTTAGGGGAGGGGGGAGAGGGGAGGCAATAGCTGCGTGACGTCATCCCCACTCCTGTAACTCGCCCCACAAGAGCTTGCCATGTAAAAACAGCGCTTCTCGAGTCCGCCAAAATCCTTCTTAAAGCAGCTGAAGACAAATTAAAGAGGATGACTTATTTACCCCATATATATTAGTATTTCCAAATATATATAAGGCAAAAGAATCAATTCAAATTGGGGAATATGAAAAATATTGAGCATGTTTCTAAATCAGTATTGCGTGTTGGATGCAGCCAAGTTGTTATATCAGCATATTTCTCAATTAAATGTTAAAAAGATATAATTTTCTATTGGGAATTGTTTTTTTTTCTCTTCCTGCAGTGATGACCGTCCCTGACACTGCGTCTTGAGACCCTCCTTTCTCCCCACAGCATCCATCGCTTTGGTCTTTCTTGAAACAAGATGTGACCCTGAGGTACTTCCCACCTCCTTAAGCTAGGTTTACACAGGGCAGGGGCAGTGATGTTCGTCGAAGTTGGGTTGGCTGTGCACTGCCTACCGTTCACATCTTGGGCAGATAACACTGTTCACTTCTTCACTGACAGACAAGTGCTGCCCTCACTACAGAACGGGCAGAGAACTCTGATGCATGTTTACACTTCTCTGCTATTTTTTTGGCAACTACGACCGGTTGGAATGTTGTTGATGTTGCATAGAGTCGATATATTGTTTATATCAAGTTGAATATTTTCCCCCTTTGTGTTTTCGCGCCCCACGCATAATGTCCATAAACAGGAACTAATCACTTTGTATTTGTGATAGAATAGACGTAACGAGGAGGAAAGGTTCCTGAAAAAGTCAAACTCAGTATCACGCTACTGTGCTATAGATACATAAAAAATGAAAACAGTTGT
Source organism: Eucriotettix oculatus (assembly GCA_034510155.1). Lineage (NCBI taxonomy): Eukaryota > Metazoa > Arthropoda > Insecta > Orthoptera > Tetrigidae > Eucriotettix > Eucriotettix oculatus. The sequence goes on along the minus strand of CM067376.1, from coordinate 7,067,039 downwards.
TTAGTAATATTGCTTTATATTATTACTACAGAAATCAAGCAATAATAAAAACAGCCAGCGCCTGTTCTTTGAAGCTGGTTTTCAGTGTTTAATTGGCTCGGTTTCTATTACTTGTTGTTTTATTCCCCTTAAAGTTGTCAACTACTGAACAAAACGAAATGAATTATTTTTCATTACGTGTGATAGTAAGTAGTATGTTTATAGCTATACATCATTCTGTTGCGTAATTTTTTTTCCAGTTAAAGTTTGTGCCGTTGGAGGCTGGACAATAATTATTTTTGGAAAGTTAACCTAAAAATTTATAGGCTCATACACAGGTGCAACAAACGAACTCTATCCTAAATGCTTTCTGAACCAAACTACTCGCCGCTGTTCACAACAAATATTCACTTACTCCAATCGCACACTAAACCAAACTGCACGCGTATTGAAAATGCAAAATACAAAAACTGTTTACCATTGCGCAATCGATAGTCAGCCCCTGACACACCGTTGTTCACAATCGATAATTGACAACCGTAACTGCCACTAACTGGCCTCCCATGAGGGCAGCAGAGTCTAGGTCAGTCATGACTGACACACTGTCCACACGCTCCAAGAAAAGTGAGGCAGTGCTCAGCGATGTATAGGCAGTTGTCAGTGCAGCACTGACGTATGTTGACACGCCACTGACATCACTGCCCCTCGTTTTCTGGCAGTCATCACTGCCCCCGCGTGTAAACCTAGCCTTAGAATGATTTGTTAGCAGATCTCAGCACTCGTGCGTGATATTCTCGCCATTGACCTCGGATCCCCCCCGATAATGTAAACCCATTAACAGTTTCAAATGTATACGTGCAGATTTTCTACAACAACAACAAAAAAAACAAGGGACATTGCAGTTTATAATAATAGTTATTAACGTCAGTAAGTTTACATCGAAGTTTAAACAAGGCCCAAAAAAAAGAAATAGGGAAACATAAGAACCCTATAATTGAAAACCAACTGCATGTTTCAGTTATGATCTGGTGGTGGGGAGGAAAGAGGGGGACAGGGGTGGACAATTTAAGGAGAATATCACACACATTTAATTTTATTTCGCTTATCTGGTGCCTGCCTATTTCTTGAGACAACCCCATTTTTTTTTCAAACGATTATTTTTTACCCATTTTGATTTTTGTTGACCACAAAGTCATCTCAGACCGAAATGACTGGAATCGTAGGTCAGATTGGAGTAATTTATGCTGGAGGGTCCGAATCTGTGCTATAAAAAAAATTTGGGGGGGTTCCCCGTTTAAGTTTTCTTGTTTGTCTTGTATGCCCCCCAACCCCTTTCGTATCATTAAATGTCACCCTTCGAGGCAAAACATTTTTTTCATTCTAACACTTTATTTTTGATCCGATGTGTGGTTCTCAGGATAAGAAATGCTATCAGAATCGCATATTTTTCTTTCTGAGACAAAAAAAAAGGTTTCTTTTTTTTGGGGTTGCCCAGTGTGTATTCGACCACGAGACTCGAACTTAACTTCCCCTGTTTTATTATTATTATGCTTCTGCGACGTGACGCATTTAAAAGATTACATTTTAGTCTTTATATTTAAAAGATTACATTTTAGTCTTCATATTTTCCGGCGTGAATACTTATCTTTTATGGTTCAACGACGGCATGAGACTTGATGGTCAGGTTCTTCGTGGATTTTAGTTAGACACCAATTTGGGTAGTTTCTTTTTAGTCCCCTCCTTCTTTTTGTCTTCTTTCTGCTAACTGCGGTGGAACACTTCCGGCTTCGGAAGTTTATTATTATTATTATTTTAAAAACTTTTATCGTACAGATTATCATCAGTTAGGACGACGATAACGATACAGTATATACAATATTAAAAAGGGTATATAATTAACATGATAACGTGAAGATAGGTTAATTCATTTAATTAACCTACTTTAGGAGAATTGGTTATGTTTATTTATTTTTGCGAGTACCTGAGTGAGGATTGACAGGCAGTGAGAGAACTGATTTATGGAGGATTAATGAGGATGTGACATGATGATGGTAGAGTAGTGGGTTAGGGTGATGATCAGGGGGAAGGAAGGAAGGATGAGGTCAATCGGAAGTTTTCTTTTGAGGTTAGGGGAGCGTGTGGAGGAGGTATGTGGAGGAGGATTGTCATGGGGTTTTTGGGTGGTTGAGCGCGCGCTTTTGATTAGGTTTGTTATGGATTTGGAGGAGATTACTACTGAGTTTACATTGGGAATTTTGATGTTTTTTTTTATGGATGACGGAATTTCTTAGGAACCAGTAACTTCCCCTGTAAGTTATTGACCACAAACTCTGCAGCGTTTCCTCTGGTGTTGATGTGACTTGTGCCGAGTTGTTTGCTGACTCCCGACATTTGACGGCTGACGTGCAAATTCTCCACCAGCCGAGGCAGAGAGAGACGACGGCTGCTGCTGCAGCCTTCAGGTTGCATGGAAGCTGCTCGAGACATCTGGCGGGGTTCGCGGGAACTACGAGGAGGACTGTGCCTCTGTTTATAATCCTACTTGAAACAACAACAAAAAAACTACACGGATAAGGAGGGACTTGCGGAAATTTTCTCTCGCAGGCATTTCTCCCCCAGATTGACTGCAAGGCACACCTGACACCTCGGTGGAGGTGTACGTACTGGGGGGTCGAAGACCTTGGGCATAAGGCAGGATTTGTCCGATGATCCCATTGGATCTGTCAGGGGCCAGCTGCCTCCTTGAAAATTGGTGGAGACACGGAGAAGGGAATGCTGCGACCCCACAGCAAACTCACCTCCCGTCATTCGGAAGGGCGTGAGAATAGAACCCAATAGCCCGACCTACCTGATGCAGGTTTTCTAGGGTTTTCCCTGCATCTCTTTAGGTGAAACACCTCGAGGGTAGGATCCTTAAACTATAGCTCGAGAGCCCGTAGTTAACCATAGGTTACCTTCCACATTCCCTTCCTTCTCAGATCCCTTCCTATGCTATTAAAGGGGAGTTGCCTGTTTCAGGATCACCCTCATGTAGCCTGTTAACCAACAAAAAAATATCCTCAATCTCACGAATTAATAATAATCTTTCTATTTTTTTTTGCTTCAATGAAATACAACATATGGGAAACATCAATGCCTAATTTTAACTAATTATATGAATGTAATATAGCACAACATAAATGTTTACTGTTATTAATTATTTAGCCTAAATGTTTATATATCATAACTAAGAAAACTGTTTTAATTTGCACAAATTTAGGTGGCAGCTGGCCAACTTGTCCAATGGGACCAGAGAAAAAATTCTTAACATAAGTTCAAGGTCTGTGACCCTGATGCATGCATGTTCCAGGTTGCCTCAGCATTTGTATGAAACAATGATAGAAGAAGTATGCACAGTAATAAATTCATTAAAAAATAAATGAACTAGTTGATTGGATAGAATAAACACTATTCTACTGAAGAAATGTAGGTACCTACATAAACTTCTAGTTCACCTTATAAACTCTTCAGTTCAATGTGGAACATTTCCCCCAAGTCTAAAAATTGGTGTTGTGTGTTCACACAGCTTTCTCTGAGCATATTTCTATGCCGAGCTTGTGAATTAAGAGCGAATTTCCCAACTTTCTATACTTACACCCTATCCAAATATATATATATATATAACAATTAATAGGAAAAGGACAGAGAGATAGATCGGCTAGCTGATCACTGGAAATGTCTTCCTAACTTTCTGATGAAAGGGGGGGGGGCGGGGGGGGGGGGGGAGGGGGGGGGGGGGGGGGGGCGAGTGGGGGGGGGGGGGGGGCGGGGGGGGGGGGGGGGGGGGGGGGGGGGGGGGGGGGGGGGGGGGGGGGGGGGGGGGGTGGGGGGGGGGGGGGGCGGGGGGGGGGGGGGGGGGGGTGGGGGGGGGGGGGGGGCGGGGGGGGGGGGGCGGGGGGGGGGTGGGGGGGGGGGGGGGGCGGGGGGCGGGGGGGTGGGGGGGGGGGGGGGGGGGGGGGGGGGGGAGGGTGGGGGGGGGGGCGGGGGGGACGGGGGGGGGGGGGGGGGGGGGGGGGGGGGGGGGGGGGGGGGAGGGGGGGGGGGGGGGGGGGGGGGGGGCGGGGGCGGGGGGGGGGGGGGGCGGGGGGGGGGGGGGGGGGGGGGGGGGGCGGGGGGGGGGGGGGGGGGGGGGGGGGGGGGGGGGGGGGGTGGGGGGGGGGGGGGGGGGGGGGGGGGGGGGGGGGGGGGGGGGGGGGGGGGGGGGGGGGGGGGGGGGGGGGGGGGGGGGGGGGGGGGGGGGTGGGGGGGGGGGGGGGGGGGGGGGGGGGGGGGGGGGGGGGGGGGGGGGGGGGGGGGGGGGGGGGGGGTGGGGGGGGGGGGGGGGGGGGGGGGGGGGGGGGGGGGGGGGGGGGGGGGGGGGGGGGGGGGGGGGGGGGGGGGGGGGGGGGGGGGGGGGGGGGGGGGGGGCGGGGGGGGGGGGGGGGGGGGGGGGGGGGGGGGGGGGGGGGGGGGGGGGGGGGGGGGGGGGGGGGGGGTGGGGGGGGGGGGGGGGGGGGGGGGGGGGGGGGGGGGGGGGGGGGGGGGGGGGGGGGGGGGGGGGGGGGGGGGGGGGGGGGAGGGGGGGGGGGGGGGGGGGGGGGGGGGGGGGGGGGGGGGGGGCGGGGGGGGGGGGGGGGGGGGGGGGGGGGGGGGGGGGGGGGGGGGGGGGGGGGGGGGGGGGGGGGGGGGGGGGGGGGGGGGGGGGGGGGGGGGGGGGGGGGGGGGGGGGGGGGGGGGGGGGGGGGGGGGGGGGGGCGGGGGGGGGGGGGGGGGGGGGGGGGGGGGGGGGGGGGGGGGGGGGGGGGGGGGGGGGGGGGGGGGGGGGGGCGGGGGGGGGGGGGGGGGGGGGGGGGGGGGGGGGGGGGGGGGGGGGGGGGGGGGGGGGGGGGGGGGGGGGGGGGGGGGGGGGGGGGGGGGGGGGGGGGGGGGGGGGGGGGGGGGGGGGGGGGGGGGGTGGGGGGGGGGGGGGGGGGGGGGGGGGGGGGGGGGGGGGGGGGGGGGGGGGGGGGGGTGGGGGGGGGGGGGGGGGGGGGGGGGGGGGGGGGGGGGGGGGGGGGGGGGGGGGGGTGGGGGGGGGGGGGGGGGGGGGGGGGGGGGGGGGGGGGGGGGGGGGGGGGGGGGGGGGGTGGGGGGGGGGGGGGGGGGGGGGGGGGGGGGGGGGGGGGGGGGGGGGGGGGGGGTGGGGGGGGGGGGGGGGGGGGGGGGGGGGGGGGGGGGGGGGGGGGGGGGGGGGGGGGGGTGGGGGGGGGGGGGGGGGGGGGGGGGGGGGGGGGGGGGGGGGGGGGGGGGGGGGGGGGGGGGGGGGGGGGGGGGGGGGGGGGGGGGGGTGGGGGGGGGGGGGGGGGGGGGGGGGGGGGGGGTGGGGGGGGGGGGGGGGGGGGGGGGGGCGGGGGGGGGGGGGGGGGGGGGGGGGGGGGGGGGGGGGGGGGGGGGGGGGGGGGGGGGGGGGGGGGGGGGGGGGGGGGGGGGGGGGGGGGGGGTGGGGGGGGGGGGGGGGGGGGGGGGGGGGGGGGGGGGGGGGGGGGGGGGGGGGGGGGGGCGGGGGGGGGGGGGGGGGGGGGGGGGGGGGGTGGGGGGGGGGGGGGGGGGGGGGGGGGGGGGGGGGGGGGGGGGGGGGCGGGGGGGGGGGGGGGGGGGGGGGGGGGGGGGGGGGGGGGGGGGGGGGGGGGGGGGGGGGGGGGGGGGGGGGGGGGGGGGGGGGGTGGGGGGGGGGGGGGGGGGGGGGGGGGGGGGGGGGGGGGGGGGGGGGGGGGGGGGGTGGGGGGGGGGGGGGGGGGGGGGGGGGGGGGGTGGGGGGGGGGGGGGGGGGGGGGGGGGGGGGGGGGGGGGGGGGGGGGGGGGGGGGGGGGGGGGGGGGGGGGGGTGGGGGGGGGGGGGGGGGGGGGGGGGGGGGGGGGGGGGGGGGGGGGGGGGGGGGGGGGGGGGGGGGGTGGGGGGGGGGGGGGGGGGGGGGGGGGGGGGGGGGGGGGTGGGGGGGGGGGGGGGGGGGGGGGGGGGGGTGGGGGGGGGGGGGGGGGGGGGGGGGGGGGGGGGGGGGGGGGGGGGGGGGGGGGGGGGGGGGGGGGGGGGGGGGGGGGGGGTGGGGGGGGGGGGGGGGGGGGGGGGGGGGGGGGGGGGGGGGGGGTGGGGGGGGGGGGGGGGGGGGGGGGGGGGGGGGGGGGGGGGGGGGGGGGGGGGGGGGGGGGGGGGGGGGGGGGTGGGGGGGGGGGGGGGGGGGGGGGGGGGGGGGGGGGGGGGGGGGGGGGGGGGGGGGGGGGGGGGGGGGGGGGGGGGGGGGGGCGGGGGGGGGGGGGGGGGGGGGGGGGGGGGGGGGGGGGGGGGCGGGGGGGGGGGGGGGGGGGGGGGGGGGGGGGGGGGGGGGGGGGGGGGGGGGGGGGGGGGGGGTGGGGGGGGGGGGGGGGGGGGGGGGGGGGGGGGGGGGGGGGGGGGGGGGGGGGGGGGGGGGGGGGGGGGGGGGGGGGGGGGGGTGGGGGGGGGGGGGGGGGGGGGGGGGGGGGGGGGGGGGGGGGGGGGGGGGGGGGGGGGGGGGGGGGGGGGGGGGGGGGGGGGGGGGGGGGGGGGGGGGGGGGGGGGGGGGGGGGGGGGGGGGGGGGGGGGGGGGGGGGGTGGGGGGGGGGGGGGGGGGGGGGGGGGGGGGGGGGGGGGGGGGGGGGGGGGGGGGGGGGTGGGGGGGGGGGGGGGGGGGGGGGGGGGGGGGGGGGGGGGGGGGGGGGGGGGGGGTGGGGGGGGGGGGGGGGGGGGGGGGGGGGGGGGGGGGGGGCGGGGGGGGGGGGGGGGGGGGGGGGGGGGGGGGGGGGTGGGGGGGGGGGGGGGGGGGGGGGGGGGGGGGGGGGGGGGGGGGGGGGGGGGGGGGGGGTGGGGGGGGGGGGGGGGGGGGGGGGGGGGGGGGGGGGGGGGGGGGGGGGGGGGGGGGGGGGGGGGGGGGGGGGGGGGGGGGGGGGGGTGGGGGGGGGGGGGGGGGGGGGGGGGGGGGGGGGGGGGGGGGGGGGGGGGGGGGGGGGGCGGGGGGGGGGGGGGGGGGGGGGGGGGGGGGGGGGGGGGGGGGGGGGGGGGGGGGGGGGGGGGGTGGGGGGGGGGGGGGGGGGGGGGGGGGGGGGGGGGGGGGGGGGGGGGGGGGGGGGGGGGGGGGGGGGGGGGGGGGTGGGGGGGGGGGGGGGGGGGGGGGGGGGGGGGGGGGGGGGGGGGGGGGGGGGGGGGGGTGGGGGGGGGGGGGGGGGGGGGGGGGGGGGGGGGGGGGGGGGGGGGGGGGGGGGGGGGGGGGGGGGGGGGGGGTGGGGGGGGGGGGGGGGGGGGGGGGGGGGGGGGGGGGGGGGGGGGGGGGGGGGGGGGGTGGGGGGGGGGGGGGGGGGGGGGGGGGGGGGGGGGGGGGGGGGGGGGGGGGGGGGGGGGGGGGGGGGGGGGGGGGGGCGGGGGGGGGGGGGGGGGGGGGGGGGGGGGGGGGGGGGGGGGGTGGGGGGGGGGGGGGGGGGGGGGGGGGGGGGGGGGGGGGGGGGGGGGGGGGGGGGGGGGGGGGGGGGGGGGGGGGGGGGGGGGGGGGGGGGGGGGGGGGGGGGGGGGGGGGGGGGGGGGGGGGGGGGGGGGGGGGGGGGTGGGGGGGGGGGGGGGGGGGGGGGGGGGGGGGGGGGTGGGGGGGGGGGGGGGGGGGGGGGGGGGGGGGGGGGGGGGGGTGGGGGGGGGGGGGGGGGGGGGGGGGGGGGGGGGGGGGGGGGGGGGGGGGGGGGGGGGGGGGGGGGGGGGGGGGGGGGGGGCGGGGGGGGGGGGGGGGGGGGGGGGGGGGGGGGGGGGGGGGGGGGGGGGGGGGTGGGGGGGGGGGGGGGGGGGGGGGGGGGGGGCGGGGGGGGGGGGGGGGGGGGGGGGGGGGGGGGGGGGGGGGTGGGGGGGGGGGGGGGGGGGGGGGGGGGGGGGGGGGGGGGGTGGGGGGGGGGGGGGGGGGGGGGGGGGGGGGGGGGGGGGTGGGGGGGGGGGGGGGGGGGGGGGGGGGGGGGGGGGGGTGGGGGGGGGGGGGGGGGGGGGGGGGGGGGGGGGGGGGGGGGGGGGGGGGGGGGGGGGGGGGGGGGGGGGGGGGGGGGGGGGGGGGGGGGGGGGGGTGGGGGGGGGGGGGGGGGGGGGGGGGGGGGGGGGGGGGGGGGGGGGGGGGGGGGGGGGGTGGGGGGGGGGGGGGGGGGGGGGGGGGGGCGGGGGGGGGGGGGGGGGGGGGGGGGGGGTGGGGGGGGGGGGGGGGGGGGGGGGGGGGGGGGGGTGGGGGGGGGGGGGGGGGGGGGGGGGGGGGGGGGGGGGGGGGGGGGGGGGGGGGGGGGGGGGGGGGGGGGGGGGGGGGAGGGGGGGGGGGGGGGGGGGGGGGGGGGGGGGGGGGGGGGGGGGGGGGGGGGGGGGGGGGGGGGGGGGGGGGTGGGGGGGGGGGGGGGGGGGGGGGGGGGGGGGGGGGGGGGGGGGGGGGGGGGGGGGGGGGGGGGGGGGGGGGGGGGGGGTGGGGGGGGGGGGGGGGGGGGGGGGGGGGGGGGGGGGGGGGGGGGGGGGGGGGGGGGGGGGGGGGGTGGGGGGGGGGGGGGGGGGGGGGGGGGGGGGGGGGGGGGGGGGGGGGCGGGGGGGGGGGGGGGGGGGGGGGGGGGGGGGGGGGGGGGGGGGGGGGGGGGTGGGGGGGGGGGGGGGGGGGGGGGGGGGGGGGGGGGGGGCGGGGGGGGGGGGGGGGGGGGGGGGGGGGGGTGGGGGGGGGGGGGGGGGGGGGGGGGGGGGGGGGGGGGGGGGGGGGGGGGGGGGGGGGGGGGGGGGGGGGGGGGGGCGGGGGGGGGGGGGGGGGGGGGGGGGGGGGGGGGGGGGGGGGGGGGGGGGGGGGGGGGGGGGGGGGGGGGGGGTGGGGGGGGGGGGGGGGGGGGGGGGGGGGGGGGGGAGGGGGGGGGGGGGGGGGGGGGGGGGGGGGGGGGGGGGGGGGGTGGGGGGGGGGGGGGGGGGGGGGGGGGGGGGGGGGGGGGGGGGGGGGGGGGGGGGGGGGGGGGCGGGGGGGGGGGGGGGGGGGGGGGGGGGGGGGGGGGGGGGGGGGGGGGGGGGGGGGGGGGGGGGGGGGGGGGGGGGGGGGGGGGGGGGGGGGAGGGGGGGGGGGGGGGGGGGGGGGGGGGGGGGGGGGGGGGGGGGGGGGGGGGGGGGGGGGGGGGGGGGGGTGGGGGGGGGGGGGGGGGGGGGGGGGGGGGGGGGGGGGGGGGGGGGGGGGGGGGGGGGGGGGGGGGGGGGGGGGGGGGGGGGTGGGGGGGGGGGGGGGGGGGGGGGGGGGGGGGGGGGGGGGGGGGGGGGGGGGGGGGGGGGGGGGGGGGGGTGGGGGGGGGGGGGGGGGGGGGGGGGGGGGGGGGGGGGGGGGGGGGGGGGGGGCGGGGGGGGGGGGGGGGGAGGGGGGGGGGGGGGGGGGGGGGGGGGAGGGGCGGGGGGGGGGGTGGGGGGGGGGGGGGGGGGGGGGGGGGGGGGGGGGGTGGGGGGGGGGGGGGCGAGGGGGGGGGGCGGGGGGGGGGGGGGGAGGGGGGGGGGGGGGGGGGGGGGGGGGGGGGAGGGGGGGGGAAGGTGCCTCCGAAAATTCAAGTACTCTAAACCTCACAAGGTGTCTACCATCTATGAACCTCAGGTAAGTCACCTTCTTTCTATCTCTCTGTCCATACCCTATTAATTGTTTTAATTAACATGACAATGTCATTTCCTGAGTCATATATAAGATGAGATGAAAGAAAAAAACATTGGACCTTCATGTTTCTTTCAAAATATTAGACAATTTATCAACTCCCAGTATAAATATAAAAAAACTGGAGTTTTAAATATGAAGTAGCCTTTGCTTTTAAAATTATGCAGATGAATTTTAAGAAGAATTATTTCTAGATTGTGACCAATTTTGTGAATAATTTTTTGTTGTTGTGCAAACATCACTTTTCTGACTAAGTTTAATAATAAATAAATAGAAATACAGTCAAATAAGTCAGCAAGTAAATTTAATGAACATAATAAATGTGTTTCATCCAACATTGTGGATGGAATTCAGTTAAATTGATTTTTAATTATTATACATACAATGTTTCATTGGACTTCTTCAGGTAAAAGAAGTTCCAAGAAGAAAATTTTGTGATTGTAACCGTCGGCGGTGATTTGTTGGCGAAATTAAATTTCTCCAATGTTCGTCCATTTAAAAATTGACCTGGTAAAGTCCACAAAGTTGGATGAAATGTTGTATTTATGTTAATTAAATTTATTTGCTGACATGTTTGTACATATTTTAATTTATTTTTTGTTGTTGTTGAGTTTAAGGGAACATAAAACTATAGCTGATAGACTGGTGCAAGGGCACTCCCACATAGAAAAATATATATAATAGACCAATCTTCATAAATAAGAAACCAACATAAATGCAAGCCTAAAGTGCATTGACTCCAGAAAATAGAATTTAAAACTGAAGAATTAACTACAATTACTGTGAATGTTATGTATCCATAAAAATTATGTTCCTTGATCCAGAACAAACATATTATAACTGTAAATTCTAAAAGTATGGAATAAGAAACATGTATTGATAAAATTTATATTATAAAACATCACATTATATTGTAAATAATGACAACATTGACCAATCAGAGAAATCTAGTACTTTAATAAATGGAAAGAAATTATTGAAATGGATGCTAAAGAATTTATTGTATTGGAAGTGAAAAATAAAAGTAGCAATAGAAATAGATTACATAAAAATACAAATAATATAAGTTTAAATAAATTTATTTCCAATATTCATTTTTAATTTCTGAGAAGAAAATATGCTGATTACATTTTACATATTCAAGCTTTATAATATTAATTACTAACATCATTTGCTTCAGCAATATGTAAAAGTCATTGTATCCAGAATGCTAATACACTATTATTCACTATCCATTATTCAAGATTGAATCAAATTCAAAACACAATAGTTGCTGGCCTCAATGTAAACCAATCAAATAAAAGGTACACTAACAACATAGAAATTAATTAATTTAATTGGACAAAAAGTATATAGTATTTTTATAGATTGCACTAGTGTGGATTTTGATCCCAGAAACTGTTTCACTTTTCTAATGATGTCCCATTCACATTCTGGATCAGAAGATAAGCTCTGCATGCATCTATCCTCATGATTCAGAAATCGCATAAATGGGAGAATACTTTATAATTTTGGCTTCTCACCAATGTGAATCCTCATGTGAGTTGTTAAGTTACCAGATTTTGAAAAAGATTTATCACACTTGACACATTTGTATGGTTTTACACCAGTATGAATTCTGAAATGTGTTGTTAAGGAACCTGAAGTTGCAAAAGATATATCACACTCAACACATTTGTAGGGCTTTTCACCAGTGTGAATCCTCATATGGTCTGCTAGGGAACTAGATTGTGAAAATCTTGAATCACAATCAGCGCATTTGTATGGCTTTTCTCCAGTGTGAGTCCTCATGTGGCTTGATAGACGATGGGATTGGGCAAATGTTGAACCACACTCAACACATTTGTAAGGCTTTTCTCCTGTATGACTCCTGAGGTGGATTCTTAAGTGACTTGATCTTGAAAATGACTTATCACAGTCAACACATATGTATGGCTTTTCACCGCTGTGAATCCTCATGTGGCTTACGAGTCGAGAGGAATGGGCAAATGTTGAATTACACACAACACATTCATATGGTTTTTCACCAGTGTGAATCCTGAGGTGTGTTGTTAAGGAACCTGATGTAGCAAAAGATTTATCACATTCAGTACATTTATATGGCTTTTCACCAGTGTGAATCTTCATGTGGTCTGTTAGATTACCGGATCGTGCAAATGCTGAATCACACTCAACACATTTATAAGGCTTTTCACCTGTGTGAATCCTTAGGTGTGTTGTTAAGTGGCTTGGTCTAGCAAACGATTTATCACAATCGGCACATTTGTATGGCTTCTCACCAGTGTGAATCTTCATGTGGTCTGTTAGATTACCAGACCGTGCAAATGTTGAATCACACTCAACACATTTATATGGTTTTTCACCTGTATGAATCCTCAAGTGCTTTTTTAGGTTACTTGAATGTGAGAATACATGTTGACACTCGATACATTTATAAAATTTCGGATTGTTCTCATCCATTGTACTGTGTTTAATTAGTAAATTCAAAAACTCTCTCTTTGGATTGGTTCATTCTTCCCCCAATTTTCTCTATGTCATGCCTAAAATATAAGAAGTTTATATGTAATTAAGTGAACATTTATTTATGTTAACATACTTGAGTGAAAGTATATGGTCAAATATTTTTATTACTTCTTTAACACTACACATATATTCTAAATGTGTTTAAAATGATTTTGATTAAATTTTCCAATTCCTTAGTTAACATAAATATTACTTAGCAAAAATTTAAATCTTATGTTCTGTGTTACAATATATTGTTGTGGGTAGAAAATAAAGTTTAAAAATAACTCAAATTAAGGAACCAAAATACGTGGTTCCTGCAGTTACAATGATAAAATGTACTAGAATAGAGAACAAATATAGTCAGAATAAAAACAGGATTGATTGGTGAGTTGAAGGTAATCATAATGTAATTAAACAATGTAATATGTGAATAAAACATATTTCATCCTCGGCTTCCCTCTTCTGTTCTTACCCCACACACTTCCTTACAATGTGAATTTTACAAGACCTTCATGTCTTAAAACGTGGCCTATTGCAACCATATTGTTCACTCTTCCCCTATTCTGTTAAGAGCTTCCTTGTTAGTTATCCCATCAACCTATCTCATTCTCCTATACCACCACATTTCAAATGCTTCTATTTTTTTTCTTCTTCTGCAACACCTACCATCCACATTTCACACAGATATGACACCCTCTATACCAACATTTTAGCAATGATTTTCAAATATTCACATTATCCATAAGTGAATTCGTCTCCCTTGCTTGTACTATCCTACTCTAGTTATTACGCTTTCCCAAGTAACAGAATTCCTTAACTTCCATCAAAATATCCCTGCTTCCCGATCTAACAGCCTTTGCTATTCCACTGTTTCCCATACCACACTCCATCACATTGGTTTTCGCTCTATTAATCCTCATGTTGTACTTTCCTTCCAGGATCAAGGTAATGCCATTAGTTATGTGACTTCAAGTCTTCTTCTGACTCCTCTAATACTTCATGAGGGTGATCCCGAAACAGGCAACTCCCCTTTAATAGCATAGGAAGGGATCTGAGAAGGGGGGATGTGGAAGGTAGCCTATGGTTGACTAGGGGCTCTCGAGCTATAGTTTAAGGATCCTACCCAGTGTTTTACCTAAAGAGATGCAGGGAAAACCCTAGAAAACCTGCATCGGGCTATTGGGTTCTATTCCCCTGCCCTTCCAAATGACGGGAGGTGAGTTTGATGTGGGGTCGCAGCATTCCTTTCTCCATGTCTCGACAAATTTCAGAAGGCAGCTGGCCGACTGATCCAATGGGATCATGGGACAAATCCTACCTTATGCCTAAGGTCTTCGACCCCAGTACATACACCTCCTAAAATAGGTGAAGGTGTCTCCGCATGTGAGTACTTGGCATAAACTAACAGCCTTTGTTATTCCACTGTTTCACATACTACACTCCATTCTATTGGTTTTCCCTCTATTAAAACTTATGTCCTATTCATGTTTATACTAAGCTATGGTGTACTACAAAACACAATATATAAAGATTATTAATAACTCATAAAAGATAATTAGATGTGTAAAAAAGTTGAAACAAAATCAATCGTGCAGAAAATATTTTGCAGAATTAGAAATATTAACTATAATAAACTGTTATGTGTATAAAACTTTAATATTCAACTTTAACTGCTGTAAAACCTTGTAATAGAAACATTCATGAACATGACACAAGAAATAAAAGTAAATTACATGTGGCGCAATTTAGAACAAGTATGTCTGGCAAATGACATCATAAGTCTGGGGTAAAAATAGTAAACATTTTACATGTAATCTACCTTCAGCTACCCTTAACCCAGCTAAAGTACATATTCAAAAACTGGCTGACCCAAAACCCTTTCTATTTAATTGCAGAATACTGGAATCAAACAGGTGGAAGTTTAATTACAAAATATTCGCCGTAACCATCGCTGGAGACTGTTTGCGAAACTAAATTCTTCACATGTAAATACTTGAATACATATAATAATCTTTTCGGCTGAGGAATTCAAGAAGTAAATTACATGAAATGCTAAATTTTATGCCTGAGGAAGTCTTGAATTAAGTTTATATACTGACTTTTTGTTCATCTTTTTATTTATTTTAATTATGTACCTGTATTGGCCCAGATTGACAAATATTCCTATTTTTAAAATGTTTATCAGTATTTTTAGACTTTGTAAATATGACAAAAGATGGAAACTGTGTACTGTTGGAAATTTTATGTATAGGACCAGCATGTAGGCAGACTGGCATTTACCAGAATATTGTACAAATACATGTGTATCAAACAATAAAAATATATTCTATTATAAATTGAATACACATGCACCAGTAGTAGGAAACCATGTTCTGTGTCTAGGTTAACTATTCCTCACTTCTATGTGTGTGAGACTGGTCTAATTACTGTCTAGTTCTGGAATCATTTTCAAGTAAAATATCACTTCAATAGACAACATAAAAAAAATTCTATTAACATACAGAGTTAGATACAATCACGAAAATATTATTTTACTTGTGTCTCACTTAATAATCTGAGATTTAAGAAAATATGTTTGGTTTTGCTAAGCTGAAACAATACTTAATCAATGAAAGAATTCCAATAAAATGTCAGAAATTTTACAGAATTCATTTCTTTTTGAGAAACTAACCTCCATGTTAGAAATACATCAGCTGCAATTCTTCTCTTCAAATAAAAATTGCGATATATAAAACAGAACTTTTATAAAACACGTTCAAATCACTGTATTTATCTGTCATTAACTTAAAAAAACTTCCAAACTAAAACTTTCGGACAACTAAGACGTTCGTTTTTTAAAAAAAAATTATACCAACGCCCCAACACAAAACATTCCAGTTCTACAAACTCGAAAATGCATTTCTGATCGTTTATTTCCTTAAATTTTTAACACTTTTACTTTAATTAATTCATGATAATCCGTAAGTGAACATGCTGTGTTTCACAGAAATTGACAAAAACTTAAAATATAAACTTCCGCGTTTGAAGAAACAGTGCATTTCGATTTATCGTGTTGCCTAAACTTTAGTGCATGCGTAATTTGAAATGATCAGCAGTTGCTACATTTACCGTTGTACCACAATTTTCTTTCATTACTGTTAAAATCCATACTTAAAATGCCTGTTTATATATTTACTTTTTTTGCACTCAAACAATTTTCATGCGAAATTCGGATTCAACTTTAGTTTTTGTCAGTTCTACCATCACCCCAAATGCATAACATTAAACTTCCTGATTAGAAAAAAAAACGAATTATGGAAAAGGAATCATATTGAAAGGAGAAGAAATAAAAACCCTACGCTTTGCGCGTTGATATTGTGGTATTAGTAGAGTTATAAGAAGACTTGGAAACAAAATAAATGACATGAACGTGGTCCTGGAGAAAAGAGGATTAATAGAGGGAGAACCAAGGTGATGGATTGTAGTATGGGAAACAGTGGAATAACAAAGGCTGTTAGATTGGGAAGGGATATTTTGATGAAACTTAAGGAATTCTGCTACTTGTGTAGTGTAATAACTAGAGTTGGATAGCAAGGAAGAGGAATTTACTTACAAGTAATATAAGTTTGAATATTATGTGTTGCAGTGTATATCCCCACAACATTTCCCGCTTACACGTAGCACAGCAATAATGGCCGAAAATGAAGTTATTAACGAATCATGAGTGGTGATAAACTAAAGAAAATGAGAACCTGCTTTTTAGACTTTTTTTTTTTAAAAAAAATGAACAAGAAACAATTCACAATTGAAGCAACGAACTGAATCTTGATTATCTGTTCAAAAACGTCGCCTTCTATGTCAAAGGGGGAGACACTTTCAATATTTCCTTCAAAATAAAGGTCATTATAGGGAAACAGGATACTGTGATGGGAAATACAACACCGATCTATACGAGATTGGCAATTATCCAAAAATAATTTTGATGTATTTATTCAGTGTCCGACTGTTCCATTGAACTATGCGTAGTTTTAAAGGAAGGATTAATTGAATTTATTTGATTACAGGTTAGACCTCTTCATTTGCTGAATAATTATTGTAAAAATTACTTTGTAATTAATTTTTTTGTTACTTTTCAATTAATGACCAACCAATATATAGGTTTCACAAGTTGTAAAATTTGTTGCCTATTGTTTGCCAAAGCTCTATATTTTTTACTTGTTATTCTTTTAATGACCCACCCACGTCTCAAAATGACGAATTTGCGTGAACTGCATCGATAAATGCAATAATTTTTTCGTTTGTCGAATCCAAAGAGATATATAAACATCATAGAGAGGCTGTTACAGCGCCCTGGGTGGCAGCAACTAACAACAGGGGGGGACAATCACAATGTCTACGGTGGTCAAGAACTTTGACCGTATGTACTGTGTTAAATGACTGAGGTTGAATAATGGTGTATTTTTGTGATTAAAATATATTGTTTTTCATCCAAAATCATGCCAAATGTGTGTTCAGCGTACAATTGTACTAATCGTAGTTCAAAAACATCTGGAATATCGTATTTTAAATAAATATAATCATATTTTCACTTTTGACAGCACGTGTTTGTAACTTCAATATTTACCAAATTTCTGATCTTCGTGGTGCTGTGGAATATGCAAGCCAACTCTCTTGTTCTTTTTATGAAAGTAGTTCTCTGTACTGTAATTAATGAATGTGTTTTATATTTTTCGTTTAACCTTGATCCCTATCAACTTTCAACTATATTTAATGTCAGTCTAGATGCATTTAGATGTTACTTGCACAACGTACAATTAAAATTTTACATCTTGGGAGTAATCTTTATTATTATAGACTGATGAGCGAGATGCTTCATCATATCTCATCTAATAATTCGGCATTAATATCAGAAATGACTGATTTAAAACAAAAATTATAAATTAACTATTATAAAGTTTCCTGTCAATGTTTACATGTTGTATTTAGCATTGAGATGATGTTAATGAGCCCCTTTATCCGTGTTAACTTTAATTTCGGCCACTTTCCTTTCCTTGTGTGACAACAGAAATAATTTACAATTTTTAAGTGATGTGTTATATATATTATATGTAATGAAACACTTTCTAGCTGGTTTCCGCTCATTTGTAACTTTAATACATATGTATATATAGTTTTTAAATATTGATTTACGAGATACGCTTCCTGCACGTATTCCTAAGTCCACCTCAATTCAATGCCAGCAGACGACAGGACACGCCCACCTTACCATTCAAAAAATGGCGCCTGAGCCTTCAATTTGCTTCAAATATGGCGGCGCCTTGTCCAGTCTATGTTGTTTATATATGTCTTTGGTCGAATCCATGATTGGAATAATGAATAATATTTATTTATAGGAAACACGACGCTAACCACATCTAATATTAATTATTAACTCAGCTGATTGGCCCACAGAGGCCTCTAGTATTGCCGTGTGGGCGGGGGGCAACATTGTATATTTTCGATACCGGACACAACTCTCCGGCAAGTGGTTGCAGTACGGGCAACGTTGCTCGGCAATACTCATATATTGCCGGGCAATATGTTTATATTGGCGTAAAAAGTTGCTCGTTGACAAGCCCCTTAAGGTAATCATTGCTAAAAATATTGGTATGGAGTGTGGCATTATGTGTATGCGAAATGTGGACGATAGGAGTTGCGGAAAGGAAAATAATAGAAGTCTTTAAAATGTGGTGCTGTAGGAGAGATGGGCGATAGAATTGCTAAAGATAGGTTTACACGGGCAGTGATGTTCGTCGAAGTTGTGTTGACTGTGCACTGCCTACCGTTTATATCTTGGGCACTTCTTCACTGACAAGTGCTGCCCTAAGGCTAGGTTTACACGCAGGCAGGGGCAGTGATGACTGCCAAAAGACGAGGGCCAGTGATGTCAGTGGCGTGTCAACATACGTCAGTGCTGCACTGACAACTGCCAATCTATCGCTGACACGAGAGCACTGCCTCACTTTTCTTGGAGCGTGTGGACAGTGTGTCAGTGATGACTGGCCGCGTTCCCTCTCCACATAGGAGGCCAGTTAGTGGCAGCTACGATTGCCAATTATCGACTGTGGACAGTGTTGTAAGACTATATCGATTACGCCATGGTAAACAGTTTTTAATTTTGCATTTTCAATAGACGTGCAGTTTGGTTTAGTGTGCGATTAGACTAAGTGGATCTTTGTTGCGAACATTTGCGAGTAGTTTGATTCAGAAAGCATTTAGGTTAGAGTTCGTATCTTGCAACTACTCGCATATAAATTTTTAGGTTAACTTTCCAAAAAGAATTATTGTCCACCCTGCAACGGCACAAACTTTAACTGGCAAAAAGAAAACTAAGCGAAAGAATGATGTATAGCTATAAACATACTACTTACTATCACACGTAACGAAAAATAATTAATTTTGTTTTGTTCAGTAAGTGACATTTTTAAGGAGATTAAAAGAACAAGTAATAGAAACCGAGGCAATTAAACACTGAAAACCAGCTTCAAAGAACAGGCGCTGGCTGTTTTTATTATTGCTTGATTTCTGTAGTAATAATATAAAGCAATATTACTAAACAACTGTTTTCATTTTTATGTATCTATAGCACAGTAGCGTGATACTGAGTTTGACTTTTTCAGGAACCTTTCCTCGTCACGTCTATTCTATCACAAATACAAAGTGATTAGTTCCTGTTTATGGACATTATGCGTGGGGCGCGAAAACACAACTTGATATAAACAATATATCGACACTATGCAACATCAACAACATTCCAACCGGTCGTAGTTGTCAAGAAATAGCAGAGAAGTGTAAACATGCATCAGAGTTCTCTGCCCGTTCTGTAGTGAGGGCAGCACTTGGCAGTGAAGAAGTGGGCAGTTATCTGCCCAAGATGTAAACAGTAGGCAGTGCACAGCCAACCCAACTTCGACGAACATCACTGCCCGTGTAAACCTAGCTTAACTACAGAACGGGCAGAGAACTCTGGTGCATGTTTACACTTCTCTGCTATTTCTTGGCAACTATGAGCGGTTGCAATGGTATATTGTGCGATTGAAATAAGTTAATCTTTGTTGTGAACAGCGGCTTGTAGTTTGATTCAGAAAGCATTTAGGATGGAGGTCGTATGTTGCACCTGTGTATGAGCCTATAAATTTTTAGGTTAACTTTTCAAAAAGAATTATTTTTTATTTCGCGTGATAGTGCTACGTTTATGCCTATATATAATTATTTCGCTTAGTTTTTTTTGCCAGCTAAAGTTT
The DNA here is from genome assembly GCA_034510155.1 of Eucriotettix oculatus. Lineage (NCBI taxonomy): Eukaryota > Metazoa > Arthropoda > Insecta > Orthoptera > Tetrigidae > Eucriotettix > Eucriotettix oculatus. The sequence goes on along the minus strand of CM067376.1, from coordinate 7,047,614 downwards.
GTGCTTCACAAGGTTTTCTCGGGCTTCTAACCGAGTGAAAACATTGTAATACCACGACGTTTCGGAAGCTGTCATTGCTACCATGAAGTGCTAATCCAGCTTGTGCCGTTGGAGACTGGACAATAATTCTTTTTGGAAAGTTAACCTAAAAATTTATAGGCTCATAGGTGCAACATACGAACTCTATCCCAAATGTTTTCTGAACCAAACTACTCGCCACTATTCACAACGAAGATCCACTTACGTAAATCGCGCACTATACCAAAACGAACGCGTATTGAAAATGCAAAATACAAACTGTTTACTATGGCGCAATCGATTGTCATCCATGCCATAAGCTAAAGAAAAAGTACATTTTGTCCCAGTAATAATGAAATAATGACACAGAAAAATATAGACAATTTGTTGTTAAATTATGTAAAAAATTAATGAATATAAATGTAGGAAAGGTCTTTTGGATTTTGATCTCAGAAACTGTTCTTGATTTATTATTTCTAATAATGCCCAGTCACACACCAGACAAAAACATAACTTTTGCATGAATCTATCATTATAATTAAGCATATTATGCAACAGGTAGGCTATTTTACAATACTTTTGTCTTTTTACCAGCATGAATCTTCATGTGAGTTGTTAAGTTACAAGATATTGAAAAATATTTATTACACTTGACACATTTATATGGCTTTTCACCAGTATGAATCCTGAAATGTGTTGTTAAGGAACCTGAAGTTGCAAACGATTTATCACACTCTACACATTTGTATGGCTTTTCACCAGTGTGAATCCTCATATGGTCTGCCAGGGAACTAGATTGTGCAAATCTTGAATTACAATCAACACATTTGTATGGCTTTTCTCCAGTGTGAATCCTCGTGTGGCTTGATAGACTATGGGATCGTGCAAATGTTGAACCACACTCAATACATTTGTAAGGCTTTTCCCCAGTGTGAATCCTGAGGTGGGAAGTTAAGTGACTTTGCTTACGGAAAGATTTATCACACTCAGCACATTTGTATTGCTTTTCTCCAGTGTGAATCTTCATGTGGTCTAGTAAATTGCTGGATCGTGCAAATGTTGAATCACACTTTCCACATTTGTATGGCTTTTCCCCAGTGTGAACCCTCATGTGGTCTAATAGATGACTGGGCCGTGAAAATGCTGTATCACACTCAGTACATATGAATGGTTTTTTGTCAGTGTGTATCACAATGTGCCTTCTTAATTCAGATGACCTTAAGAATGATTTATTACACTGAACACATTTATAAGGTCTTTCACCTGTGTGAATTCTTATGTGACTTGCTAGACCACTGGAATGTGCAAATGTTGTATCACACTCGACACATTTGTAAGGTTTTTCACCTGTGTGAATCCTCATGTGTGTTCTTAAATGACTGGCTTGTGCAAATGCTGTATCACATTCAACACATTTATATGGTTTTTCCCCTGTGTGAACCCACATGTGATTCTTTAAGTTACTTGAATTTGAGTATTCTTTTTGGCACTGAACACATTTGTAACATTTCTTATTAGTTTGATAAAACTCATTAGTTTTTTGAGTTTTTAAATAGCCATATTTAAGATATTCTTTAGATTTGCTCATTTTCTTGAAAGGTCTTAATGTAATATCTAAAACAAAAGAGAAAATTTTATGTTACTATCTAATTACTTACAGTAACTTAAAATTTAAATGTTTTTTCTGTGAACACTGTACTTGGATGCTTTGAGTGAAAGTCTCTCTGGGGAAAAATTTACTTCTGTGGTGACAGAATTAAAATATTCAATGTTTCCAGAATAAAGACATACCAAATAAAATAGTAGCCTAAATAGTGAAAACGACTAGAAAGTTCTTCACTTGAATAACTGTAGATGGTTAGCTATTTTAAGGTGATAGAATTTTTAATCTGAATATAACTTCAAAAAGTAAAACTTAGTTCTGGGATCCACTTAAATTTTGCAAGGTTATGGACAATATTTCGAACTGTGTTCACACAAATACATAGAATAATTTATGTTTATTGTTTCTTACTTTATATTCAGACAAAGTAAATATGTAAAAATGTCTTAAATAACATTATAGTTACCAGTAAATTTACATGATTAAATTAATTTGAGTAATACAACAAATTCTATGAATCAGAGCTTGGAATGTCAGAAGTTTAAAGAGGGTAATGCAAAGGTATTGATGGCAGGAAGAGCAAGATTTTTGGTTGGATGAATATCAAGTGATCAGCACAAAAGAAAATAGAGGGATTGCAGGAGTAGCTGTTGTAATGCTGGGGCAATATACTGAAAGGTTAGTTACCATTAAGTTAGATACAAAACAACAGCCAACAAGAATAATACAAATTTACAAACCCACAAGTGCCACAGAAATGATTGAGAAAATCTATGAAGAAATAGAAGAAATAATTAGGTGTCACAGGAATAATAATGGGTGATTGGAAAGCATTGGAAGAGAAAGTTATGTAGTTGGGGACTATAGACTTCATAAAGAAATCAAAGGGGAGACAGGCTAGTAGAATTTTGCATCGGGCACAAATTAGTAGTGACAAATAACTAGTACAAGAATCGTGAAAGAAGACTACATGTAGAAGAAGCTGGGGGATACGGGTAGGTACCAATTGGTGGGAGAGTGAGATATAGGATCATAATTGGTTGATTATGAAATGTAGGCTGAAAATGAAGAAACTCAAGAAAAGAATTAAAGCAAAGATATGCGAATTAGAAAAATTGAAACAACAGAAGGTGTTTCAGAGTTTCAAGTAGATTAATGGAGATGAAGAAAGAAACAATATAGAAATAGGAACGTCACTCTTGAAGGAAGAAATTAATACACTAGCCAACAAAAAAAAAATATAGAAAGAATAGCTCAGACCAATAGGAAAGCATGGATAACACAAGAAACAATAAATAACTGATGAAAGGCATAAATATAAAAATGCAAGAGATGAAAATTGTAAAGACCAGTACACACACCCGAAGAATGAGACAGATAGGAAGTGCAAAGCAGACAAAGAGGTTTGGCTACAAGAGAAATGCAAAGCGGTTGAAGATTTCATGGTGAAAGGGAAAATAGACACGTCAAATAAACATTTGGAGAGAGGAAAAATATTAGCAAGAACATAAGGAGAGCAGATGGGATGCCAATAATAGATAAACAAGAAAAGGCAGAAAGATTGAAGGAATATCTAGAAGAGCTGTATCATGGTGGAAATATAATTCTGTCAGTATTAGAAGAAGATGAGGTGGAGTTTGAGGAAAAATTTTATGGTTGGAGTTTGATAGGGTGCTGACTGATCTTAGCAATTGTAAAACACCAGGAATTGATAACATTCCAGCGGAGTTGATAAGAGTATCAGGCGAAGAAGCAACATGGCTGTTCAGGATACTTTGCAAAATCTAAAAAACAGGAAGAATATTTATGGAACAAAATAATTATACCTACACCAAAGTAGACTGTGGCTGATAGATGCTAACAGCACTGGACAATTAGTGTAATATCCCATGCATGCAAAATATTAACAAATAAAGTATAAACGTCAAAAAAGTCAAACAGATTGTGAGATAGAAGGAAGAAAGTGAGGACAGGAGAACCAATATTGACTCTATTAGAGAATGTAGGCTTTCCCGGTGGATAGACTGAATAAGTTCTTAGGATTTCACCTGGGTTATGTCATATACAACATTTCGACAGCATAACCAGGATGAAATCCCGAGAACTTCTTATTCAGTCAATATTGACTCTTCGTCTAAATTTTATAAGACAAAAAGTAAAACAGGCCTATGTTCATTGCATTTGTAGATTTAAAAAAAAATCCTTTGATAATGCGAACTGGATCACGTTATTGATTTGTTCTTCCATAGAAAATAAATGATACCTTCCTTATTTACCAACCAATGTTGATGAAATTTTTTATGAGAATACTTCAATAGGAAAGGAAGCCAGAAAGAAATTATTGTAACTATAAACTATCTTTAAGTGGTCTGAAAAAATTTCTGAAGTGGTCAAATGATTTTTCTAAATGAAATATGAACTTCCACGCGAAGCGTAATTTCATCGTGAGGGAAAATGATAATGACAAAAGTTTATAATTATTATTATTATTCAAAAAGGTATACACTACCACATGAAAAAAAGATTAATGTTTTTTTTTCAGTTCTAAAAAAATGGGTCATTCCATGTCTTCTTCGTCATTGGCTCTGAAGCCCATTAAGGGCCTTGGCCTACCAGGACGACTGCGGACTGTCATCTTACATGTCACATTCCGAATATGGAGTGACACGTGGTCAGGGTATCGACTCTCCATCAGTCTTAACCCCCAGTCTCTGTGACCATGACATCACAAACATCCAAGCCCATGCCAGGATTCGAACCCGGGACCTCTGGGTTGTGAGGCAGCAACTAGAGGCTAGCCACTACACCACAGGAGGTCATGTGGTTTAATTTTCAGAACCGATCCCCGCGCGAATATTTCCGATTTTGATGAAATTTTTACAGTTTGTACTATGAGACCATCGAAAAAATTTCAGTTCGAAATATTCATTTCTGACTGAAATGCGAGTCTTTTCGCAGAAGGCAGAGTAGACGTCGTTCCAAAAATGCCACTTTTGAGCTTTAACATTGCGCCAAGTGTATGGAGTGTGGTGTTATATGGGCATGAAGTGTGGATTGCAAGGATTTGCAGGCAGGAAAAGAATAGAAGCACTTGAAATGTGGTGCTTTAGAAGAATGAGATGGGAGGAAATTCTTAGGAGAAGAGATAACAATATGGAGGACGTTGACCAAGACGAGGGATAGATCAATAGACGTCATTTGGAGACATGAGGGTCTTGTAAAATTATCATTAGAGGGAAGAACAGAAGGGTGAGGCCAATGGTGGAATACGTCCGAAAGGTCTGATGCTTGGTTAGAATAAGTCACTGTAATTTTCTTTTTCTGTTTAATCTGACAGCGGAATACACAATTAATAATAAACTTCCTACGTCATTGAAAAATCAGGTGATATAGTTTTCAGAAACTTAGCTACACAACTTACACGCTAGCTGCATAAAAGGGATAATTATTTTAAAGAACTATCCTAGCTTCTTAAAGGAAATAATAATAATTTTATTAACATGTGTGTTGACCATTTCTTTGATTCTACCGTGATAAAATGTGGTGCAGAAGCCCGAGCTGACACAGTTGCTGTTTCTTCCATTGACAAATACGAATCAGGATAACCAAAACAAGAAATCAAAAGCCACCGTTTCTCTAACACTTCAACTATTTACTTGCAACTTAGCTTTTCCTCCTATTTATTATTTTTAAACATCTTTTATAAATTGCTTAAAATCAAAGCGGTAATAGTTAAAGGTGGTGTAAGGTTTGTAATCCATTTTCGTCTTTGCGGATGCGGAGTGTTTCGTGCTGGGCGTTGGTATTAACTTTTTAAGAACTGGCTTCCGAACGCTCTCACTTAGGGTTAAGAAATGTTATTCAGTTAATTGTAAAACGTGTTATTATTACATTTTGTTATAAATCCTGATTTTTAATTAGAAGATTGGACTTGCAGCCGTTATGTCCTAATTATGCAGGTTAATTTGTAGACTAACAATTACTTCAAATAAACGTATAGTTTTGTATTGTTTATATTAATTACAAATTAAATAATATCAATTCCTTATATTTCGCAACACTCTACTATTTTAGACAACCATCCATAATTACTTTCTATATGCTCATCACATAAAGTAAATGACATTAATAATTATTGATAATGTAATTGCTCAATATATTGAATCTGTTTAATTTTATTGCTGTAATTGAGAAAACAAGAACGCAGTTTGTAATGTTAAACTTTGTTTTAATAGGCATCTTCATAATCAAATCTTTGATGCCGTACCTATGAAATTGTCTTATGTTTCAGATATCAGATTAAAAATACTTAAGGAGTAGTTATGGATAAATCCAAGTTATGTATTGAAAAACACAAAAAGTTGAAATGTCTAAAATATCATAATAAATATCAACAATTCCCATGGTTATTGTTGTGGTAATCTGTCGTAAGACTGGTCTGATGCAACTCTATCTTCCCCAAGCCTTTCGTTTCTGCATAACTACCACATCCTCCCTAAACTGCTTAGCGTATTCCATCCTTTCCCTCCCTCTTCTGTTCGTACCCCACACACTTTCCTCAAGTGCTAATTTTACAAGACCCTCGTGTCTGAAAACGTGGGCTATTAATCAATCTCTTCTCATGGTCAACATCCTCCACATTGTTCATTCGACCCCTGTTCCATGTAGAACTTCCTCATTAGTTACCCTATCCACCCATCTCAAGTCTCCCATAGCATCACATTTCTTCTAATAAATAAAATTATTCAACACACATGTTAATAAATTTATTATTATTTCCTTAAGAAGCTAGGATAGTTCTCCGACATAACTCTCCATTTTATGCGGTGAGTAAATTCTCTGATGAAGTTTCTAAACATAATATTACATCATTTTTCAATGATTTAGGAAGTTTATTATTAATGAGGTATTCCACTCTCAGATTAAACGGAAAAAGAAAATTACAGTGACTTATTCTAACCAAGCATCAGACCTTTCGGACGTATTCCACCATTGGCCTCACCCTTCTGTTCTTCCCTCTAATGATAATTTTACAAGACCTTCATGTCTCCAAATGACGTCTATTGATCCATCCCTTGTCTTGGTCAACAGACATGTTCCATCATTGTCTTCACTCTTCTGTTCTTACCCCCACACACTTCCCTGTAATGCTAATTTTACAAGACTCTCATGTCTCAAAATGTGGCCTATTGATCTATCCCTTCTCTTGGTCAACGTCCTCCATATTGTTTGATCTTCCCCTTACTCATTAGTGCAACATAATTTTCTGACTTTAAAATTTACAATAAATATATGAATGACATTTGAATCAAAAGTACTAGAAGTTTGTAATTACCTATACAAAATTACAAGTGTTAACAGATTTAGATCCAAGCATCATAAATTACAACATAGTTTACTGACTTTAAAATTTACAATAAATAAAATGACGGCCATTAAAGTCAGCAGATAAATTTATCACTATTTATTCAAAAGGGACGTTTCGTCTCCTTTTTGAGACTTCCTCAGGCGTACAATTGAGCAACTCATCATATTTACTCCACGACTCCCTCAGCCGAAAAGATTATTGAATGCACACATGTGAAGAATTTAGTGTCGCGGACCATCACCAGTGACGGTTTGTGATTCCATCCACCCTTCTCCTATAGCACCTCATTTCATAGGCTTCTATTCTTTTCCCCTCTGAAACACCTTCCGTCCACATTTCATACTAACATCTTTAGCAACGATTTCCCAATATTCACACACATATTACCTGTAAGTAAATTCCTGTTCTTCGAGAAAGCCTTCCTTGCCTGCGCTATCCTACTCTAGTCATTACGCTTCCCAAGTAGCAGAATTCCTTAAATATCGCTTCCCAATCTAACAGCCTTTGTTATTCCACTGTTTCCCATATGACACCCTATCACCTTGGTTTTTTTCCTCTATCAATCCTCATGTTGCACTCGTCCTCCTGCACCACAATAATGCCATTTATTGTGCTTTCCATGTCTTCTCCCCTAATATCGCAACATCATCGGCAAACCTCAGGGTTTTTTTTATTTCTTGCTTTTCCCTATATTAACCCTCATATTGAACTTTTTCTCCAGGATCACATTCATACTATTTGTTATGGTTTCCAAGTAGATGATAAATAATTTCTTTATTTTATTTTTTTTAATTAAAAGAAAACTTTATCTGTACAGTGTACAATTTAGTTATGATAATATTATTTACTGACATAACTTGACACATGAATGGGAAAACTGCTCAATAGCAGGCCCCAGCATATGATTGTTTACAGGAAATTATAGAAAATTTTAATTAATGAAATGATTATTTGTAGTATTTATGATTAGTTGAAATTCTGGTTTCACTGCTCCAAGAAGTCTGTTGGACGTTTTCATTTTAGTCTTTCTACGGTGCTTGGGTTGAGGAAGGAAGGTTGTTGGCTGCAGTATCACTTATGGGTTGCTGCTGTGGCCTGTCATAGGCTAGGTTTACACGGGCAGTGATGACTGCCAGAAAACGAGGGGCAGTGATGTCAGTGGCGTGTCAACATACGTCAGTGCTGCACTGACAACTGCCTATACATCGCTGACACGAGAGCACTGCCTCACTTTTCTTGGAGCGTGTGGACAGTGTGTCAGTCATGACTGACCTAGACTACGCTGCCCTCATGGGAGGCCAGTTAGTGGCAGTTACGGTTGTCAATTATCGATTGTGAACGGTGAGGCAGGGCTGACTATCGATTGCGCAATGGAAAACAGTTTGTATTTTTCATTTTCAATACGCGTGCAGTTTGTTATAGTGTGCGATTGGAGTAAGTGAATCTTTGTTGTGAACAGCGGCTAGAAGTTTGGTTCAGAAAGCATTTAGGATAGAGTTCGTTTGTTGCACCTAATCGCCTATAAATTTTTAGGTTAACTTTCCAAAAATAATTATTGTCCAGCCTCCAACGGCACAAACTTCAACTAGAAAGAAATACGCAAAATAATGATGTATAGCTATAAACATACTACTTACTATCACACGTAATGAAAAATAATTCATTTCGTTTTGTTCAGTAATTGACACCTTCAAGGGGAATAAAACAACAAGTAATAGAAACCGAGCCAATTAAACACTGAAAACCAGCTTCAAAGAACAGGCGCTGGCTGTTTTTATTATTGCTTGATTTCTGTAGTAATAATATAAAGCAATATTACTAAACAACTGTTTTCATTTTTATGTATCTATAGTACAGTAGCGTGATACTGAGTTTGACTTTTTCAGGAACCTTTCCTCGTCACGTCTATTCTATCACAAATACAAAGTGATTAGTTCCTGTTTATGGACATTATGCGTACGCGAAAACACAAAGGGGAAAAATATTCAACTTGATATAAATAATATATTGACACTATGCTTCATCAACATTCCAACCTGTCGTAGTTGCCAAGAAATGGCAGAGAAGTATAAACATGCATCAGAGTTCTCTGCCCGTTCTGTAGTGAGGGCAGCACTTGCACACAGTGAAGAAGTGGGCAGTTATCTGCCCAATATGTAAACGGTAGGCAGTGCACAGCCAACCCAACTTCGACGAACATCACTGCCCCTGTAAACCTAGCTTAATTGATTCGCTTTAATGTCACATATCCTTTTGGTATTCGAGGAATTTCAGGGATATTTCGTGAAAGAGCATTGTTGGTAATAATAGCTCAGGGGCGTGACGGAGAAGCTGTGCCGTGAAGCCATGTTGAATGAAGTCTACGCTGAAGTTTGCTCCAGCAATCGTGAGTAAAAGCTTTGCTTATATTTGTCGCACGTTGAGGGTGTGAATTCTTGTACACAGGGCCCTTCAAATATGAAACGAATTTCGTAAATACCTCACTCGCAGCTTGTTTTATTGCATTTCCCTGTTGGGGAAAAAAAAACCCCTTACATAATGCGGGAAGTAAAATACTGTGATTAATGAATAAATACGTACAATGCATATAAAATATAGTGGATAGAGTAGAGTTCGGATGTTGCACCTCCTCTAAGGATTTTCCTTCATTTAAGCCGCACTTTTCAATTACGAGTCGCTTGGCATATAATTTTCGGTAATTTTAACCTCACTTTTGAACATAAAGATGGATAAAATGATTACGACGTATTAGGGGGTAAGACCCGTTGTGACGTTCAGCAGGCGAGTAAGTGAGTGCGTGATTCGAATTCAGCCCTAAATATTTTCCCGTCTTTATTGCTGGATTAAGATTCATTTCGTTCGTGGGCTAAAGAGGAAAGTTATCCCCCCTCCCCCCCAAAACTTAATACGTCACGATTGAACCCCTCCCCACTTTGTAATTAATTTATAGCCTTTATCATTGACACTTTTGTAATATAGTGAAAGTTTTCCCTTCCTTTTTTGTATAGATTTCTAAAACCCGTTAATTAAAATTTTGCAATCAAGTAGCAGTTTTCCCTTCCTCTTTCACAGCACCAATCAGAGGACGGGGATAACTTTCCACCTGTTCCATTTCGTGAATCTCAATTGCTTAATTCTTGTATGTTCATTCGTCTGGGCTTAAGTCGAGCTTAATAAAGTATTACCCCTCCCCTCCTCTTCCGAATAATTGTAAATTGACATCAAGCGTGAGAGACTCTACGAGATCATTTTTCGTAATCATTAATAAAAATATATCTAATTTCATTGCAGCAGCTTAAGCATCACTTCTTTATCATGGTTGGTGTGTGTGACGCCAGTGGTGTTATGAAACTCGATTATGCTAACGTAATAATAATAATAATGTGCACGCAGCTCTGTGCCATAACCGTCTGCATTAAATTTCACGATGACCTTCAAGATCTCTTCTTTGAAAAGTATAACTTAAACAAAGGAATATCCTATTCTAAATTATGTATATTTTTCTTATTAACCTCACGTTTCTTAGTTTGTCCAAATAGAACAATAAGTATAACAAAAATCAACCACAAAAAAATGACTGGTAGGGATTCTTCCAAAGAAGCAACCTTTAGCAAATAAACTTTAGTTAAACAGTCAAAAATCAACATCCTGAAGGGGGTCTGGACCAGGACTGAAACATGCAGCTGTATTAAATTATTGTTGGTTTTTGTTTTATTAATTTTTGTCTGTTTTTGGGCTCATTTAAACATTTATCTATAATAGTTTTTAACGTCTGTAAGTTGAAATTAATATTTAAATGAGGCCAAAAACAGACAAAAATTAATAATACAAAAATCAACAATAATTTAATAAAACTATGTTTTTTGGTTCTGATCTGGATCCTCTTCAGGTTGAACTAAAATTCCTGAAAAGATCTAAGTTGATTTATATAAAATGAAGATAAAAAGTACAAAACATTTGAAGTATGTGGCCAAATCCATATGGTATAAGTTTTAATAAATTATTTTTGTTTTACAATTTGTATGTTTTTGGCCTCATTTAAACTTTTATCTTTAAGTTAAGTTTGATATCACATAATATGTTTAAACAATACAGTGCACTTAAGTTAATCCTAATCAATTATATACTTTAGGATTCTGGTTTATATCTTTTTAATTGTGGCACTTCAATTGTGTGTTCAAACAAAGCTCTGGCAAGCGTGTTAGGATGAATTTCATTGCTAGCATGAAATGTACACTTAATTTCATCTCTAATTGATGTAACTTGCAGGTCTTTTGCTATTTGGTTGTTAGTTGCATTGCACGGAGGATTTACCATTTGTCGTATCACTTTATTTTGCAAGCATTGTAAGATGTCAAGGTTCGAATCACTCCGTAGTTTGATTCCTTAGGCCCAAATCAGCTTGACGATAACCTTGTGCAGCAGGACCTTATTTTCAAGTGTCAGCCGAGATGATCTGCTAATAAACCAATATATTTGCCTCAGTCTTGAACCGAGTTGTTTCCTCTTTGTGAAGATATATTTCCTGCAGGTCATGTGTCTGTGCATTTGTACCCCAAAGGTGAATGATAAATCGTTTCTTTGTTATTTATTTAGAAAAGTGTGTCTTAAATGCAGGAGGAAAATCCCAGCTTGGGGGTGGAGATAGTGAATTAGTCTCTTGCCTAAATTTCTAATTTAATAATCATATCATTAGTCACAAATAAAAAAATTCTGGCCAGTTTGTCAGGATCAATATTAATATTTATTTAAGATCTTTTTAATGTTAGATATAAAAAGGGTTTGCTGACAGATTTTCTGTTTTTTTTTTTAATTCTAATTGCCAATTTTTATGTCATTCACACTGATGAGGTCTACAGATTGTGGAAGGAAGGTAGTCTATTAGACTGTTCAAGTTAGTTTTGTTAGTAATTGGACAAGAGTAAATGAGTTATACATATAACAGACGATCACAAAAATTTTGTGCATGAACTTAAAACTTTAAAATATACATTTTGACCAATACTTTTGGTCCTGGTCAATATTGATATATTTTGGCCGTAACATCTATTTAGTATTAAATTCTTGTTCAAAATCATTGTGATTATCTTATATGAGTTGTTAATTCTTATGTAATGTGTGAATAAGGTACACATATTTAATGTTCTTAATAGTAATGTATTGTCTGTGACACAAAATAATTAACTTTCTAATATAATATTCACTGCTGTAGTATGAAAACAGTTTAAATCAGAGGCTATATGCCAAGAATAATTTGCAGTCTTGTAAAATATGTTTTTTTATTGTTGCAAAGGTTTCATTTTAATTTGCAACCTCCTTATGGGGACCAAAGGCTGGTACAGGCCTCAGGTGCAGAATCCTGAGAAATGCCGTCTATCTATGATAGCTCTGCCAGCAAATCCTATCTCTCACGTCCACGTCGTGGTCCCTGGGCAATGCAGCTTGCTGCAGCAAAGAGAGAAGGGTGATTATGGGAGTCTATGTTTATCAAGTTGCAATGGTTTCTTATAGACGTATGGAAAAGAGGACTTGTGCCTCGGATCGGTCACATCCCTAAATAATCAATTATTTGGCAGGAGATGGTGGAGATCTCTTGGCCACTCAGTCATCTGTCTACTCTTAATATTGATCCTCGGTAAAGGAAATATGAATAACTTGATTACTTCAGGTGTGATATATTTTTTCCCACTAGTGGCAGTGGAATGAACTCGCACTTGGTTAACATGGCAACGTCGTCACTCACATAATAAGGAAATTTTTTTTTCCAGTAGGTTACCGTGACAACTGCTGCGTACAACAACTCAATATTTATTCAGTCATTAATTATTTATTTATTTAACGAACATATAAATGAAGCTCCTTACGAAGCACAATCAATGTCGTGCATGTATAAGAAAGCAAATTTTCCCCATCATAATTGTTTAGTGAGTGTTTGGTTTTATTTTACTGATCTTGTATACACGTGTATAAAGCGTGAAAGCTTAAGAAGCGGGACAGGCAGAGAGAAAGCGATAAGTTAATTTACCGTCCAATTCAGTTGATACATACAGCCAGACGAGAAACGCGAATCCAGTCCCACTACGGGATTTGGACAGGGAGATTGGCAGGACAGTCCTAGGAGACCTAAAAAATGTGACAAAGACCCGAGTTCGTCACGTGACTTCCACTCTACACGCAACGTTCCTGCAACGATCTTCGTTGCTGTCCACTGGTGTGTCAGGTTCTAGTGTCGGCCGTCGAGGCCTTCGCGTCTTGAGATAGTAAAGCAAACAAAGGCCTTCCATAACCCAAAGGTCCAGTGTTAACACAACGTTTCTGCAATCTTTGCTGCTTTTTTTCAGGTGTTCTGATTTCAGAGACGGCCATTGAGGCCTTCGTGTCTGAGAGACTGCGTTCAATGTTCACGCAACGTTTCTGTATTCGTTATTGATTTCCTCAGAAGTTCATGGTCCAGTGTCGGCCTTCGCACCTTGAGGTTGTAGAGCAAACAACGGGCGTCCATAACCCAAATGTGCACCGTTCAGGCAACGTTTCTGCAATTTTTGTTGCTTTCCTCTGGTGTTCAGGTTGGCGTGTCAGCCCCCCCGAGAGCTTCGCGTCTTGTGGTAGAGCAAACAGAGGGCGTCCTTAACCCAAAGGTACAGTGTTAACACAACGTTTCTGCAATCTTTGTTGCTTTCATCAGGTGTTCAAGTTGGCGTGTCAGCCACAGAGACCTTCGCGTCTTTAGGTAGTAGAGAAAACTCTTCACACAACGTTTCTGCAATCCTTGTTGCTTTCTTCGGGTGTATAGATCCCAGAGACGGCTATTGGGGCCTCCGCTTCTTGTAGGAGTAGAGCTTGGGGATGGCGTCCACTGTTCACACTACGTTTCTGCAATCTTCAGGTGTTCAGGTTCCTGTGTCAGCCATCGAGGCCTTCGCGTTTTGTGGTAGAGCAAACAAGGGGCGTCCTTAACCCAGTGGTACAGTGTTAACACAACGCTTCTGCAATCTTTGATCCTTTCTTCGGCTGTATAGATCCCAGAGGCGGCCATTGAGGCCTTCGCTTCTTGTCGGAGTAGAGGTAGGAGATGGCGTCCACTGTTCACACTACGTTTCTGCAATGTTTGTCGCTTTGTTCAAATTCTAGAGGGGCCATTGGCGCCTTCTCGTCTTGGGAGTAGAGCTAGGAGATGGCATCACACTACTTTTTTTTTGCGAATGTTGTTGCTTTCCTCTGGCTATCGGTTCCTTTCTCTTCTCTTCAGGTACTCTTTTTTTTTTCTAATAAAAGTAGCCTCAATGTTACTTCTTTCGTGATTATCTTAATACCGAACTTGTTTTTAAACCAAGAAAAGGTAAATATTCGACGTTCGGATGACTATTTTCATACTTTAAATAGTTGCATTTCCTGAATTTCCTATTCACATTCACATAATCTACGCAGCTTCTAAATGGCTGCTGATCCCGGGGGAACGACGCGGGTGACGAACGATATAATTGTATTAAAAATCGCGAATCAACGAGAATGGTTTAAGTTACCAGATATTGGTGACGTCTTTCCTGGTTTGCCGTTGCCGCAGGATGTTCCTTCGCTGAACACGTCTCCTCTAGCGCCTCTTCTTCTTCAGCTTAAGTCTCTATCAAAATGTCCTCTTTTTGTTTTCCGTACTACAAAACAAAATCTTCTTTCTCGAACAATGGCGAAACTAACTTTTCTGCATATTGTTTCCTCAGCCACTGCTCTCTCTCTCTCTCTCTCACCCCGACCTTCTCAGGAGAGCTCCCCGGACCAACTGTTGAATCTGCAATCAATAATGTTGTAGAAGACGGTGACGTTTCCCGCCTACTCGGCCTCACCAAACCATTCTCGTTTTCCGTCCTGCTGCTGTACGCAAATAACAAAAACTAAATTATTTTTGCATTACCCGATGAATGTAAGGGTCATGAATCACCACATATTCCCCCTGTTTTTTTTTTAAAAAAAATATATTTTGTTTAAAAAGTCCTCTTATTTGAGATATCAGCTGTCCTAAATCACAATCACTTCACAATTTGTTCACTTTTTTTTTTATTTTTCAGTTCGTACAACGCAACGGCATTTCTGGTTCCATTTTCGTAAAACAATAACATACTCTCCCTCATTCATTCAACTTTCATCCTGGGGGCTGATATAAGCTATGGGAAATATAAATCTATATTTTACATACACTATTTCAATAATAATAATACTGCCTACAATTATTATATATATCATTATAATTGCGCAAATTAATAAACACAAAATAATTTTTGAACACATATCAATGAATACATTTTTATGCCAATTTGTTTACACTTTATTTTTATAATAAGTCTCTATCTAAGCAGTTTATAAATGAATTTACTTAAATTTATTTTATCTTCCGTGACAGTTTTGGTGTTTACTGAATTGTACACCCCTGTTGTCTGCGCGTGCCGTTTGTTTATACCTGCTCGCTCTTGAGTTTGCGCCCCTGACCCATATGTTTCGTGTTTACCAATCCTCTCTCTTGGTATACGGAATCAGATTGGTGACGTTATAAATCTTCCTTACTCCCGTCTCCAGATTTTCCGTTTCATAGGCATTGTTTCCCATCTTCTCTTTAACAGTCACTGGGCCAAAATATGGATTCTGGAGTTTTGCGCACACCTTGCCGAGATAGCCTCAGAAAACCCTTGCGTTCTTGACAAGTACTAAATCCCCGATCCCGAACGCGATATCCTTCGTTTTCTGATTTTTTACAACGATTCTCCGCCCTTTTTTTTTATCATTTTATCCCTGGCTTTCTCGATTTCTTCCCTCCAGTCTATTGTCTCCCCATCACCCAGTGGAAACTTCACCTTCCTTTCGAATGGGACCAGAACCCTTTTTCCCCTTCACGTAGTTCAGCAGGAATGCACCCGGTGTGCGGAACTATGTCCATAATTAATGATGTCCTCAATCTCTCTAACGTGATTTGCCCACGTATTGTGTCGATTTCTACAAAAGATTCTCAAAAAACGCTCCTAGGCTCCGCGCATATATCTCTCTCTCTCTGCCATATTGGACTGCGGATGCCCGATACTTGAGTATTTTGCAACGATGCCCAGTTTCCTTAATCCTTTCTTCCAATTATCATTAAAGAATTGAGTACACCGTGATCTGTGAGGACTTTTTCTGGTCTACCCGTCGTTCTTACATATTTTTTTTTTTTAAAATAACTTATGGCCTAATATCTGGATTTACTAAAGAAGGCCTTGTTTTCTTATTTGTTTGTGATTTGTATTTTTTTTTCGTACAATTATTATGAATAAAAAAAATATATAAAAGTAGGATTATTATAAACTAAAGTGCATTTTTTTTTGTTCTCGTAGGATCGTTTACACTTGATATATATTTTTCTATTTTAACATAGATTTTTTTTGCCCGTCCCTGCCACGAGGAGGCGGGTTGACCTATCGAGCAAAGCCACTTTTTTTTGTGTAGTTACAGCATCTATATATATATATATGTATTTCAATACTATTATGTCTTGTTTTTTTTTTACATTGTGTTCTAGAGTAATCCTATGTATTTATTATTAGTACACTTGTGTTTGGGATGTGACAATTTCCTTTGTTTTCGGTTTTTTTTTGTGTGTGTATCAGTACACACCCCGATTCTCCGTTTTTTTTTATGCTGCACTGAGTTTCAGGAGGAAACCCTCTTCTCTATCCCCTGCTCCCCATCCCTTCTTCCGATGGGTGGGAGTCCAGTTATCTATGCTTATTCCTTCCTTCCTGAAGCTCAGCTTCACATAACCTTAAATTTAGAATTATAGCTCCGGTGTTGCCGGTTAACCACCCGCCCTTTCACTCGGACTCCCTCAGTGACGTGTGGTCATAGCTATGTATATTTATATTAGTATACTTAATCCCTTCTAACATCGTTGTGAATCACTTCCGGATTCTAGAGTGGTTGCTCTGTTCCTGGAAGTGATTTGGTATATTATTATTATTATTGTTTCTTTTAGTACCTTTCGGAGACCCAGAGGTAACGTCGATTATCAGTTTGGGCGATGACGATACAGTATATACAATATTAAAAAGGTATATAATTCACATGATAACTTGAAGATAGGTTAATTCATTTAATTAACCTACTTTGGGAGAATTTGTTTTGTTATGTTTATTTATTTTTGCGAGTACCTGAGGGGCATACGACTTAGGTGGGTGAGGATTGACAGGTATAGAACTGATTTATGGAGGATTAATGAGGATGTGGTCTGCGGACACGATGGTAGAAGTGGGTTAGGGTGTGCCTGAATGATCAGGGGGAAGGATGAGGTCAATCGGAAGTTTTCTTTTGAGGCGACGGGAGCGTGGAGGTGGAGGAGGATTGTTGTGAAATTGCTGGATCGTGGGGTTTGGGTGGTTGAGTGCGCTTTTGATTAGGTTTGTTATGGAATTGGAGATTACTGAGTTAACATTGGGAATTTTGATGTTTTTGTGGATGACGGAATTTCTTAGGTACCAGGGAGAGTTTGTGATGGTGCGTAGTATTGTGTTTTGTTTGGTTTGAATTTTGGTTGAATGGGTTTTGGCTGTTGTTCCCCATATGGAGGAGGCATAGGACCAGGTGGGTTGTATTATGGAGAGGTATATGAGGCGTTTTGTGCTGGTGGAGACTGGGGATTTTCGTTTAGGAGGGGATATAGAGTTCTGAATTTTTGGTTTATTTTGGAGAGGAGAAAATTAATGTGAGGTTTCCAGGATAGTTTTGAGTCAAACATGATTCCGAGGTAGGTGGTTTCCGTTTTTGTAGGGATTAATGAATTGTTTAGATAGAGATGAATTTGGGGAGGAGGGTTTTTTGTTAGAGTGAATGGGATGGTTATTGATTTGGTGGGGTTGATACTGATTCGCCATTGTTTGGACCATTGGTCTAGGTTATTGAGCGCTGATTGGAGTGGTTGAAAATCGGAGGTGAGGGAGGAGGTTTCATAGGAGATGGCTATGTCGTCTGCGAAAAAGATTGTGCTAGTGTGAGGATGTTGTGGGATATCATGGGAGAAGATGTTGTATAGGAAGGGGGCAATGACACTTTCCGCCGCGATTGGGTGAGGTTGTGAGAGGTGGTTATTTATTTTGACAGAGAAGGTTCTGTTTGAAAGGTAGTTTTGGAGTATTTTGTAGTGGGTGTCATTAAGGATGTCTTTAATTTTAGATAGTAGGGAAGGATGGTGGATTTTATCAAACGCTTTTTATCGATGTCGATAAATGTGGTGTCTTTTGTTTTGTGTTGGTGTTCTGTCGGGTCTCATAGCGTCATCTTTGTTATTTGTGTTTTCGTCTTTTGCTTCTTGTCTCGTATTCCTTCATTAAGTTAGTTACTTGTGTCTGTCTTGCGACGTTCAATGTCCGTGTTGTTTGTTTTTCGGTCATGAAGTTTTCCAATTCAATGCGGGAAATTTCCTGCGTCAATTCTTCAAGAATGTCTGTCTTGCATATTGTTCGATCTTGATGGTGGCCCTTCTCGCCGTGAACAGTCGAACGAATTTCGAAAATGCATCGACAACCACGAAGATTATACGTCATGCCGTATCGACTTTTTGGCAACGGACCGTACAAATCTGCGGTTGCCAGCTCATTAACTAACTCCTTTTGGTATAACAAGCTTGATATTTTCCTTCGTATGTTTCGTTAGGAAATTTCGCTACTTGGCAAGCATGACAAGCCTTCACGTATTTCTTCGCATCCCTCATCATATATCGCCACGTTACGTAACATTTTCCCCCAGCTTTTATATACTCCAGCGTGTCCTTGTCCAATCATGAAAAAAAAAATTCCAATACATCTTTTCGACATGCCTTTAGGGACGCACACTACTACCCCCCATCCGTTCCTACAATTATCGTTCTTCATAAACAGGATCCGTCCTTCGATTTTGTGCTCGCTCGTTTGACAATTCATTTCCAGTCGTTCTATTATTATTCTTGCAAGGCCTTCGATTTTTCCTTTAATTTGTCCGAATTTTTTTAGTACTAGATAAGTTAATGGCCGCTATAATCACCTCTTGCTCCCTGTTAGTTATATAACGGCTCATGAAATCAGCAGCCGTGTTTTTTTGCTCTCCTCTTATATACCTGATTTCAAAATCAAAATTGTTCCGAATAAAGCGCCCATCGCGTTAATCTTGCACTCAGATTTTTTTACACTTTCTTATTATAAATGTTAAAGCCTGGGTGATCCGTGTATATATAATTGTTTCCTTACACAGTATTTTCGTCCTAAATTTCTGTGTACTATTTTGCCGCTAACTCCAACTCGGAAACCGTGCACGATTTTTCGTTTGCGCGCAAAATTCGGCTAGCCAAATGGACCACCCTCTCTCTCGTGTCCATCATGGTCAACTTGAGACAATATTGGTGATAATCCTAGGATGCGCGCATCGCTCCGAATAATATAGGGTCTATCAGGAAATGGATGTGCTGACGGCACGCAATTAACAAAAGCGTCTAGAGCTTCGGTGTGCTTCATGGTCCAGACCCATTTCACACCCCTTCCTTAGAAGGTCATATAGAGGACTCAGAAGTACGGAATGTTTAAAAACAAAACGCTTACAAAACGTAAAATATCCAATTAGTTGCCTTAATTGTTTTAAATTCCTGGGTTGCAGAGAGCATCGACGATCTTTTGCACCTGTTCAGCAAGAGGCCTCGCGGTTTCTCCTGTTACAGGAACTGGACTTGAGTCTTACCAAAATTGGCCTTATCTAAATTCAGAGTAAGTCCGTATTCCTTTAGTCTTCCTAACAATTTATCTAGATGTGACACATGTTCGTCAAAAGTCTTACTGAAAACTATTATTGCCATCTACATACACTACTGAATTGCTTCTAATTTCATCATCCATAATTTTGTCCAGCTGTTGGATGAAAACCTGGCAACTAATGAATGGAAAGTCCAAAAGGGAGAACCTTATAGACATATTGTATTGATTTGTTCAGCTTCGACTCTGGAACAATTCCCCGGTGAAAAAACTCATAATTTGCCGATAATTTAGGCCGAATTTCGAACAAACCGAAAAACGTCTTAATTCTCCGATTCGCATGATTCTTGTATTGATTTGTTCAGCTTCGACTCTGGAACAATTCCCTGGTAGAGAAAACTCACAATTTTCCATTAATTTAGGCAGAATTTAGAAGAAGAAAAAAACCCGAAAAAAGTCAAAGTGCTACGATTTACACGATTCTTTTATTGATTTGTTAAGCTTTGACTCTAGAACAATTCCCCGGTGAGCAAATTTTCCGATTTTACATTCAAGAGTATTCATGTTGTGTTTAACGTGAAGCAATTATCCCAGTCAACAGTGTGGTTAGATTCTGTAATATGTTTTGAAATAACAGATCATCTGTCTTGTGTAAGCTTAATATTGGATCTGTGTTCCTTGATTATCATCCCTGTCTCTGGTATTTACAATCAGATTTATCCACACGTCACAGGTTGTCCTTCCACAAAGGTAATCAAAACTTCTCCTTCAATATCTTCCATTATTTTATTAACGCCGAAGGATTAAAAATATGCTTCTGCGACATTTAAAAGATTACATTTTAGTTTTTATATTTTCCGGCGTGAATACTTATCTTTTATGGTACAAGGACGGCATGAGACTTGATGGTCAGGTTCTTCGTGGATTTTAGTTAGACACCAATTTGGGTAGTTTCTTTTTAGTCCCCTCCTTCCTTTTGTCTTCTTTCTGCTAACTGCGGTGGAACACTTCCGGCTTCGGAATACGTGAGAGTTTTATTATTATTATTATTTTAAAAACTTTTATCGTACAGATTATCATCAGTTAGGACGATAACGATACAGTATAATATACAATATTAAAAAGGGTATATAATTAACATGATAACGTGAAGATAGGTTAATTCATTTAATTAACCTACTTTAGGAGAATTGGTTATGTTTATTTATTTTTGCGAGTACCTGAGTGAGGATTGACAGGCAGTGAGAGAACTGATTTATGGAGGATTAATGAGGATGTGACATGATGGTAGAGAGTGGGTTAGGGTGATGATCAGGGGGAAGGAAGGAAGGATGAGGTCAATCGGAAGTTTTCTTTTGAGGCTAGGGAAGCGTGTGGAGGTATGTGGAGGAGGATTGTCATGGATCGTGGGGTTTGGGTGGTTGAGTGCGCGCTTTTGATTAGGTTTGTTATGGATTTGGAGATTACTGAGTTTACATTGGGAATTTTGATGTTTTTATGGATGACGGAATTTCTTAGGCACCAGCCAGGGAGGGAGAGTTTGTGATGGTGCGTAGTATTGTGTTTTGTTTGGTTTGAATTTTGGTTGAATGGGTTTTGGCTGTTGGAGGAGGCATAGGACCAGGTGGGTTGTGTTATGGAGGAGAGGTACATGGTGCTGCTGGTGGAGACAGGGGATGGATTTTCTGTTTTACGTGAGAGTGAATATTGCGGGCGAGAGGTTTCGTTGACGCGAGAGGGAATATAAGGTTGTAATGTTACTTATTGTGTGGGGGTGAATTAATTAATTAATTATATAATATGATTTATTAAATAATGGAGAAACATAGAATTAAGCTTAAACTTTTCTTTAATTTTTTTTAGTTTTCATCTTAACATAAAACAGAAAAGGACTATTAGCATTAGACTTTATCTCAGGGTTTCACAGTGGTGGGGTGGTGTTTCCCACTCTTTATAAATATATACCGAAAATACATCTGCTTCTTTCAGCTTCGGCGTATGATGGTGGCTGCGACAAGATCATCACCGTCTGGACTGGCTCCAGTACTCTCCTTACAGGCGGCTACCAGCCGACCTCTTCATGTCTTGACTTCCGTCTTCCAACAACTTCATTCTCCGCTCTCCCGATAAGTTTCCTCTGCATTTTCCAGAACCCAAAGATATTTCTGTTCACAACCAGAGAGGGATATTGCTAACATACCAGAGACGTTGTTGCTTACGCGCGAATTATTACTATATTTGAAAAGAAAAGCAATGCGCGGTAACGTGTACATATGTCACGTTACACTTGCCATATGCCCAAGGTCTTTGACCCCGGTACATATACCTCCTAAAATAGGTGAAGGTGTCTCGGCATATGAGGACTTTGATAAAAAGTACCCAGAGAGGCATCCCCGACATGATCAGGTGGTGAGCCCCGCAGTCACTCTAGGCTGAAGCGCCTGCGAGAAAACTCACGTCCTTGGGGAACCTCCAGAAATCTTACTGCTGAGCAGTTCTGTTTCCGACTGCGAGTTTGGTCCCTTTCTCCTAGATGGCTGGCGGTTGTCATGTCCACTCATTATAGGCTAAGAAACATTAAGTCAAGTGATTTTTGTGCGGCTCCTTACTTTTCTTCTTCAGATAAAAAACTACGCTTCAAAATTCTTCCTTAGTGTAAAATTTTTGTAATTGTATTTGTGTTTTATTTGTATTTTCTCTGTATATAGCTGCTGCAGCCACTGGGCAAATAGCAGCTAAGTAAGTAAGTAATAATAATAATAAATACTCAAGAGCTTTGATGTAACCAGAGTCTGCATAGCAATAGACGACAATAAATAATTATTGTTAAAAGTCTTTTATTATTATTATTATTATTATTTCACGACGCTTGGTACAGCATACGGTCCGAACCTGAGGACTGATCCTTTTTAACCTTATAGAAGGAGCTGACGGAAACTTAACTAGAGGACATATATGTACAAAAGGAATATGTTTACATAATCCGTTGTCATGAAGTCTCGCTTAACAATTTGTTAATGGTTAAACGCTCTAAGGACTGGCGCATACACACGAAGAAAATAATAATTTATCAGAAGCGTGATTGTTTTTTTATTTCACTAACATAATTTTTCACCCGCGTTCCCGAGGGCAGTCGTTTAAGGAGCTGCATAGATTCTTTTTGCTCTACCGACATAACCAAATTGATAATTCATCTTTTCGTAATTTTTTTTTTGAAACTTTAGATTGAGTTAAATTATTATTTTGCAAATAAGTTTATATTGTATTATCATAGTTTCGATCTTATTAAATTAATTATATTAAAGTTAATTATTCTTTTATAATTTCTTTATTATTGTAAATATATTGTCGGTGTAAACAAGAGTAACATCACAGTACAATTAATAATTAACGTTCATGCTGTACCGTAAAATATCAACACAGACAAAATTGTCTAGTGACTCACACCCGTAAACAAGGACGCGTTGCCCGGGGCAACGCCTTTCTCTCCTCTCTGGCGCCGCAGATAATCAATACACCGAAACGTGGCCATATGTGTAGTCGTGATGAAGCTTGATGTTTACATACGGTTCCACAATTAAAAGTTTATCAACTGTTGTCTACGAAATTATTAAAACCTGAAGAGGTCCTACAAGAGGACGAAAAGCCACAAATGGGACGTACTTTTGTCGTTCGAACACGACGTTTCGTTTCTACACTTGTAACATCATCTGGTGAATATTAACTGTAAAAATGTCAAAAGAAATATTTACAGAATACTATACTGTAACGATTTGCTTCGTTACCCCACAGCTGTGCGATCCTGAATTATTTACAATGAATTGGGGCGCTAGGGAATTTTTACGAATGAAAACTACCGTAAGATTTTAATTTGAACCAAGTCTCAAAAGGTTTTTTTTTCTACTGCTTGGCCGGAGTGCTAAAAAAACTAATAAAATGTACTGATGATCCTGGGACTGTTAAAATTGTCTTCATTTCAAAGAACTGTACAATAAAAATCAGAAAAAGAATATGAACACTGAGAAGCCCGGAGGCGTATTCAGGGTAACAAAAGGAACGTAAAAAAAAAGAGTCCATTTACTCGAGCACTGGTCGTTAATTCAATATAATCATCACCTAAGCGTCTCGTCGTCAGCTTAATTAGGAATCATAGTCAAACTCAAATCCGTAGGGCTGAGGTGGACAAACCGCGGCGCATTGCATCCTCGAGCCTGTTTGTTGGATTTCGGACGCGAATTCCTTTCAACCTTTCAAAGACGGCATTTAAATTCCTGCAGTGGGGATTTTTTTTTTGCGGGGGTGGGATGCATTTAAATTCAGCTCTGAAGGATTAGAATTATTTCGGCAAACCAATGATATATCAGCAGAAATTAGTAGTCGAATTACAATGACAAAAAAGTGTTATTATGGGCTGAAATTACACATTGTCCAAATAATTTGCTATTTACAAAAGCCATGAAAATAATCGTCGACATCTGTGCTTCACCATACATACAACGGCAAGCAGAAACGGGACGTCTGCAGACTCCACTCTTCGTTGGTATTCAGAAACTCTTCACACATACAACGAAGAACGGCATCGCTAGTAGCTGAGAGTCGTCAGTAACCGTCTGGAACTCTAAATTAAAAAAAGAAAATCCTTTCGACGAGCGAGTATCTCGGGACTATAATACCGTAGATTATCCGCCATGTGGTGGAGGTTACCAACCAAATTGGTTCATGTTTCTTTTTTGAAACGAGAGTTTTGACTGTTGCTGATTTGGATTGAGAATTTCTGCTGATACTTTTGCAATTAAATTCGTGGCTAGGTTCGACCGTTGGATATTCTACACACAAAACTGATGTCCTTTGGATTGATGAGGTTATCAATTCCAGCAGCATATTCTCTGATCGGGATGCCATCGACTGCGCCGAGGAAGGTTTTGCCTGCTCTTTGGTAGGGAAGGTGTCCTTTTGGATTGCTGCTCCATAATTCTTGTTAAGTCGGTTTTTTTTTGTTAACAGGCTACATGAGGGTGATCCTGAAACAGGCAACTCCCCTTTAATAGCATAGGAAGGGAATTGAAAAGGGGGGATGCGGAAGGTAGAGCAAGGTAGCCTAGCAAGGGTTAACTATGGCCCCCGGGCTATGGTTTAAGGATCCTACCCGCTGTTTCACCTAAAGAGATGCAGTGAAAACCCTAGAAAACCTGCATCAGGTAGGTCGGGCATTGGCTACTATTCTCACGCCCTTCCGAATGACGGGAGACGAGTCTGCTGTGGGGTCGCAGCATTCCCTTCTCCGTGTCTCCACCAGTTTCAGGAGGCAGTTGGCCGACTGATCCAATGGGATCAGCGGAGAGCTCTTGCCATATGCCCAAGGTCTTTGACCCCGGTACATATACCTCCTAAAATAGGTGAAGGTGTCTCGGCATATGAGAACTTTGATAAAAAGTACCCAGAGAGAGTGCAGGAGGCATCCCCGACATGATCAGGTGAAGAAGCCCCGCAGTCACTCTGGGCTGAAGCGTCTGCGAGAAAAATCCCGCAGCGCCTTCCTCAATAAGTCAGGTTGTCAACGTTGAGGTCGTACAAGAGTCACAGGTCTTATCACAATTGCGAGAGAAAAATTTAATTTGAAACGTCTCTCGCTGCTGGTACACTGGGGCTAGTCCCTTTATTAAAGGGGAGTTGCCCCCTTTTCAATTCCCTTCCTATGCTATTAAAGGGGAGTTGCCTGTTTCAGGATCACCCTCATGCAGCCTGTCACCCACCAAACAAAACCGTCCGGGCTTCATTTCATCCCCTAAGAGGGGTTTGAAGGGGGTAAAACAGACTTTCGCATACTATCATTAACGCAGAGAACAATATCGACCAAATTTTGTACGTGTTATTGGCGACCCAAAATAAATACTGTGAGGTTAACACTCGGCTACCACCACTTGGGGCGGCGGTGGAGGGGCAGTAATTTTAAAAGAAATCCATAAGTTGCCTTTATTTCCTGCTGACATATATTATTTCGGTCAATTAATTTGAAAGCGTCTCCACTGATTTTGTTTGTGTATAATTTTTACTCCATTTATACGAACGGGGAGTATTCATAGGGGTGGAGGGTGTCAACAGTCAAGTTTGGTATGTTAATCGGTGTTATGGGAGTCTTTCATTGAGAATGCGAATTAAATTGCAGTTCAACCCCTTTACAGGGGGATGAGACAGAACAATTTTTTCTTTCCATATGTGCACTTTAATAATTAAATTAAGACCCTTGCAAGCTGAGACGACCTCAAGCAGTTTGTATTGAAAAGGGGGATGTGAAGGTAGAGAAAGGTAGCCAAGGGTTGACAATTGAGAACCCCGCGGGCGCTATATGGAAGGAAGGACCTTATCCCGGTGATTCGACTGAAAGCGATGCAGAAAAAAAGTAGAAACAGTACACGAAGGAGGGAATGCTGCAACCCCACAGCAAACTAACTTCCCGTCAATGGTTGCAGCATTTCCCTACTTCGTGTCTCCACCAGATTTAAGAGGCAGCTGACCGACCGATCCGATGGAATCAGCGAACGACTCTTAAGTCACAAGCCGAAGGTATCCGACTCCAGTACATACACCTCACTAAAGAGGCGATGGTGCCTCGGCTTGTGTGAAACCTTGAAATTAGGGGGAGAACGAGGCATCCGCAAAGGTAAGCCCGCAGAATAATGGCATGCAAATTTAAACAGTATACAAAATGAAGAAATTATATTGAAGGATGCATTTAATGCGTACGTAATGTCGTTACAAGGTCCCATTGTCGTTTTCCATCGCTCAAAAGTATTCAACTTCATGGTCGAATTTCGCAATATAAGAGTCCTGCGCGGAAGAGATCATTACTGTAAGTGTGAAAATCTTATCTTTGAATTGAATTAGGACCGAGTTGCCACACTCGGTTTCAAAAATTGTTTTTTAAACTGACAATTATACACGAGACATGACGATGACGGTATTCCACATCAGGGAGACGCTACGTTTAGAATACCGTGAACGCTCAAGCCTTCCCTTATATACGCGCCCCCGCAGCAACGTGCTGCGAGAGCTAAACAAGTCTTCATGTAACAAGAAAACGGCTTGTAATTTAGCAAACTACGTTACAGGATGGCATCTGGGGACAAGTTCTGCGTCGAATACGGACACTCACACGTACACGTCATGTGTTACAGTCTCCTTGCTTAAACTGTTGTAAAAGCACCCCCTTGTTTGGTTTGTGGAACTCGTCTGATGCATCTCCCCATTCTTTTCATCTCCAACTAAACTGTCACATCGTCCCTAATCTGCTCAGCGTTTTCCATCCTCGGCCTCCCTCTTCTGTACACTTCCGTCTAATCCTAAGACCCTCCTGTCTCAAAACGTGGCCTATTAAACTATCCCTTAAAAGTCCTCAATATTGTTCTCTCTTCTATTATTCAGCTTAGAATGTCCACTCATCTCATTCTCCTGTAGCAGCACCATTTCAAAAGCTTTTATTAACAGATGCCTTACGTCTGTTTTAAATTAAATGAAATAATGAGGATACCTTTAACAGACAAGTTTTCCATTTCGTAAACCGACGTTTCGGTACCTCTATGTACCGTCTTCAAGGTAAACAATACTATCTTCTTGCTTGTTCTGTTAGAAGATAGAATTTTTAACCTTAAGAAGGGTACAAAGAGGCACCGAAACGTCTCTATACGCAATAAAAATGTTTCTGAAATGAATAGGGGGAATATTAATTATTTTAATTCTACATTAATGTATTAAAAATGAACATTTTTGTAATAAAAATAGAAAAAAAATTACATGGTCGAATAAAAATTTACATCCATAATACCGTTTTGATATTTTCAAGCTTTAAGCCGGCAAAACATTACATACATTTACAAAAAGTATTATATAAATAAATTCCTTAAAACTAACATTTGATCAGAATATTTTTCACAAAATGTACTCGGAACAGGGAGTATAGGAAATCAGCAAAAAGTTACAGGGGTAATTACCGTGTCGCCATAATGGACCTTCCAGGATCTTCCTCGTAGCAATTTCCTCAGAGTCGCCACCGGTTTTTTTTCTCAGAGTACCAGTCCGATAATGTCGACCATCTGCTCGAAATCTCCCTTGCCAAATCTGTCAGCGATCTCTCTCACCAAATTTTCCATTCCCGAAAATCTGTCCCCAAATCTCTTTTTATCACCGCCCTCGTAAAATCTCTCAATAATCTCCAGAAACTGTCTGCACGCCTTTTTAAAATCTACTCCTCACTTCTTTGGTTCAGGCGACAGCGATGGATATTGACCAATAACATATACTGTTACTTTCCTCTGGGAGTCACAGTTTCTCTCTCCCCTTGCAGACAAATCCCGCCGTAGCTTGGGAGAACTCCGCAGGTGCGCCGTGATGTCTGGGTTTTATTGCTCCCTGGCTCAAATGCTGTCTCCTCCTTTTTTTTGACTCCACACCGCCGAAAGTCCGAACAGATGTGTGTGTAACCGTTACATTTCTATCCTTTCCCTCTCTGCACACTCGTACAGTCCACATTTCGAACTCATATAACGCCGCACTCCATACCAACGTTTCCTAATATTCATACTTCTATTAGCCTTGTAATATACTTTTTTTGTGTATAAAACATTTATTAATTTAAAGTACAAATATGATCAATTTTAATATTTTTCATTTATTAATTTAAAGTGAATACGCGGGCTTAATCTCAGGGGATTTTGGGTCTCTCAAGAGATGGATGGAGTATGCAGTAGCTGAAAATAGAAAGAAAAATCATTGAATATTAATTCATCCAGAGCAATGAGCAAGTTTCACAATTTTTTTTTATCGCTTACCCACAATTACTACAGGGGCCAACAAACATCCACCTCTCGAATATTTGTGTGTCTCTTTGGCGTCTTGCATGATTTGATCACGTCTGCTCACGTCCGTCCACTCGCCTGCCTTCTGCGGGGTCGGACCACGTCCTCTACTCTCCTCTCCTCTCCTCTCCTCTCCTCTCCTCTCCTCTCCTCTCCTCTCCTCTCCTCTCCTCTCCTCCTCTCCTCTCCTCTCCTCTCTTCTCCTCTCCTCTCCTCTCCTCTCCTCTCCTTGTTTCACTTCTGCTCGTTCCACGTCCGTTCTCTGCTCCACTCGCCTGCCTTCTCCTCTCCTCCACTCGCCTGCCTTCTGCCGTCTGGTCGCGAGCCACTTTTTTTTGGGGAGGGAGGGGTAACAGGCTACATGTCGGCTTCCCTTTTAAACCTTCCGACGGGAATTCCCCTATTTCACAACATTACGGGGTTCCCCGTCCTCATTTTTTTAAACTCGTTCGGCGGGGTTTTCCCGCGGGGGTTCACCATCGTCATTTTTTTATACACCCTCGGCGGGCCTCCCCCGCGGGGAATCACCATCTTCCGGCCGACTGGCCATTGTTGTTGGCCGAACTGCGCCTCATAACGCCACAACCTTACAAAATCCGCCTTTTTTTATCACAGCCTTTTTCTATCCTACGCTAGTTAAGTAATCCGTTTTCAGTGTAACAGCCCTTGTGTTTCCGCCATTTCCCGTAGTATACCCCATTGCCCTGGCTGGTGTATTGTACACGCTGTCTACAATCCACATAACTTCTACAGACAGGTTCACCAAAGATTCGCACAGAAATGTATATCGCTGATCAATAAACGTTCCATGAAATAGTTCACGTCTATGTTGGTGCATTTGTGATGTCCGCCATCGCTGCAACTCACTTCATCGACCTTGTGGCTTTGCCTCCTTGAGTCCCCTAAATCCAACCAATCATCGCACAGCAGATCCTGTCTTTTTTTCACTGCCGTGGTCCTGAAACATTCTCGACACTTCCTTCAAATGCTAATTTTACAAGACCTTCAATGTTTGACTGATTAATCTGTCTATCTGTTACCTTAGCCAACGTCCTCCATATTGTTCTCTCTTCAGCTATCCACCTCATCATCATTTCTTTTTTTTTTTGGGCGGGCCTTGTTTAAACTTCGATGTAAACTTACTGACGTTAATAACTATTATAAACTGCAATGTCCCTTGTTTTTTTTTGTTGTTGTTGTAGAAAATCTGCACGTATACATTTGAAACTGTTAATGGGTTTACATTATCGGGGGGGATCCGAGGCCAATGGCGAGAATATCACGCACGAGTGCTGAGATCTGCTAACAAATCATTCTAAGGAGGTGGGAAGTACCTCAGGGTCACATCTTGTTTCAAGAAAGACCAAAGCGATGGATGCTGTGGGGAGAAAGGAGGGTCTCAAGACGCAGTGTCAGGGACGGTCATCACTGCAGGAAGAAGAAAAAAAACAATTCCCAATAGAAAATTATATCTTTTTAACATTTAATTGAGAAATATGCTGATATAACAACTTGGCTGCATCCAACACGCAATACTGATTTAGAAACATGCTCAATATTTTTCATATTCCCCAATTTGAATTGATTCTTTTGCCTTATATATATTTGGAAATACTAATATATATGGGGTAAATAAGTCATCATCTTTAATTTGTCTTCAGCTGCTTTAAGAAGGATTTTGGCGGACTCGAGAAGCGCTGTTTTTACATGGCAAGCTCTTGTGGGGCGAGTTACAGGAGTGGGGATGACGTCACGCAGCTATTGCCTCCCCCCCTAACCACCCTCCTCTTCCTATTTAAGATACTCTTTGGATTTTACAAGGAAACACGGGTGGCGGGATTCCCCCCGGGTCAACACCAAGTCAGAAAAACTTTCTTTTTAACTAGCACATCACCCGAACCTGCTTAGCGTATTCCAGCCTTGGCCTCCCTCTTCTGTTCTCACCCCACACACTTCCCTCTAATGCTAATTTTACAAGACCCTCCTCGTGTCTTAAAACGTGGCCTATTAATCTATCCCTTCTCTTAGTCAATCTCCTCCATTTTGTTCGCCTTTCCCCCCTATTCTGTTTCGAACTTCCTCGTTTGTCATTCCATCCACCTCATCATCTCAATCTCCCATAGCACCACCACATTTCAAAAGCTTCTATTCTTTTCCTTTCTCCAACTTCCTGTCGTACTCGTTTCGCAATCACATATTTCCCGAATATTCATACTTAGCCGTAAGGGTTAGATTAATGGGACACGTTTTGATACAGGGGGAAAATTAGTATTAGAGAGACGTGAACAGAAAAGGGAGGGCAAAGGACTGAATACCCTGAGCAGATTTGAGAGGATGTTGGACGTGGTATTTACGCACAGAATAGGTTAGCGTGGATCAGACCTGTCTAAGGACTACAGCAACAGTAAATCCTCGTGTTGTATTTGTTATATTGGACGGACCACGTTCACGGCAATTATTATGGTTTCCAAATCATCATTAGGATTTTTTATTGATTTTTCCTTGCTGCTTGATTTTACTTTTTAACTTTCTTCATCTCCTGTTCTACATGTTATCTGAACAGCGTGGACATCCTTTGTCTCACTCCTTTCTTGATTTCCGATTTCTTTGCTTGCCGTTTACTTCTAATTTCTGCTGCCTGCCTCCTGTACAGATTATGGGTACCTCTTCTTTTTGGATATTTGGTTCCTTTCCATTTCAAAATCGCTAGTACCGTGTTCCAGTTGAAATTATCTAAGACTTTTTTTAATGTAAAAATTTCATGAACGTAGGCCTGTTTTTCCTTGGAAAAATTTGACGCCTTCATCATTCTTAAAACCAAACTGATCTTTTCATATCTATTTGTCGTTCCATCCTCCTATACTATTAAAATTCTTCCTGTCCTTCTGTAGATTTCGCAAACCATCCTGGACCAACCATGATATTGTTTCTCAACAACTCCGCCGATAATAAAATAACCACCTACACAGATCTGATGCAGTCTGTCGTCCAGGCTCTTTAATTTATGCATAGAACAGGTGGTGAAGATTGTTAAAACGGATTATGGAAAAAGGAATCATGCTGTAAGGAAAATAAATAACAACCCTACGCTTTGCCGCCGATATTGTAGTTTTAGGGGGGGGGGAGTCAGAAGAAGACTTGGAATCCATAATAAATGGGACGAACTGGGTCCTGAAGGAGGAGTTCAATATGAGGATTAATAGAGGGAAAACCAAGGCAATGGAGTGTAGTAGTATGGGAAACAGCGGAATAACAAAGGTTGTTATTTTGGGAAAGGTTATTTTGAAGGAAGTTAAGGAATTCTGTTACTTGGGAAGCGTAATAGCTAGAGTAGGATAACAACAGGTAAGGAATACTTTCGTGAAAAAGAATAATTTAGTTAAAGGTAATATCAGTGTGAATATTTGGAAATCGGTACTAAAAATGTTGGTATGGAGCGTGTCGTTATATGGGTGTGAGAAGTGTACGGTAGGAGTTGGGGAAAGGAAAAGAATAGAAGCTTTTGAAATGTGGTGCTGTAGGCGAATGAGATGGATAACGAGGTAATTCTAAACAGAATAGGGGAAAAGCGAAAAATATGGAGGACGTTGACTGAGAGAAGGGATAGATTAATAGGCCACGTTTTAAGAAACGAGGGTCTTGTAAAATTAGCGTTACAGGGAAGTGTGTAAGAGGTTGGAATACGCTAAGCTGTTTGGGAAGGATTTGGGTTGTGCTAGTTATAAGGAAATGAAAAGGATTGCGCCAGATAGGTTAACATGGAGGGTTGCATCAAACCACTCTTAGGACTGAAAACCACAACAACATGAATAAATATATGTCCAATAAATTCGTTCTCGTTACTAAACGAAACGTTGACGATAGGAGTTGGGGAAAGGAAAAGAATAGAAGGTTTTGAAATGTGGTGCTATAGGCGAATGAGATGATGAGGTGGATAGAATCAGTAACGAGAAAGTTCTAAACAGAAGAGGGGAAAAGCGAAGAATATGGAGGACGTTGACTAAGAGAAGGGATAGATTAATAGGACACGTTTTAAAAACTGAGGGTCTTGTAAAATGAGCATGTGTGTGTGTGTGTGTGTGAGGTAATAACAGAAGAGGGAGGCGATTGATGGAATACGCTAAGAAGATTAGGGTGGTTGTGGGATGTGCTAGTTATGAAGAAACGTAAAGGCTTGCGCTAGATATGTTAGCATGGAGGGTTGCACCAGACCAGTCTTAGGACTGAATACCACAACAACAACAATAATTAATTTTCCTATCATTCCTCACATTTTTTTATTACGATTTTTGTGTAACTCTTGTTCCCTATATGTTTAGATGTTGTATTTATTTAGAGGACATTTTATGTGTGTGGAAAGGGATTGATAACTTTACCGACCTCGTCGGCTGCAGATCAATAGCCAGTTACTCTCCCGTTGCCCCTAACAACCAGGGCTTAATAAGATTGATTCACCCTATACGATACGTCAACGACGCGGCACGTAAAAACCTGCTGCTGGAGATTAAGGAACTAGAAGATCATGAAATTTCCTTTTACAAATTTTTTTAGTATGTCTCATGCTCCGCATAATGTCCTTTGTGTCCAAAACTTCAAAAGCAGAACTCTACATTTCGAGAAGCAATTATTCCAATGGGAGAAGCTGATGGCGTGTTCCAGGTGTGAAAGAATCGGTATAGAATCCAATTCCTTTTAAATTATACTAAAAAAAATTCGTAACTGAAAAAAAGACACATTTCAGCGTTGAGTTTTTCATAAAGGCTGTGTGACGATGACGCCGCTGACATTGGGGGATGAAACAAGGGATGGGGTGGTATTTAATTATTCAAATATTAACGAAATTAACATTAGTCTTTTAAATTATTTATTTATGTGAGGTATATTCAATAAAACAACGCTCCTCTAATATTTAAAGTTTTAATACCTTTAACTAGTTTTAAAAAGCAAAGAATATAGTAACAAGAAGAAAGGGAAGAAGTGCAGTGTTGCCAACTTAAGTTATTAAATACTAAGATAAAATACAATTCACATCAACAATTTATATACAGTGTGACAGAATTTTCTTTTTGCATCTCGTATTATCTATTATTGTCAACAAATTTGTGATTTAAGGAGAGTTAAATATTTAATTATTGTGAGGCAACAACGGGTGGCAGACATTTCGTTTTATCATAACCAACCGGAGTTGTTCATCTTTCGGCTACTAAACGAGGAGGTACAAAGCGATTTCCTCCTTTCAGATGGATGCAGTTAGACAGCGGGTTGTGGCGATCCTTCCCTACTTCTTCTTCATAAGGGTGTTATTCAGCAGGAGGAAACTAGAGATTTCGTAGTTGGGCGATTGGGGAAAACCAATTTTCCGTCTCGGCAAGGTCGTTCACGTCTCAGCAGAATTTTGGATGGGATATCGTAGCAAAATATCAGTTTGGGTTCAGGAAGAATGTAGGCAATATTGACTCTGCGACTAATTTTTAGAAGTTAGAATAAGAAAAAAAAGAGGCCTACGTTCATGGCTTTTGTAGATTTAGAAAAAAACGCTTTGATAATGTGAACTGGAACACACTTTTTCAGGATTTTGAAGAGGACAGGAATAGAATGTCGAGAAAGAAGGCTTATACATAACATCTACAGAAGACACTCAGCAGTAGTTAAAATTGAAGGGTAAGAAAAGAAAGCAAGACAAGGATGAAGCAGTCTGTCGTCCATGCTGTTTAACTCATATATAGAACAGGCGATGAAGAAAGTTAAAAAGGAATATGGAAAAGGAATCATACTACAAGGAGAAGAAATAAAATCCCTAAGGTTTGCCTATGATATTGTAGTATTAGGGGGAGTCAGAAGAAGACTTGCAAACCATAATAAATGGCATGAAGTGGGGTCCTGGGAGAAAGAGTAATTAAAATTGAAGGGTAAGAAAAGAAAGCAAGACAAGGATGAAGCAGTCTGTCGTCCATGCTGTTTAACTCATATATAGAACAGGCGATGAAGAAAGTTAAAAAGGAATATGGAAAAGGAATCATACTACAAGGAGAAGAAATAAAATCCCTAAGGTTTGCCTATGATATTGTAGTATTAGGGGGAGTCAGAAGAAGACTTGGAAACCATAATAAATGGCATGGACGTGGGGTCCTGGGAGAAAGAGTTCAATTGCGACCTTTACACACTCGCGTTTGGAGCGTGAAGGATAATCACGTAGGAAAGATTTCCTTGCTACAAAGGGACGACGACTTTTCTAGAGGAAAGCGTGTCTACTGGCCGGCGCGATGGAAAGAATTGTGGGCAACCCCGGATCGTGCAGCGTTCGTTAGACAAGCAGTTTTAGGGTGCGTGGGACAGTTTTGTTCTGTGAATTGACGAGAACCCGCGTATAACAGACTACTAGTGAATAATTATAAGAATTAAAAAAATAATCATAATAATAAATATAATTTCATCTACCAAAATCTAACATTCTAGAAATAGAAGTAGGAATAAATACATCCCGGCATTAAAAGACTCAATATTCTGGTAATAAATTACTAAAGATTAAGAAACTAGACCTAAACCGTCCCAACCTAATAAAATTTAAATTATATTAGGACTAATAATCAAAAACATTATTGACATTACAAATAACACTACCAATAAAATGAACCGAACCCTGTATTTGTCCCCCTCCATATAATCATTACTATAAAATAAAACTATGGAAGAAATAATCAGAACAAATCTCATAAAAATTATAGATATCCAATCTAAAATTACACCTATTAAAATTAAAGAAGAATTTAAAGAATATACTTCTCACTCGATT
>CM067376.1:6986506-7012149 GCA_034510155.1 Eucriotettix oculatus | reverse complement strand
ATATTTGAAAAGAAAAGCAATGCGCGGTAACGTGTACATATGTCACGTTACACTTGCCATATGCCCAAGGTCTTT
Source organism: Eucriotettix oculatus (assembly GCA_034510155.1). Classification (NCBI taxonomy): domain Eukaryota; kingdom Metazoa; phylum Arthropoda; class Insecta; order Orthoptera; family Tetrigidae; genus Eucriotettix; species Eucriotettix oculatus. The sequence continues at coordinate 7,012,074 of CM067376.1, read as the reverse complement.
GACCCCGGTACATATACCTCCTAAAATAGGTGAAGGTGTCTCGGCATATGAGGACTTTGATAAAAAGTACCCAGAGAGGCATCCCCGACATGATCAGGTAAACCCCGCAGTCACTCTGGGCTGAAGCGCCTGCGAGAGAAACTCACGTCCTTGGGGAACCTCCAGAAATCTTACTGCTGAGCAGTTCTGTTTCCGACTGGTCCCTTTCTCCTAGATGGCTGGCGGTTGTCATGTCCACTCATTACATTAGGAATAGGCTAAGAAACATTAAGTCAAGTGATTTTTGTGCGGCTCCTTACTTTTCTTCTTCAGATAAAAAAACTACGCTGCAAAATTCTTCCTTAGCGTAAAATTTTTGTAATTGTATTTGTGTTTTATTTGTATTTTCTCTGTATACAGCTGCTGCAGCCACTGGGCAAATAGCAGCTAAGTAAGTAAGTAAGTAAGTAATAATAATAATAAATACTCAAGAGCTTTGATGTAACCAGAGTCTGCATAGCAATAGACGACAATAAATACTTATGGTTAAAAGTCTTCTATTATTATTATTATTATTTCACGACGCTTGGTACAGCATACGGTCCGAACCTGAGGACTGATCCTTTTTAACCTTATAGAAGGAGCTGACGGAAACTTAACTAGAGCACATATATGTACAAAAGGAATTTGTTTACATAATCCGTTGTCATGAAGTCTCGCTTAACAATTTGTTAATGGTTAAACGCTCTAAGGACTGGCGCATACACACGTAGAAAATAATAATTTATCAGAAGCGTGATTGTTTTTAATTTCACTAACATAATTTTTCAACCGCGTTCCCGAGAGGAGTCGTTTAAGGAGCTGCATAGATTCTTTTTGCTTTACCGACATAACCAAATTGATAATTCATTTTTTCGTAATTTTTTTTTGAAACTTTAGATTGAGTTAAATTATTATTTTGCAAATAAGTTTATATTGTATTATCGTAGTTTCGATCTTATTAAATTAATTATATTAAAGTTAATTATTCTTTTATAATTTCTTTATTATTGTAAATATATATTGTCGGTGTAAACAAGAGTAACATCACAGTACAATTAATAATTAATTGTTCATGCTGTACCGTTAAACACAGGCAAAATTGTCTAGTGACTCACACCCGTAAACAAGGACGCGTTGCCCGGGGCAACGCCTTTCTCTCCTCTCTGGCGCCACAGATAATCAATACACCGAAACGTGGCCATATGTGTAGTCGTGATGAAGCTTGATGTTTACATACGGTTCCACAATTAAAAGTTTATCAACTGTTGTCTACGAAATTATTAAAACCTGAAGAGGTCCTACAAGAGGACGAAAAGCCACAAATGGGACGTACTTTTGTCGTTCGAACACGACGTTTCGTTTCTACACTTGTAACATCATCTGGTGAATATTAACTGTAAAAATGTCAAAAGAAATATTTACAGAATACTATACTGTAACGATTTGCTTCGTTACCCCACAGCTGTGCGATCCTGAATTATTTACAATTAATTGGGGCGCTAGGGAATTTTTACGAATGAAAACTACCGTAAGATTTTAATTTGAACCAAGTCTCAAACGGTTTATTTTCTACTGCTTGGCCGGAGTGCTAAAAAAACTAATAAAATGTACTGATGATCCTGGGACTGTTAAAATTGTCTTCATTTCAAAGAACTGTACAATAAAAATCAGAAAAAGAATATGAACACTGAGAAGCCCGGAGGCGTATTCAGGGTAACAAAAGGAACGTAAAAAAAAAGAGTCCATTTACTCGAGCACTGGTCGTTAATTCAATATAATCATCACCTAAGCGTCTCGTCGTCAGCTTAATTAGGAATCATAGTCAAACTCAAATCCGCAGGGCTGAGGTGGACAAACCGCGGCGCATTGCATCCTCGAGCCTGTTTGTTGGATTTCGGACGCGAATTCCTTTCAACCTTTCAAAGACGGCATTTAAATTCCTGCAGTGGGGATTTTTTTTTGCGGGGGTGGGATGCATTTAAATTCAGCTCTGAAGGATTAGAATTATTTCGGCAAACCAATGATATATCAGCAGAAATTAGTAGTCGAATTACAATGACAAAAAAGTGTTATTATGGGCTGAAATTACACATTGTCCAAATAATTTGCTATTTACGGAAGCCATGAAAATAATCGTCGACATCTGTGCTTCACCATACATACAACGGCAAGCGGAAACGGGACGTCTGCAGACTCCACTCTTCGTTGGTATTCAGAAGCTCTTCACACATACAACGAAGAACGGCATCGCTAGTAGCTGAGAGTCGTCAGTAACCGTCTGGAACTCTAAATTAAAAAAAGAAAATCCTTTCGACGAGCGAGGTATCTCGGGACTATAATACTATTAGACTATTATCCGCCATGTGGTGGAGGTTACCAACCAAATTGGTTCATGTTTCTTTTTTGAAACGAGAGTTTTGACTGTTTCTGATTTGGATTGAGAATTTCTGTTGATACTTTTGCAATTAAATTCGTGGCTAGGTTCGACCGTTGGATATTCTACACACAAAACTGATGTCCTTTGGATTGATGAGGTTATCAATTCCAGCAGCATATTCTCTGATCGGGATGCCATCGACTGCGCCGAGGAAGGTTTTGCCTGCTCTTTGGTAGGGAAGGTGTCCTTTTGGATTGCTGCTCCATAATTCTTGTTAAGTCGGTTTTTTTTGTTAACAGGCTACATGAGGGTGATCCTGAAACAGGCAACTCCCCTTTAATAGCATAGGAAGGGAATTGAAAAGGGGGGATGCGGAAGGTAGAGCAAGGTAGCCTAGCAAGGGTTAACTATGGCCCCCGGGCTATGGTTTAAGGATCCTACCCGGTGTTTCACCTAAAGAGATGCAGGGAAAACCCTAGAAAACCTGCATCAGGTAGGTCGGGCATTGGCTACTATTCTCACGCCCTTCCGAATGACGGGAGACGAGTCTGCTGTGGGGTCGCAGCATTCCCTTCTCCGTGTCTCCACCAGTTTCAGGAGGCAGTTGGCCGACTGATCCAATGGGATCAGCGGAGAGCTCTTGCCATATGCCCAAGGTCTTTGACCCCGGTACATATACCTCCTAAAATAGGTGAAGGTGTCTCGGCATATGAGAACTTTGATAAAAAGTACCCAGAGAGAGTGCAGGAGGCATCCCCGACATGATCAGGTGAAGAAGCCCCGCAGTCACTCTGGGCTGAAGCGTCTGCGAGAAAAATCCCGCAGCGCCTTCCTCAATAAGTCAGGTTGTCAACGTTGAGGTCGTACAAGAGTCAGAGGTCTTATCACAAATGCGAGAGAAAAATTTAATTTGAAACGTCTCTCGCTGCTGGTACACTGGGGCTAGTCCCTTTATTAAAGGGGAGTTGCCCCCTTTTCAATTCCCTTCCTATGCTATTAAAGGGGGGGGGCCTGTTTCAGGATTACCCTCATGTAGCCTGTTACCCAACCGTCCGGGCTTCATTTCATCCCCTAAGAGGGGTTTGAAGGGGGTAAAACAGACTTTCGCATACTATCATTAACGCAGAGAACAATATCGACCAAATTTTGTACGTGTTATTGGCGACCCAAAATAAATACTGTGAGGTTAACACTCGGCTACCACCACTTGGGGCGGCGGTGGAGGGGCAGTAATTTTAAAAGAAATCCATAAGTTGCCTTTATTTCCTGCTGACATATATTATTTGGGTCAATTAATTTGAAAGCGTCTCCACTGATTTTGTTTGTGTATAATTTTTACTCCATTTATACTAACGGGGAGTATTCATAGGGGTGGAGGGTGTCAACAGTCAAGTTTGGTATGTTAATCGGTGTTATGGGAGTCTTTCATTGAGAATGCGAATTAAATTGCAGTTCAACCCCTTTACAGGGGGATGAGACAGAACAATTTTGATCAAATTTTTCTTTCCATATGTGCACTTAAATAATTAAATTAAGACCCTTGCAAGTTGAGACGACCTCAAGCAGTTTGTATTGAAAAGGGGGATGTGAAGGTAGAGAAAGGTAGCCAAGGGTTGACAATTGAGAACCCCGCGGGGGCTATATGGAAGGAAGGACCTTACCCCGGTGATTCGACTGAAAGCGATGCAGAAAAAAAGTAGAAAAAGTACACGAAGGAGGGAATGCTGCAACCCCACAGCAAACTAACTTCCCGTCAATGGTTGCAGCATTCCCCTACTTCGTGTCTCCACCAGATTTAAGAGGCAGCTGACCGACCGATCCGATGGAATCAGCGAACGACTCTTAAGTCACAAGCCGAAGGTATCCGACTCCAGTACATACACCTCACTAAAGAGGCGATGGTGCCTCGGCTTGTGTGAAACCTTGAAATTAGGGGGAGAACGAGGCATCCGCAAAGGTAAGCCCGCAGAATAATGGCATGCAAATTTAAACAGTATACAAAATGAAGTAATTATATTGAAGGATGCATTTAATGCGTACGTAATGTCGTTACAAGGTCCCATTGTCGTTTTCCATCGCTCAAAAGTATTCAACTTCATGGTCGAATTTCGCAATATAAGAGTCCTGCGCGGAAGAGATCATTACTGTAAGTGTGAAAATCTTATCTTTGAATTGAATTAGGACCGAGTTGCCACACTCGGTTTCAAAAATTGTTTTTTTAAACTGACAATTATACACGAGACATGACGATGACGGTATTCCACATCAGGGAGACGCTACGTTTAGAATACCGTGAACGCTCAAGCCTTCCCTTATATACGCGCCCCCGCAGCAACGTGCTGCGAGAGCTAAACAAGTCTTCATGTAACAAGAAAACGGCTTGTAATTTAGCAAACTACGTTACAGGATGGCATCTGGGGACAAGTTCTGCGTCGAATACGGACACTCACACGTACACGTCATGTGTTACAGTCTCCTTGCTTAAACTGTTGTAAAAGCACCCCCTTGTTTGGTTTGTGGAACTCGTCTGATGCATCTCCAACTAAACTGTCACATCGTCCCTAATCTGCTCAGCGTTTTCCATCCTCGGCCTCCCTCTTCTGTTCACTTCCGTCTAATCCTAAGACCCTCCTGTCTCAAAACGTGGCCTATTAATCTATCCCTTAAAAGTCCTCAATATTGTTCTCTCTTCTATTATTCAGCTTAGAATGTCCACTCATCTCATTCTCCTGTAGCAGCACCATTTCAAAAGCTTTTATTAACAGATGCCTTACGTCTGTTTTAAATTAAATGAAATAATGAGGATACCTTTAACAGACAAGTTTTCCATTTCGTAAACCGACGTTTCGGTACCTCTATGTACCGTCTTCAAGGTAAACAATACTATCTTCTTGCTTGTTCTGTTAGAAGATAGAATTTTTAACCTTAAGAAGGGTACAAAGAGGTACCGAAACGTCTCTATACGCAATAAAAATGTTTCTGAAATGAATAGGGGGAATATTAATTATTTTAATTCTACATTAATGTATTAAAAATGAACATTTTTGTAATAAAAATAGAAAAAAAAATTACATGGTGGAATAAAAATTTACATCCATAATACCGTTTTGATATTTTCAAGCTTTAAGCCGGCAAAACATTACATACATTTACAAAAAGTATTATATAAATAAATTCCTTAAAACTAACATTTGATCAGAATATTTTTCACAAAATGTACTCGGAACAGGGAGTCAAGGAAATCAGCAAAAAGTTACAGGGGTAATTACCGTGTCGCCATAATGGACCTTCCAAGGTCTTCCTCGTAGCAATTTCCTCAGAGTCACCACCGCTATTTGTCCCTGGTTCAGGACAATTTCCGGTTTTTTTTCTCAGAGTACCAGTCCGATAATGTCGACCATCTGCTCGAAATCTCCCTTGCCAAATCTGTCAGCGATCTCTCTCACCAAATTTTCCGTTCCCGAAAATCTGTCCCCAAATGTCTTTTTATCACCGCCCTCGTAAAATCTCTCAATAATCTCCAGAAACTGTCTGCTCGCCTTTTCAAAATCTACTCCTCACTTCTTGGGTTCAGGCGACAGCGATGGATATTGACCAATAACATATACTGTTACTTTCCTCTGGGAGTCACAGTTTCTCTCTCCCCTTGCAGACAAATCCCGCCGTAGCTTGGGGGAACTCCGCAGGTGCGCCGTGGTGTCTGGGTTTTATTGCTCCCTGGCTCAAATGCTGTCTCCCTTTTATTTTTTTGACTCCACACCGCCGAAAGTCCGAACAGATGTGTGTGTAACCGTTACATTTCTATCCTTTCCCTCTCTGCACACTCGTACAGTCCACATTTCGAACTCATATAACGCCGCACTCCATAGCAACGTTTCCTAATATTCATACTTCTATTAGCCTTGTAATATACTTTTTTTGTGTATAAAACATTTATTAATTTAAAGTACAAATATGATCAATTTTAATATTTTTCATTTATTAATTTAAAGTGAATACGCGGGCTTAATCTCAGGGGATTTTGGGTCTCTCTAGAGATGGATGGAGTATGCAGTAGCTGAAAATAGAAAGAAAAATCATTGAATATTAATTCATCCAGAGCAATTAGCAAGTTTCACAATTTTTTTTATCGCTTACCCACAATTACTACAGGGGCCAACAAACATCCACCTCTCGAATATTTGTGTGTCTCTTTGGCGTCTTGCATGATTTGATCACGTCTGCTCACGTCCGTCCACTCGCCTGCCTTCTGCGGGGTCGGACCACGTCCTCTCCTCTCCTCTCCTCTCCTCTCCTCTCCTCTCCTCTCCTCTCCTCTCCTCTCCTCTCCTCTCCTCTCCTCTCCTCTCCTCCTCTCCTCTCCTCTCCTCTCTTCTCCTCTCCTCTCCTCTCCTCTCCTCTCCTTGTTTCACTTCTGCTCGTTCCACGTCCGTTCTCTGCTCCACTCGCCTGCCTTCTCCTCTCCTCCACTCGCCTGCCTTCTGCCGTCTGGTCGCGAGCCACTTTTTTTTGGGGAGGGAGGGGTAACAGGCTACATGTCGGCTTCCCTTTTAAACCTTCCGACGGGAATTCCCCTATTTCACAACATTACGGGGTTCCCCGTCCTCATTTTTTTAAACTCGTTCGGCGGGGTTTTCCCGCGGGGGTTCACCATCGTCATATTTTATACACCCTCGGCGGGCCTCCCCCGCGGGGAATCACCATCTTTCGGCCGACTAGCCATTGTTGTTGGCCGAACTGCGCCTCATAACGCCACAACCTTACAAAATCCGCCTTTTTTTATCACAGCCTTTTTCTATCCTACGCTAGTTAAGTAATCCGTTTTCAGTGTAACAGCCCTTGTGGTTCCACCATTTCCCGTACTATGCCCCATTGCGCTGGCTGGTGTATTGCACACACACTGTCTACAATCCACATAACTTCTACAGACAGGTTCACCAAAGATTCGCACAGAAATTTACGTCGCTGATCAATAAACGTTCCATGAGAAAAGTTCAAGTGACTCACATAATAAGGTGAGATTTTGCCGACGTCTATGTTGGTGCATTTGTGATGTCCGCCATCGCTGCAACTCACTTCATCGACCTTGTGGCTTTGCCTCCTTGAGTCCCCTAAATCCAACCAATCATCGCACAGCAGATCCTGTCTTTTTTTCACTGCCGTGGTCCTGAAACATTCTCGACACTTCCTTCAAATGCTAATTTTACAAGACCTTCAATGTTTGACTGATTAATCTGTCTATCTGTTACCTTAGCCAACGTCCTCCATATTGTTCTCTCTTCAGCTATCCACCTCATCATCATTTTTTTTGGGCCTTCTTTAAACTTCGATGTAAACTTACTGACGTTAATAACTATTATAAACTGCAATGTCCCTTGTTTTTTTTGTTGTTGTAGAAAATCTGCACGTATACATTTGAAACTGTTAATGGGTTTACATTATCGGGGGGGATCCGAGGCCAATGGCGAGAATATCACGCACGAGTGCTGAGATCTGCTAACAAATCATTCTAAGGAGGTGGGAAGTACCTCAGGGTCACATCTTGTTTCAAGAAAGACCAAAGCGATGGATGCTGTGGGGAGAAAGGAGGGTCTCAAGATGCAGTGTCAGGGACGGTCATCACTGCAGGAACAATTCCCAATAGAAAATTATATCTTTTTAACATTTAATTGAGAAATATTCTGATATAACAACTTGGCTGCATCCATCACGCAATACTGATTTAGAAACATGCTCAATATTTTTCATATTCCCCAATTTGAATTGATTCTTTTGCCTTATATATATATATATATATTTGGAAATACTAATATATATGGGGTAAATAAGTCATCATCTTTAATTTGTCTTCAGCTGCTTTAAGAAGGATTTTGGCGGACTCGAGAAGCGCTGTTTTTACATGGCAAGCTCTTGTGGGGCGAGTTACAGGAGTGGGGATGACGTCACGCAGCTATTGCCTCCCCCCCTAACCACCCTCCTCTTCCTATTTAAGATAATCTTTGGATTTTGCAAGGAAACACGGGTGGCAGGATTCCCCCCGGGTCAGAAAAACTTTATTTTTAACTAGCACAACCCCTAAACTGCTTAGCGTATTCCAGCCTTGGCCTCCCTCTTCTGTTCTCACCCCACACACTTCCCTCTAATGCTAATTTTACAAGACCCTCCTCGTGTCTTAAAACGTGGCCTATTAATCTATCCCTTCTCTTAGTCAATCTCCTCCATTTTGTTCGCCTTTCCCCCCTATTCTGTTTCGAACTTCCTCGTTTGTCATTCCATCCACCTCATCATCTCAATCTCCCATAGCACCACCACATTTTCAAAAGCTTCTATTCTTTTCCTTTTTCCAACTCCTGTCGTACTCGTTTCGCAATCACATTTTTCCCGAATATTCATACTTAGCCGTAAGGGTTGGATTAATAGGACACGGTTTTGATACAGGGGAAAATTAGTATTAGAGAGAAGTGAACTGAAAAGGGAGGGAAAGGACTGAGCAGATTTGAGAGGATGTTGGACGTGGTATTTACGCACAGAATAGGTTAGCGTGGATCAGACCTGTCTAAGGACTACAGCAACAGTAAATCCTCGTGTTGTATTTGTTATATTGGACGGACCACGTTCACGGCAATTATTATGGTTTCCAAATCTCATTCCGACTGAATATCATTAGGATTTTTTATTGATTTTTCCTTGCTGCTTGATTTTACTTTTTAACTTTCTTCATCTCCTGTTCTACATGTTATCTGAACAGCGTGGACATCCTTTGTCTCACTCCTTTCTTGATTTCCGATTTCTTTGCTTGCCGTTTACTTCTAATTTCTGCTGCCTGCTTTCTGTACAGATTATGGATAACTCTTCTTTCTGGATATTTGGTTCCTTTCCATTTCAAAATCGCTAGTACCGTGTTCCAGTTGAAATTATCTAAGACTTTTTTTAATGTAAAAATTTCATGAACGTAGGCCTGTTTTTCCTTGGAAAAATTTGACGCCTTCATCATTCTTAAAACCAAACTGATCTTTTCATATCTATTTGTCGTTCCATCCTCCTATACTATTAATTAAAATACTTCCTGTTCTGTAGATTTGGCAAACCATCCTGGACAACCATGATATTGTTTCTCAACAACTCCGCCGAAAATTAAAAATAACCACCTTCACGGATCTGATGCAGTCTGTCGTCCAGGCTCTTTAATTTATGCATAGAACAGGCGGTGAAGATTGTTAAAACGGATTATGGAAAAAGGAATCATGCTGTAAGGAAAATAAATAACAACCCTACGCTTTGCCGCCGATATTGTAGTATTAGGGGGGGGGGAGTCAGAAGAAGACTTGGAATCCATAATAAATGGGACGAACTGGGTCCTGAAGGAGGAGTTCAATATGAGGACTATAGAGGGAAAACCAAGGTAAAGGAGTGTAATTTGGGAAACAGCGGAATAACAAAGGTTGTTATTTTGGGAAGGGATATTTTGAAGGAAGTTAAGGAATTCTGCTACTTGGGAAGCGTAATAGCTGGAGTAGGATAGCATAGGAAAGGAAGGCTTTCGCGAAAAAGAATAATTTACTTAAAGATAATATAAGTGTGAATATTTGGAAATCGGTACTAAAAATGTTGGTATGGAGCGTGCCGTTATATGGGTGTGAGACGTGGACGGTAGGAGTTGGGGAAAGGAAAAGAATATAAGCTTTTGAAATGTGGTGCTGTAGGCGAATGAGATGGATAACGAGGTAATTCTAAACAGAATAGGGGAAAAGCGAAAAATATGGAGGACGTTGACTGAGAGAAGGGATAGATTAATAGGACACGAGGGTCTTGTAAAATTAGCGTTAGAGGGAAGTGTGTAAGAGGTTGGAATACGCTAAGCAGTTTGGGAAGGATTTGGGTTGTGCTAGTTATAAGGAAATGAAAAGGATTGCGCCAGATAGGTTAACATGGAGGGTTGCATCAAACCACTCTTAGGACTGAATACCACAACAACATGAATAAATATATGTCCAATAAATTCGTTCTCGTTACTAAACGAAACGTTGACGATAGGAGTTGGGGAAAGGAAAAGAATAGAAGGTTTTGAAATGTGGTGCTATAGGCGAATGAGATGATGAGGTGGATAGAATCAGTAACGAGAAAGTTCTAAACAGAATAGGGGAAAAGCGAAAAATATGGAGGACGTTGACTGAGAGAAGGGATAGATTAATAGGACACGTTTTAAGAACTGAGGGTCTTGTAAAATGAGCATGTGTGTGTGTGTGTGAGGTAATAACAGAAGAGGGAGGCGATTGATGGAATACGCTAAGAAGATTAGGGTGGTTGTGGGATGGGCTAGTTATGAAGAAACGTAAAGGCTTGCGCAAGATATGTTAGCATGGAGGGTTGCACCAGACCAGTCTTAGGACTGAATAACACAACAACAACAATAATTAATTTTCCTATCATTCCTCACATTCTTTTTATTACTCTTGTAATACTTGTGTAACTCTTGTTCCCTATATGTATATAGATGTTGTATTTATTTAGAGGACATTTTATGTGTGTGGAAAGGGACCGATAACTTTACCAACCTCGTCGGCTGCAGATCAATAGCCAGTTACTCTCCCGTTGCCCCTAACAACCAGGGCTTAATAAGATTGATTCACCCTATACGATACGTCAACGACGCGGCACGTAAAAACCTGCTGCTGGAGATTAAGGAACTAGAAGATCATGAAATTTCCTTTTACAAATTTTTTTAGTATGTCTCATGTTCCGCATAATGTCCTTTGTGTCCAAAACTTCAAAAGCAGAACTCTACATTTCGAGAAGCAATTATTCCAATGGGAGAAGCTGATGGCGTGTTCCAGGTGTGAAAGAATCGGTATAGAATCCAATTCCTTTTAAATTATACTAAAAAAAATTCGTAACTGAAAAAAAGACACATTTCAGCGTTGAGTTTTTCATAAAGGCTGTGTGACGATGACGCCGCTGACATTGGGGGATGAAACAAGGGAAATTAACATTAGTCTTTTAAATTATTTATTTATGTGAGGTATATTCAATAAAACAGCGCTCCTCTAATATTTAAAGTTTTAATACCTTTAACTAGACAACCGCACAACACGGAATTATCAAGCTAACTAAACACAGTTTTAAAAGGCAAAGAATATAGTAACAAGAAGAAAGGGGAAGAAGTGCAGTGTTGCCAACTTAAGTTGTTAAATACTAAGATAAAATACAATTCACATCAACAATTTATATACAGTAGTGTGACAGAATTTTCTTTTTGCGTCTCGCATTATCTGTTATTGTCAACAAATTTTGTGATTTAAGGAGAGTTAAATATTTAATTATTGTGAGGCAACAACGGGCGGCAGATATTTCGTTTATCATAACCAACCGGAGTTGTTCATCTTTCGGCTACTAAACGAGGAGGTACAAAGCGATTTCCTCCTTTCAGATGGATGCAGTTAGACAGCGGGTTGTGGCGATCCTTCCCTACTTCTTCTTCTTCTTCATAAGGGTGCTATTCAGCAGGATGAAACTAGAGATTTCGTAGTTGGGCGATTGGGGAAAACCAATTTTCCGTCTCGTCAAGGTCGTTCACGTCTCAGCAGAATTTTGGATGGGATATCGTAGTGAGATTTAGCAAAATATCAGTTTGGGTTCAGGAAGAATGTAGGCAATATTGACTCTGCGACTAATTTTTAGAAGTTAGAATAAGAAAAAAAGAGGCCTACGTTCATGGCTTTTGTAGATTTAGAAAAAAACGCTTTGATAATGTGAACTGGAACACACTTTTCAGGATTTTGAAGAGGACAGGAATAGAATGTCGAGAAAGAAGGCTTATACATAACCTCTGCAGAAGACACTCAGCAGTAATTAAAATTGAAGGGTAAGAAAAGAAAGCAAGACAAGGATGAAGCAGTCTGTCGTCCATGCTGTTTAACTCATATATAGAACAGGCGATGAAGAAAGTTAAAAAGGAATATGGAAAAGGAATCATACTACAAGGAGAAGAAATAAAATCGATAAGGTTTGCCTATGATATTGTAGTATTACGGGAGTCGGAAGAAGACTTGCAAACCATAATAAATGGCATGAAGTGGGGTCCTGGGAGAAAGAGTAATTAAAATTGAAGGGTAAGAAAAGAAAGCAAGACAAGGATGAAGCAGTCTGTCGTCCATGCTGTTTAACTCATATATAGAACAGGCGATGAAGAAAGTTAAAAAGGAATATGGAAAAGGAATCATACTACAAGGAGAAGAAATAAAATCCCTAAGGTTTGCCTATGATATTGTAGTATTAGGGGGAGTCAGAAGAAGACTTGGAAACCATAATAAATGGCATGAAGGAGAAAGAGTTCAATTGCGACCTTTACACACTCGCGTTTGGAGCGTGAAGGATAATCACGTAGGAAAGATTTCCTTGCTACAAAGGGACGACGACTTTTCTAGAGGAAAGCGTGTCTACTGGCCGGCGCGATGGAAAGAATTGTGGGCAAACCCCGGATCGTGCAGCGTTCGTTAGACAAGCAGTTTTAGGGTGCGTGGGACAGTTTTGTTCTGTGAATTGACGAGAACCCGCGTATAACAGACTACTAGTGAATAATTATAAGAATTAAAAAAATAATCATAATAATAAATATAATTTCATCTACCAAAATGTAATATTCTAGAAATAGAAGTAGGAATAAATACATCCCCCACCCGATTTCTTAAAGCCGTCAACATCCCGGCATTAAAAGACTTAATATTACTAAACAATAAGAAACTAGACCTAAACCGTCCCAACCTAATAAAATTTAAATTATATTAGGACTCATAATCAAAAACATTATTGACATTACAAATAACACTACCAATAAAATGAACCGAACCCTGTATTTGTCCCGCTCCATATAATCATTACTATAAAATAAAACTATAGAAGAAATAATCAGAACAAATCTCATAAAAATTATAGACATCCAATCTAAAATTACACCTATTAAAATTAAAGAAGAATTTAAAGAATATACTTCTCACTCGATTATATAACATAAATCAAATATTAATATAAACAATCTAATGATAAAAATACCTAAAACCAATAGTATAAAAGAAAAAGGAGAGACAAAAAATTATCACCACTACAAAATACAATTTTTTACCGTTTTACATTACTATTTCGTTTTAACTGGTAATGGAATTCGAATGGCTCAACAACAGCCCTCTTGAGGGGGCCTAGGCCTACCGAGGCGGCTGCGGACTGTCGTCTGGCGTGAGTCATTCCGAATTTGGGGTGATACGTGGTCAGTGTATCAATTCACTTCACCAGCAGCCTTAATCCCGGTCCTCGTGACCATGACGACACAAACATCCCAAGCCCATGCCAGGATTCGAACCCGGGATCCCTGTGAGTTGTGAGGCAGCAACGCTAGCAGTTCGTAATTTCAAATGGTAAAAAAACAGGGAGATTTTGTTGCAGACCCGAAAAAGAAGCCTTTGAAAGGTGATGCTATAGGAGAATAAGATGGGCGGATAGAATCACAAACGAGGAAGGTCGAAACGCAATAGGGGAATATGGAGGACTTTGATGGGGATAGATCAATAGGCCACGTTTAAAGACACGGGGATCATCTAAAATTAGCATTTAGTGGGAAGTGTGTGAGGTAAGAACAGAAGAGGTGGGAAAATGTTGAAAAACGCTAGGGAGATTAGGGAAGATGTGGGATGTGCTGGTTATGCGGAAATTAAAAGGCTTGCGCAAGATAGGCCATCATCGGATTATTCTTAGGGCTGTATATCACAACCACCACCGACTTTCCAGCTAAGATATATAATAATTTTATGTCGTTCAACTTTAAGGCTATGAACATTGTATTGTATTGTATTTTATTTATTAAATCTACAAATGGTCAGATGCCCGGGGAATGTGACCTTGGCTGGCTTAGTATTGTAAAAGCATCCTACTAAAGAAGTCATCCAAGTTCATCCCAGTACCTGATGACACCATCACAAACAAAATCTTTTATTTAAAAGAAGTCTCCTTAAAACTCCTGAGGTCAGTGTACTTGGATACACAACAAATGTAACAAAATGCTACTTTTTTTTTATTGATTATAATTTTACTTGACCTGTTTTCTAGATTCAATAACAGGTCTGTTTAACAATATTTTTCTTTTGTTGGTACATTTTTTTTACATAGATATAAATATGTATGAATACAATAATAAATTTTATGCGTATATTTAAATTTGTTTTACATGTAAGATCATCCATCATCTGTTACACTAGTTTTATTATTATATTATTTTCGTGGTTGAGAGACTGAAGGAGAGAATTCTTAATTTCTTTGTCTCCTCATCCTTTCAACATTTATACATTTTGTTTGTGAAACATCTCCGGTTTTCCGGTTACGACCCACGTTTCCGGATCTCCTCCATGACGCGTTGGTCGAGTAGTTTTAGGTTCAAATTTTTTTACTAATTTTATACTCTAATTATTTATGACTGTATTTGTATTAGCAGAGTTATGTAATTTGTTTAAGATAATTACTTGATTAATCTTACTATTACTATAATTTATATTCTATTTTATGTTGTGATGTCTATATTTTGGTCCTTATACTCATCCGGTTCCTGGATTTGAATGTTCGGTCCGATGATGAGTATATTAAGTCTTATGATGTAATATTTAAGTTTCTATATTTTTAGTCCTGTATTTTGTCAGTTCTAAAGCGGATATCAGGTTTGTCAAATTTTCTAGGGCCGCGGTGAGTGAGTGGTGGGTTTCTTATTATTTCCCATAGCCTTTCTTTTCTTAAGGTTTCTCTTATTGTCTTGTCTACCTCATAATTGGGGCATTCCAGTATGGCGTGTTCCGGTGTTCCTATCTCTCCACAGGCACATAGATTGTCTGGTCTGCTATTTATTCTTCCCAGATATTGTCCGTATGGACCATGACCAGTAAGAAAATGTATAAGACCCTTGGTTGGGTTGAGGTGTCTAAGCTGTAATCTTTCTCTTATGTTAGGTAGAATTTCGTACACCCTTCTCCCTTTATTCGATGAATCCCATCTTTCTTGCCAAATGTTTAATATTTCTTCTTTAATTTCTATTTTGGTATTTGCTTCCTGAATAACATCCATTAGAAAAATTCTGCAGAAGTAACAACCATCACGGCCGCCGCTGGAAGGTCTAGGGTTTGACGGGAAGGGGGGCGGGGTGAGTGAGGCGATATGGCTACTCCTTTCTTAACCGGGGAACTCTTTCACTAGGACGTTGGGGGACGTAAAGTAAAGTTTTCTTTTTTTCTTCATTTCTCAGTTATGGCCACCAACTTGTTTTTCTTATTCTGCCTTCTGAAATTAGACGCAAAGTCAATATTGCTGCTCTTGCCCCTCTACATTCTTCCTAAAACCAAACTGATCGTCTCCTAACTCGCGTTGTATTTGTCCTTTGTAACATAACCAACTTTAAGGACCTCGTAAGTTCTTCCTGCAAAATTTGTTAAAGTTAAACTTACATAGGTGACTATCAATAATTAACTAAATAAAATTAGTACTTTCCTATTAGGGCTGTTAGGTCAGTCAGGGGCGAAAAAAGAATGAAAACGATGAAAGGCAAACGAAACGTCTTGTCAGTTGATAGTTTTGTGACGTGGATCTTCAGTGCACAGTTTATTAATATTCAATAATAATTATATAATTATTGTGTTAAAGTGCAGTAGGATCCCTTCCTTAATTTTACTCAAATTTGATATTTTGAAATGATGGAAATCCAACCAGGAATATTGTAACTCGGAAAAGAGGTAGCGAGGCAGGCAAGGAAAGAGGTGGGTTTTTCCTGTTTGCAGATTAGGCTTATTTGCTGGACTCTGTTCTCTTTGCTTCTGCAACGTCCGGTATTATTTTAATTAAAGAATTGAGGAGGACCCCTAAAGTTCGGGGATGAAAAGTTTTCTTTTTTGTTCTTTTCATTTTTGAATTTTTGCTACTCCTTGTCTTTTATTTGTAACATTAAGTCAGATTATATAATTATTTTATTTATAAAATTATTTCATGTCTGAGCTTTTACAATTCTTTGTGTTTTCTTTATTTATAATTAAATGCATGTTTGAAAAGTATGTTTTAGATACTTGTATAAAGAAAAATATAATTTCCATATTAGGAGGGTAATTTTAATAATTTATTTGTTCTTACTCATTCAATTAAATTTAAGGAAATATACAGAAAGACTAGTGAGTGATCTGAGTTTGATGCATTGTAAGTAACCAAAAGTACGCCTTCAGCTGTATAGGAAACCATTGAGCAAGAAACGTTTGAATTGCCGCTTTTCAGTATGGCCAACGCTGTCTGTGATTGGCTTGCGCCACGTTTGCTCCTCCTTTACCATGATCTCACCTTCCCAGGTCACCTCAGTATCTGCCCCCTCCACGCGGTATATTTTACCAATAAATAAAACCAATGAGCAAGGAAACGTTTGTTTGAATTGCCGCTTGTCAGTATGGCCAACGCTGTCTGTGATTGGTTTTCACTGTGCAACAAATTTTATGCGTCGCCTACCTTCTTCCACCACGGAAAAAAAAACAGGAGATGAACCTGGGATGGAAAGGGAGAGGAAACGTCGAGTTGTGGGAGACAAGTAAGTTGAAGTTAAGCTGCCGACCAAAGGATCAAGGCAACGCCGGGCTGATAAGCAGGCAACTTCCGCTTCACGCCGTCGAGATAGGGGACTACCGGAAGCGCAGCATGCCAATAGAGCACGTGTGCCACTTGCGTCATATGTGACTCTGCACGTATGATACAAATATAATTATTGCAGATAAAAACTTAAATAATCTGATTAAGAAAGTAGACAGCAAGGCTCTGAATGGTCTAAATATTTGGTTTAACGTGAATAAATTATCCCTCAACCTAGATAAGACTAAGTTAGTTCAGTTTAGTGCTGATGCTAGGAATAGACCAGTAGACAAGTTCTCAGCTAATGCTTGAGCCTTTCCTCGGCCTTCGGATTGACGATAAATTAAAGTGGAATGACCATATAGATCTGCTTGCCGGAAAACTAAGTTCAGCTTGTTATTCTCTGAGAAAACTAATACAACACGTTGACAAAAAGTACGTCAAAATGATTTATTTCGCGTATTTTCATTCAATTATGAGCCTATGTATGGCGTCTGTCTTCTAACTGCTCCAGGAGTAATGAAATATTTAAGTTGCAAAAGCGTGCAATTAGAATACTTTCTAGCACGAATTCTAGATCACGGAGTTGCAAACCTTTCTTCAAAAGTTTGCAAATACTTACTTTACCAAGCGTATATATTTATGAAATATTAAAGTTTGTAAAACGAAACACTAATTTGTTTCAAACAAATGGCGAGTTTCATGAATACGCGACTAGAAATCGTTCAGCTCTAAGGTCGGACAAGCATCGCCCTTGTTCTCTCTACACCAGAAAAGTATTCACAATACCCCCGGGGATAATTTTATACAACAGCCTTCCTTCCGCCAGAGGTTAAAAATAGTAACTACAAAAGCTTCGTGAAGCAGAGTAAAACTATTCTTTTAAATGGCGCGTTTTACTCTGTGGTACAGGATTTTCTTAATCGTCCTTCTAGTATTTAAATCAAGGTTCCTGCTGCTGCAAGTGTTGAATGAGCTGCCTTATAAAATAGCACATCACATATCTTAAAATTTCTATTCAGTTTTTTCTGCTCTTTTGTTTGTTTGTTTCATGTATATAGCTGCTGCTGCTGGAGCAAGGACAGTTTCCTGGTCCAAGTAGTTAAAACTCCATTCCGTGTTCCTCAGTGTGTGCTTGTTTGTGTTTCCCAGTGTGTGTCCCTGGTGTTGTGTTTATATTGACTTTTGTCTATATACATTTTCTTTTATTAATTTATTTTAAGTTTATTTGTCTTTAATTATGTACTTTATTTTGTTCATTTTTAATTTTT
The DNA here is from genome assembly GCA_034510155.1 of Eucriotettix oculatus. Classification (NCBI taxonomy): domain Eukaryota; kingdom Metazoa; phylum Arthropoda; class Insecta; order Orthoptera; family Tetrigidae; genus Eucriotettix; species Eucriotettix oculatus. Next base: position 6,993,774 of record CM067376.1, on the reverse strand, counting down.
AATGTATGACGTATCCTATTTCCTCAATCGAGGATTAATGGAAACAACAATAAATCTAAATCTATCCCGCCCACAGAAATTACCTTTTAATTATATGATTTAAAACTTTGCTATTTTTTATTTGTGAGTACAAGATTTCATAAATTGTTAAGAGGCCCTAAATTTTAAATAAATTAAACTATGATTATTTAATATTCAATTCTTCTTCTAATGGTTCAACAGCAGCCCTCTTGAGGGCCTAGGCCTACCGAGTGCGGCTGCGGACTGCCACCTGGCGTGACACGTGGTCAGCGTATCAATTCCCAGTCAGCCTTAATCCCGGTCCTCGCGACCCATGACGACACAAACATCCAAGCCCATTCGAACCCGGGACCCCCTGGGTTACAATCTATAATAACACTTAAATACGATGACAGCAAAAATGTAAATGAAACTTCCTCTGTTAAATTCTCAGGTCTCTTAGTAAATAATAAATTAAATTGGACTGATGATCAGATTAATCATCAATTACTTGAGGAACTCAGCTACAGCTACATGTGATGCTGTCAATGTCCTTCCACCTTCAGTCATCTAAAAACAAGAAAATTAGTATACTTTGCATATTTTCATTCTGTTTTATCATATGGTATTATATTTTGGGGCAACTCAGTAGCAGCCATAGATAAGATTTTTATTAGTCAAAAACGTGTTATTAGAGCAATATGTGAGGAGGCAGGTTTCCTTCTTGCAGAACTCTGTTCAAAAAGTTAGGCATTTTCACTTTGACGTGCCAATACATTTATTCATTGATGTTATTTTTAATCACAAATAGGAGGCACTTATTATTTTTGAATAATTCTGATATTCATCCCTTCAATACAAGGAACAAAAATAATCTGTATAAAAAATGTAAAACATTGTCAATTGCACAGAAAGGAAGGAAGGTGTGCATTATTCAGGGATAATCCATCATCAACACGTGACTGCACACAGCACAGAATTAAACAGTTGTTGTCCCCCGATAATCAAGGTAAATTTAAGGACTGAATTATGCTCATTTTTTTGGCTTAGCCACTCCCCCTTCTATTCAATAAAGGAATTTATAGAAGAATCGGAGAAGAGTAATTTATTACAGTTTATAATACAAAACTTTGTTATAAGTATATTTATATTTTATACAATAAAATAATGTAATAAATGTGTACACAGCCCTGACCCATTATTCCACATCCTTGAAGCTCAGCTTCTTTACAGGATCTACGGGAATATGATTATTATTATTATTATTATGAGGCAGCGACTAGAGGCTAGCCACTACACCACTGGCAATATTTCAATTCACTTTTATAAAAATAATAATTTAAAACCCGTTAATTAAGCCCTGATAAAAACCATACCTTAAAAATATTGTTCATTTTCGGAACATTCAGTTGCCGTTGGATTGTTGCCAGTTAGTGAGACGCTACTGTGATCATTTAGAAGCGCTCCACGATATTTTTTACATTTTTGTATAATTCTTTGAACTCCATCTTCACTCTTCCATAGTGTGAGCCACACAAGGATGGTGATGTTTCTTCAGGTTCGCCTTCAACGCATTTTTCGTATTTGCACCATTGTGACAATTTTGCCCCAAAGCTCTCCATTCATTGAGAGAAGCGGCAACACTGTCTCTGTTTCTAACAAGGAACTCTTCACCTCGCACCCTAAAAGTGATTTTGTCCATACATCTGTCGTGATGGCTCTACTAATTGGGTTTCGACCTTACTCAAAACTGAATTATATATATATATTCGGAATGAGCTGACTCGTAATTTTCCTCCTACTCGGAGGTTCATAAAGAGAGAAGCCCTTATCTTCAACAATAGATACAGGCTGAAAATCTGAAACAATCATTTCGATTAAAACATTGTCTATTTCGACCTGTCCATTTTCGGTTGTATAGTTATGTTTTGAACTTTCGGTTGTGAAGGAGGTGCGACATTACATAAATAAATATTCGTATCAAAACGAATAAACAACTTTTATTATATTTTTACAAAATGGTTAAACCGTTTTATAATGCATGAAGAAAGCAAAGCACGAGCACTCAGGCCTAATGGGTATAATATTTTTGCCAGTAGTTGGTTTTCCTCGGTCTTGCTGTACCATGGTATGATGGTTGTAGCTGGTTCTGTAGTAAGATGGAGAGGATCTGGTGGTGCTTTGGTTCGCGTCTCGGGGGAAATGCAAGCGTGACGTCACTGGTCCTGACGTGACGTCATCAGCCACGGGCGAGTTTGATACAGTCTCTCGTCTTCAACGTACAAAGTGTACATGTAATATTTGAAATGAATATATAATTAATAACAATGGAAACAACAATTTCGGTTGACTTATATGAATTAAAATTATTTAAGTAAATTTATTCAATTAACTAATTGAATAGATTGTTTATATATATATATAAATGTATAGAGACAATGAATCGTCTCCCTGGGATGTCTCCCTAACACACATCCAGCTCCAAGCAAAGCAAAGGAATACAGACATCAACAATACGTTCAGTTCAAAGAAAATATAACTTCAATTGTTTTTCGTTACTGTTTATTCATTGTAATTTTCACTATTTGTGACCTTCAGTATTAATTTCCTTTGTGGTCAACAATTTAACATCAAACGTATATTAATGTTACACTTTTAAATTAATTAAATCACGCGAAAAATAATAATAAATGGAAATGACATATTTGCGAACTCAAAGATATTTCTGTTTACAACCAGGGATATTGATTGCTAACATACATACCAGAGACGTTGTTGCTTACGCGCGAATTATTACTATATTTGAAAAGAAAAGAAATGCGCGGTAACGTGTGTGTGTACGTATGTCACGTTACATAGGAGAAGAAGCACACAAGGCGATGTCGATGGCAACGCGCGACAGGCACATTATGGATCACTTCACCGATATCATCCATGGATCTCAGTAGGGTTTAACAATAAGAAAGGACGCAGCCTTTTAAGGTGTTCCTGCAAGTTGGTGGTATTACCAAAATGCTTGAGTGCTCTTTTACACACGACAGTAGCATCGGCTGCCATACGTTTAGCATTTAGCCTTGGCATTTTCAACAAAAAAAAATTATAGGAAAAAACATCGAGAACTGAAAGAATTGATTATCGGCCAACACTGTAAAAGTTAGTTCACTCTGGAACGCACTAATTTTCTGAAAACGAGGTACAGTTCGGGGCACTTAGCTAATGTTCAAACTCGCGCCTGATTGGACCAACTCCGTAGCATCTTCCCCCAATCCTCCCAGTCCCTCCCCCCCTCCATTTGTGTTCTTAAACCCGTAGTTCAATCCCCTATTAAAATTAATTATTTAGTATTTTAATACTACTCTTTTTTTTCTTTCTCCTTGGCTCTACAGCCCATTGACCAGGGGCCTGGGCCTACCGAGTCGACTGCGGAGTGTCATCTTTACAGTTTGGAGTGACACACACGTGGTGGTCAGCGTATCGATCCTCCAACAGTCTTCTTAATCCCGGTCCTCGCGGCCGTGACATCGAAGCCCTTGCCAGGATTCGAACCCGGGACCCCCTGGGTTGTGAGTGAGGCAGCGACTAGAGGCTAGCCACTACACCACAGGAAGGTCGGCAATACTTCTCTTTATAGATTATTATTAAAAATGTAGTCATGTTTCACTTCACTTCTTCTTCCCCGTAGCTACGGTCATCATCTTTCCTTTCCGAGAAATCTTAACTTTACCTGTCCTCAACTGCAATTAAGATTACCCGGTGACAGCCATTAAATATAAGAATATATCTACATTTTATTAAGCATATTAGATTTTGTCTAATCATTTTTATTTAAAGTCATATTAACTTTTATGTATGTATTTACAATTTATTAGAAAAATTAAGTTGCATTTATCTTTGTATTTATAAATAACAGTCTATTGTTATCATGATTTGCAATATTTCGTCTTGTAACTGTGGAGAATTCGTTATTTCGTAGTTTAGTAGGTTCCTTTTATGCTGCTCGTACATTGAGTATGTGCTGCAGTGACATTGGGACTGACTGCAGATTGTCGGAATTATTTTTCTATAAGATGCAGATGAGTTCGTTTGGCCCCCCCTATGGTGCAATTTCCTGAGTATGAATTTATCATGACCCCTACAAAAGAAACCAACCGTTTGGTTGAACTTTCAACAATGTTTAGAGTGAAATGCTTCAGTTAATTTTAGGAACATTCTTTAGCACATGCCAGCTGAATCTATGTATGGCCTTTCTCCTTATGCTTGAGTGAGAAGCGAACCCGATCACCAACTCTCTTTGTATGTTGTTTTTCCCATTGCCATCCTAGCAGATTTCTTCAATTTTAATTTGTTCTCTAATGTCATAGAATTCTTTTAGAGTTTCTACACACAGCTTCGTCTTGTATGCCTTGAATTCTTTGTGACACAGGCTGAATTCTACCTATCATTTCATGAATTCTTTCATTATTTCATCAGCTCGCTTCTTTAATTGTTTTATTTTACGTGATTAGGACTGGCAAATTACAAATTTGTCATTTCTCCGTATGTATTTGTTGTACATTATTTGCCATTGTAATTATCTAAACTGTCACTGAGGTTCATGCAGAGGCTGAGTTAAAACCCTCCAGGGTTTCCGTTTCATTCAGTTAGATGTAGCGGAGCCTTGCAGAACTTTAAAATAAAATTGTGAAGTGATTCTATGATGGTTTTAGCATGTGCTGATAATTACGTAGTTGTTTTCTTTTTTTAAGTTGTGTAACATAATTATTTTGGCTAAAACTACATTAATGTACAATTGTGCTTTTATGAGAATTACACTTTGTCTATTACAATTTTTACAAAAAATAACTGAAAAAGGTATACATTCTTTCTAAAACCTCTAAAAATATTTATCAAGTATACAGGCTGAAATTAGTCGAAAACTACAGTAGATATCGATAGATTTTTTATTATCTTTGATGTTATGTAGGAGGTTCTTTGTAATATCTTTGGTGAGCCGCGAGAGGGCGCAGTAGCAGAAGCAGTGGAGCCTTGGAGAATGGAGGTTGTGAGCCACAGCATCCCCGGTTGTCCGTTCAATGTTTTCAGGGACGAGATTAAATAATGGTTCTGGCTGGAGTAAGTGTAAGTAATCTACGCCGAATGAAAGTTAATTTTAGCTTTGTTGTGGTTTCTGTTTTGTAATCCAGGGAAGCGTACGGAACCCGTAGCCGGCCATTTTCAGTTTGTCATATCGATTTTTGCAACTGGTGGGGTTGGACTCTCCCACGTATACGCCCCAAACTCGTCGTGGGACGTCATTACGGGAAAATCCTGATTCATACGTTTGGAGAATATATTTCATGGGTAAGTATTATGCTTGTGTATTACTGTTTATTTTCTTGACAAGAATTAGTGAAGGTTAAATCGTATTTTGTGAATTATATCAATATTTACGTTATCATCTTTGTATTTAATGAAAGTTATTTCGGTTAGAGTAAGCAAATAGCTGCTTGTATTTCAAACGTTGAGTGGTGTTGTATTTAATTTTCGTTACGTTGTTTAACGGAAATATACTTTATCAGATTTCGTGCACAGTCGCTCATCCAGTAAATTGAATTCCACCATATTGCTTAAGGTAGGGGCTGTGATGTTGGTCCAAGTTGGGTTGACTGTGCACTGCCTACAGTTTACATCGTGAGCAGATAACTGCCCACTTCTTCACTGATGCAAGTTTATACTTTGCAACTACAACTGCATATTGTTTATATCAAGTTGAATGTTTTTCCCACTTTGTGTATTTGAGCACGCATAATTTCCAATAAACGGGAACTAATCACTTTGTGTTTGTGTTAAAAAAGGCGTAACGAAGGAGGAGGAGGAAAGTCCGACTCAATATTATGCTACACTGTGGATATGTAAAAATCAAAACAGTTGTTTAGTAATGTTGATTTTAATATTATTTTTCCAGTAATTAAGCAATAGTAAAAACAGTGACTGTACTTTGAAGCTGGTTTACAGCAGCGTTTCATTGGCTCTGCTTTTATTACTTGTTTTATACACCTTAAAAGTGTCAGTTACTGAACAAAACATAATAAATCTTTTTAATTTTGTGTGACAGTAGCACTTTCATAGATGCACTCCATTCTTTTGCCTATTTTCTTTTGTCAGTTAAAGTTGGTGCCATTAGGACAATACTTATTTTGAAAAGTTAACCTAAAAATTTATAGCAACGTATGAAGTCTACCCCAAATGCTTGCTGAATCAAAATACTAGCCACTGGTCACACTATCAATAGTCGACTCAGCCACACTGTTCACAGACATAGCTTCCACTAACTGGCCGCCTATGTAGGTAGCGTCTAGGACAACGGAGTGTCACAGGCTCCAAGAAAAACTTGAGGCTGTCCTGTCAGTTGTCAGTGTAGCACTGACAGTCACCACTGCCTGTGTAAACCTAGCCTCATGTCTCATTGGGTGACATTCTCAATTTGCTGCATAATTTTTTCTCTGCGGAGATTATGCAAATCACATTAGAGTGATGGACTTTCCTAATTGTAAAATGGTGTTTTAATTTTTTCTGACTATTGACAGTGACCTGCCCATTGTTGGTTACTTTCATTATTGCTGTGTCTTCTAAGCTTTCAGCACTTTTGAAAGGTACACGTTGGGCTGTGTTCAACTCGTGTGACTTTATATTTCCATCTCAGAAAGTTTTCATTGTATATATAATTGAAATTCAACACACTTGGAACAGTATTTTTAGTGTAGGTAAAATTTTCATTTATTTAAATGAATAGTGTTGACCAAGCATAAGTTTCAATAAAAGTATTCTTCATTATGTTTAGGTACATGCTGGAGTACTTTATTCAATTTTTTATTATATTTTATTTTGTTGGTAATTCAGAGACTTTTTTGGTTGTTTAGGCAATGAAATTTTTGAAAAAATTGTCAACATAGGTGATAAAAGCCTAATTTTCTATACTATTTATGACAGTAAATTTATAATTCAATGTTACTATAGTGTTTATTGAGGGGAAATGTGTTCTACAGCTGTATTCAAAATTGCATCCAAATAGCTTTAGCCGTTTAGGAGATATTGGTACCTAATTACACTAAATAATAGTTTGCAGGAAAAGGAAAAATAAGTTTTGCAAGTGCGCATTTATTTTTAAAACATTTCAGGTCCTTCATGTTTTTAGTTTTCGTATTCCTGGTCTTTTACTGAAGATCCTAGCTTCCTTGGTCATCTATGCTGCAGATTTGTTTGCCTTGGAAACAAATGCATTTTTTGGC
>CM067376.1:6826306-6986406 GCA_034510155.1 Eucriotettix oculatus | reverse complement strand
TTTGCTGTAAATATTTTAGCCTCTTGTGGTTAGTAAATGTTTTGGAATCCGTATCAAACATTCGTGGGGTTATTTTGTGTCCCATTCGATTAAGATCCATCCAGTTTGTGGCGGGTCCACGGGTTCGTCCCACTGTGTCGCTACCCTTGTGAACATAATGCGAGATGTGTCTTAACATAGCGGCTAATATTTTTCTCGACCACTCGATCTTCTTTCATTACATTAGCTGAACTCTTTTGTTCCAGGGGTTCATGACTACATTTAAATTCTCAATCGCTTTCCTTTCATGAAAGACCTTGTGAACGTGTACTTGCAGTTGTTCAGGAAATAGAATGTCTGGTTTACACGTGTTCCAATTATTGTTTTCAGAAGAATGAAAATTAAATCGCTTAAGAAAACTCACTTCATATAAAAAAGCTTTGCTGCTTCCACAGCTGCTTAGTTGGGCAAGGAGTTTGAGGCCCCTAGGCATGGTTTTTACACACTCCTCTCTCTACTTATTGCGTGTAAATAACCATAAATGTTTCTCCTTACTTACCAAGTGATGGCAACATACTTGCGTAACGCATTTTCCACGTAACAGCAGATCAGTGGCACAGACGTGTTGTTGTTGAAGTTCCATCACTTGAAGAGGATTCTCTTCCAAGTTTAGGATGTGCTCATGAAGCACAACGCTATATATACTGATATCACTATCAACAGAGTCCGTCACAGTTTCTAGACATTCTGAGAGAACTTGGCCTCTTGTGTCATGTTCCAATCTCACCTGTACCCGAGTGGAAACCCGAGAACTATTTCTGCATTACTTTTTCATTGTTGAATCTTAAAAGTTGGTTCTTGTCTACTAAATTTGAGACCAACGACACGATTTGTGTTTTTAATAATGTTGTGGAAGCCAACCCCCACACGACGTCCGCTGATCGGGTTGCACAAGTTGAACGAATTAATAATTTAAAGTAGGGCATCCCCTAATACATGCAAAACGGCAGCAGTTAAAAACTGGCGCCGTTTCCGTTATTACCTTTGGGGTTCGGTTCTGTCCTCTAATACGTGGTTCTCCTTTTTTTACTTCTATATAGTTCGTTTTGGGTATTTTTTGAATTGAATTCATCTTTGCAAAATTTTGACTGGTGTAATTTCTTTTAAAAATATTTTCAATGTAGGCTCTTTGTTTCTAACCGTGAAGGAGATACGATGACATTTTAAATTTATACCAATAGTTACACACACAGTTTTGGAAAAGTGGCTATTTATTTCTCAACATTGTCTCCTTTCATCTCGATACACTTGACCCAGTGATGCTCCAACTTCTTTAAACCCGTCTGAAAAGTAAGTTTTCTCGAGGTCTGCGAAGTTGGCCTCCGTGGGGGCGATGACCTCCTTATTCGACTCAAATTTAATTTGGCCGTGGCGAGTGACTTTTTGAAGTTTGGAAACGGTTGATGGTGCAGCAGTTGGTAGCCCCGTGGCGAGGCGTGTCATTGTCAGGGTGGAAGTTGCTTTAAAACTCCCTTTTTAACTCCTGCCACGCTAAAAGGGATCTTTATCGTCCAAGTTGTCAAGCTGGTTTTCCTACAAAACGTTTACACACTCCGTTTTACAAGTATTACAACAAGTCCGTATTGGACAAGATGGGTGTAAAATTGAGTTCTTCCAATTTTACAGGTTTTAGTTTTACAGTTTGTTTCATTAATCAAAACATATGAATTAGAGATGAAATCATCTCTATTTTTTAAACTTTCAACATAATCATATATAATTTCCGTAACAACTGGGATTTTATTAAATTGATAGTTTGACAAAATACATCATTTAATATATATTTGTAAATACCTAGCCAAGGGTCGTACAGATAATTGAAGCGCTTCACATCTGTCCCGCACGATTCGTCCAGATGATGGGAACTATGGGATGTGTCAACCTTCCAGAAGTGATGCAATCCTGAGGAGGAAGCTCCTAGCAGCGTTCATTGATCAATGCTGAGGAATGGGCAAGGTGTTGGCTAATGAGCGTCCCATCAGTCTTTCCCCTTTCCAAACCCAAGGGGGTCAAGTCACCGTCACGTGTGATCAATAAATTCACCAGAACATTGCATTATATTCCCCATTGGTGAAGACGTTCACTCTACCTCCAAGAGACTATTGCACGATTATTCATTGCCTGGAATGTAGCCATTTCATTCCAAGGTATACTGTAGAAAGTATTAGGACATGTGGGTTTTTGTCGGGAATGGAGTGCAGCATAAATGAAATGACCAGAGTCAATGCAGCACTGACTTACGTAGTTAGTTTTACAGTTTACGTAACGTTCTCTTTAAGGCCTGATACTATCAGAATCTGTCTCAGCAGTTCTCATAGCTTACATGAAAGTGTCTGACGACACGAGCTGCTACTTGGAACTCAACTTACCTGAATGAGTGTGGGGATTAGTCAATGGTCTCTGGTTCTTGAGGTGTTTCTGAAGTTGAATGGCGTTGCTTTTCAATTTGAAGTATAATATGCAGTTCGTGTGGAACAAGTGCAGGTTGCTGAAGAGCGGCGCGTAGTTGCAGAGCACGAACAGTAACTGACAGACCTGCACGAGGCTGTCGATGGTCTCGTCCAGGAAGAAGGAAGCCGCGGGCAAGGACGAGCCCAACAGACGGCAGCGGAGGAGGATCATACGAGCTTCATCAAGGCTGAGAGAGTCTGGAGGGTGCAAATCCGTGATGGACACGGTGAGGAAGTGTAGGTAGGCCTTGAGCCACGAGGTTCATGTCCAGTGTTGCCAGGAGCCGTCGATCAGCAATTCTTCTGTAAGGTTGCGGACAGAACAGAGGCAGGAGACAGAATCCAGTCGTCCGTTCCAAACGCAGACTTGCATTTTCCTGAAAGTGAATAAGAGTATGTAAGACTTTGCAGCCAGGAACTCGTGTCTTGAAGGCGTAGTTCAGATATGTCACGGCTGGTCTGTACGTAACTTGCTTCTGGAAGTCCCAATTCACAGAACAACTTGTTTCTCTGACGACTGACTGGGATCTGCTTTCCTCTGTGGAAGAGCCTCGTTCCTTTTTTAGCTACCAGTTCTTTCCCACGTGATTACTCGCTCGTAATCCTTCACGCTCCAATCTCGCGTGTGTAAAAGCCGCTTATGTCGAATTGGGTTAACAGGTTACATGAGGAAGATTGGTCGTTGAGGCAATGAAATTTTTGAAAAAATTGTCAACATAGGTGATAAACGCCTAATTTTCTATACTATTTATGACACTAAACTTATAATTCAATGTTACTATAGTCTATATTGCGGGGAAATGTGTTTTACAGCTTTATTCAAAATTGCATCCAAATAGCTTTAGCCGTTTAGGAGATATTGGTACCTAATTACACTAAATAATAGTTTGCAGGAAAAGGAAAAATAAGTTTTGCAAGTGCGCATTTATTTTTAAAACATTTCAGGTGCTTAATGTTTTTAGTTTTCGTATTCCTGGTCTTTTACTGAAGGTCCTAGCTTCCTTGGTCATCTATGCTGCAGATTTGTTTGCCTTGGAAACTCTAAAGGCAATCAATTGTCTTGAGGTCTTCTTTCATGTTGGACCAAATGTTCAAAAACATCAAGCCCTTTACTGGAACCATTATTAAAACATATTGCTGCATCACTAGTGCACCATTTTTTAAGTTATTTCAACAAATGCATTTTTGGGAAGATGTTCCTATATGCAGTTGTTGAAGGATAAAATAAATTTTACAGACCAAGGACTGAATACCACAACAACACTTTATTTGCAGAAAAAATTAATTGATAATATTTGATGAATCCGTAAGGTAATTACTTTTAACTTCAGACAGTGGAATGATATTGGCTTTGGAAAATTATGAAACTAACGCACTGATAGTATTTTAACATTATTTTTGAATGAAATGGTTGTTTAATACACATTAGCTCACTGGGTAAGAGGTCCTTTCTGTTGCAGATGACTGAACGTACAACATCAGAATATAGAAGAGTTGAAATAGCCAAAGTGGTAATGTTGTAGTATAATGGGGACCAAAGGCTGGTACGGGCCTCAGGTGCAGAATCCTGAGAAATGCCGTCTATCTATGATAGCTCTGCCAGCAAATCCTATCTCTCGCGGTCCCTGGGCAATGCAGCTTGCTGTAGCAAAGAGAGAAGGGTGACCACCGAATTTGTGGTTCACTACTCCTTGGCAGATTCCTATGATGATGCCAAAACTATATATTGATTTATAACTTTTTATTCAATTTTGAAGGAGCTTTCGGCCTTAGTCATTTACTAATTTAAAAGCACAAATTAATTGAAACAATATGACCTTTGTAATATTAATACAGATCAATTAAAACCCCTCTTGATTTTATATAGTCTTTATTCAACTTCTTCACAAAACAGCTTTCGGCTAACTCGCCATATTTTATATAAACTCAATTATTCATTTTGTATGTACATGTCAATATATTAAAATCAAATATACTATTTTCACATATTTTACCCAAACTGGCCGTCCAACCACTTGTTCGCTCTCATTTACAATAGCCACTTAATGAACGCGAACTTTAACATGTTCATCTGAATTCTCTGAATCAGTGTCTGTCATATACCTTTGCGATCTTTCATGCCTCACCTCTCGCCATAAATTCCTACGCTATTGAACCTGATATTTGTTCTCCACTGGCTATTCCATTCAAGTATTTATTACCTTCAGACACAGCTTGTAAACGGCATTTTTCTTCGGCAGGAGCGTCTGCCATAATTTCAAGGGCGAATGCACATCCCTTTTATCGGCGTTCTTTCACTTGTTTCCACAAGCATTTTACGTGCACTTGACTTGACTCTGCCACTATTCTTTCTCTTGCCAGTTGTTTGTAACCAGCAGCTCCTTGTTTCTTGACCAATTTCTCCAACCTCGCATTGGAGCCTGTCTCATCAGTGCTGCAATCTCGTCACCCGGCACTATTGTTCAAGTGCCTTTCTCACACTAGGTATGGATTTGAGATCCAAGTCAATCGGTTAATGTATTGCCAAATCGCATCAAGCACAATGTTTTTGGATCCAACTCTCCTCCCATGAGTGGTTTCTTAGGGTCACAAGAACATGCTGTGTGGGTTTGCATTGTAATTCTCAAGCTGGGTAATCAAGGATTAAGACTACACGTCATTCACCGAATGGAATATTGATGGAAATGACATCAGGGTGTATGGGGTCATTCTGATATAACAAGGATTCAAGACCAGCCCACTGACTATTTCGTTTTCTTAGCTGCTTCGTGAATTTTATCAACAATTTTTATTGTTACAGTCGTTGATTTATTTTCACCGCATACGCAGTATAGCCATTTCGTAATTTTACTAATTCAAATTTGGGCAAACCTGATCCTTTTCATGTCACAATCCTACAAAAATCAATACAACTATCAAAAATGTTATCCTTCATTTAGTAAGTGTCGTCAAACTAAATATATCTTGTGACGAAAGACAAAAGTTTTTGGAAACTCACTCGTATAACTTACGTATAAGTACTGCCGTACTGTATCCAGATTAAGATTCCTGAGGGAAATGACCGTTTAATCAAAGTACTGTACGTTCCAAACTAATAAATTAGTTGCCGGTTGAAACGTTTTAATGTAAACGGTGGGATTATTATCCCGCTTTGCTGTTAAATGACATAAGCTCTTCACCTCTGCCAGATTAGTAATTCTTGTCAGAACTTGTCTCACTATTGATCTACATTGAAAGAAGCTAGTTATTGTCACTGTTAACTATTTCTTATCTTGACTACATTCTATGCCACTAGAAAAAGTGAGTAAATGTAGAGTGACCTTCGTCGAGGAATATTCCCACCCGGAACGATTATTCAAGATTATGTAGTTTACTAGCAAGTTTCTGAAACATGTATTTCGCCGAGTTGTTTAGTTTCTTATTTGCTTAGTTTCTACAAGGTGGTTTCCATGTTCGAACATAAACTCACGTAAGGTGATTCATACTCATGAGATAATCCAAACGTTTTTGGCTTAACCTGTCCTTTCTGGTGAGATACAAAATAAGTGAATTGATTGCCCAGTTCAGTTTCTGAAGACTGATTTCTTGGGTTTCCACACGGGCAACACAGCGATTAACAGGTGATTCTGGCAAATAAACAGTTCCCCGTTAAAGTGTTGCTCCGTTTGCTGAGATAGTTTGCTATCTCTGTTACAGATAGTTTCCCGTGAGGGCATTGCGTCTTTTTGATAACGAAGCTTATCTCCATCACTGAGTCTTTCCTATTGAAAGGAAGTCTTCTTGCATTTGTTGCTCCAGGTGGTGTCTAGTTTCTTATTTCCTCTGTGTATACGAAGAGCTTTGAATGATACAACATAAACTCACTTGAGGTGATTCATACTCATGAGATAATCCAAACGTTTTTGGCTTACCCTGTACTTTCTTGTGAGATACAAAATATGGGAATTGATTGCCCAGTTCAGTTTCTGAAGACTGATTTCTTGGGTTTCCACACGGGCAACACAGAGATTAACAGGTGATTCTGGCAAATAAACAGTTCCCCTTTAAAGTGTTGCTCCGTTTGCTGAGATAGTTTGCTATCTCTGTTACAGATGATTTCCCGTAAGCGCGTTGCGTCTTTTGGATCGACAGCTTATCTCCATCACTGAGTCTTTCCTATTGAAAGGAAGTCTTCTTGCATTTGTTGCTCCAGGTGGTGTCTAGTTTCTTATTTCCTCTGTGTATACGAAGAGCTTTGAATGATACAACATAAACTCACCTAAGGTGATTCATACTCATGAGATAATCCCAACGTTTTTGGCTTACCCTGTACTTTCTTGTGAGATACAAAATATGGGAATTGATTGCCCAGTTCAGTTTCTGAAGACTGATTTCTTGGGTTTCCACACGGGCAACACAGAGATTAACAAGTGATTCCTGCATATATAAAAGTTGGTATTTTGCAGACGAGGCAGTTGGGTGTCACTTGCATGACAAACTACAAAATGGAAAGGAAACTTGTACCTGGATGGACGCTCCATCTACCAGATCAAAATTGAGTGGTCTTAGCATCGGTGTTAGAAGTGGATGAATAATGATGGGAACTATGGGATGGGTCAACCCTCCAGAAGTGATGACCATCCTGAGGAGGAAGCTCCTAGACGCGTTCAATGATCAATGCTGAGGAAAGGGCAAGGTGTTGGCTAATGAGCGTCCCATCAGTCTTTCCCCTTTCCAAACCCAAGGGGGTCAAGTCACCGTCACGTGTGATCAATAAATTCACCACAACATTGCATTATATTCCCCATTGGTGAAGACGATCACTCTACCTCCAAGAGACTATTGCACGATTATTCATTGCCTGGAATGTAGCCATTTCATTCCAAGGTATACTGTAGAAAGTATTAGGACATGTGGGTTTTCTCGGGAATGGAGTGCAGCATAAATGAAATGACCAGAGTCAATGCAGCAGTGACTTACGTAGTTAGTTTTACAGTTTACGTAACGTTCTCTTTAAGGCCTGATACTATCAGAATCTGTCTCAGCAGTTCTCATAGCTTACATGAAAGTGTCTGACGACACGAGCTGCTACTTGGAACTCAACTTACCTGAATGAGTGTGGGGATTAGTCAATGGTCTCTGGTTCTTGAGGTGTTTCTGAAGTTGAATGGCGTTGCTTTTCAATTTGAAGTATAATATGCAGTTCGTGTGGAACAAGTGCAGGTTGCTGAAGAGCGGCGCGTAGTTGCAGAGCACGAACAGTAACTGACAGACCTGCACGAGGCTGTCGATGGTCTCGTCCAGGAAGAAGGAAGCCGCGGGCAAGGACGAGCCCAACAGACGGCAGCGGAGGAGGATCATACGAGCTTCATCAAGGCTGAGAGAGTCTGGAGGGTGCAAATCCGTGATGGACACGGTGAGGAAGTGGAGGTAGGCCTTGAGCCACGAGGTTCATGTCCAGTGTTGCCAGGAGCCGTCGATCAGCAATTCATCTGGAAGGTTGCGGACAGAACAGAGTCAGGAGACGTACAGCGATGTCCAAATAAGTCAGGACCTGAGGGAGCGTCCGTGGCCCAGTCAAATACAAGTCTTGGTCTTAGTTGTTGCCGTCACAGACAAGGAACAGATTGATCCTTTTTGCGGGCAGAGATCCGCCGTACAGTTGACGTCTTTATTTAACATGTCCTTGAAATAACATCGCGTGGATTGGACAGAATCCAGTCGTCCGTTCCAAACGCAGACTTGCATTTTCCTGAAAGTGAATAAGAGTATGTAAGACTTTGCAGCCAGGAACTCGTGTCTTGAAGGCGTAGTTCAGATATGTCACGGCTGGTCTGTACGTAACTTGCTTCTGGAAGTCCGAATTCACAGAACAACTTGTTTCTCTGACGGCTGACTGGGACACGCTTTCCTCTGTGGATGAGCCTCGTTCCTTTTTTAGCTACCAGTTCTTTCCCACGTGATTACTCGCTCGTAATCCTTCACGCTCCATGCGCGCGTGTGTAAAAGTCGCTTATGTCGAATTGGGTTAACAGGTTACATGAGGAAGATTGGTTGATTAGGCAATGAAATTTTTGAAAAAGTTGTCAACATAGGTGATAAAAGCCTAATTTTCTATACTATTTATGACACTAAACTTATAATTCAATGTTACTATAGTCTATATTGCGGGGAAATGTGTTTTACAGCTTTATTCAAAATTGCATCCAAATAGCTTTAGCCGTTTAGGAGATATTGGTACCTAATTACACTAAATAATAGTTTGCAGGAAAAGGAAAAATAAGTTTTGCAAGTGCGCATTTATTTTTAAAACATTTCAGGTGCTTAATGTTTTTAGTTTTCGTATTCCTGGTCTTTTACTGAAGGTCCTAGCTTCCTTGGTCATCTATGCTGCAGATTTGTTTGCCTTGGAAACTCTAAAGGCAATCAATTGTCTTGAGGTCTTCTTTCATGTTGGTCCAAATGTTCAAAAACATCAAGCCCTTTACTGGAACCATTATTAAAACATATTGCTGCATCACTAGTGCACCATTTTTTAAGTTATTTCAACAAATGCATTTTTGGGAAGATGTTCCTATATGCAGTTGTTGAAGGATAAAATAAATTTTACAGACCAAGGACTGAATACCACAACAACACTTTATTTGCAGAAAAAATTAATTGATAATATTTGATGAATCCGTAAGGTAATTACTTTTAACTTAAAACAGTGGAATGATATTGGCTTTGGAAAATTATGAAACTAATGCACTGATAGTATTTTAACATTATTTTTGAATGAAATGGTTGTTTAATACACATTAGCTCACTGGGTAAGAGGTCCTTTCTATTGCAGATGACTGAACGTACAACATCAGAATATAGAAGAGTTGAAATAGCCAAAGTGGTAATGTTGTAGTATAATGGGGACCAAAGGCTGGTACAGGCCTCAGGTGCAGAATCCTGAGAAATGCCGTCTATCTATGATAGCTCTGCCAGCAAATCCTATCTCTCGCGGTCCCTGGGCAATGCAGCTTGCTGTAGCAAAGAGAGAAGGGTGACCACCGAATTTGTTTCTACTCCTTGGCAGATTCCTATGATGATGCCAAAACTATATATTGATTTATAACTTTTTATTCAATTTTGAAGGAGCTTTCGGCCTTAGTCATTTACTAATTTAAAAGCACAAATTAATTGAAACAATATGACCTTTGTAATATTAATACAGATCAATTAAAACCCCTCTTGATTTTATATAGTCTTTATTCAACTTCTTCACAAAACAGCTTTCGGCTAACTCGCCATATTTTATATAAACTCAATTATTCATTTTGTATGTACATGTCAATATATTAAAATCAAATATACTATTTTCACATATTTTACCCAAACTGGCCGTCCAACCACTTGTTCGCTCTCATTTACAATAGCCACTTAATGAACGCGAACTTTAACATGTTCATCTGAATTCTCTGAATCAGTGTCTGTCATATACCTTTGCGATCTTTCATGCCTCACCTCTCGCCATAAATTCCTACGCTATTGAACCTGATATTTGTTCTCCACTGGCTATTCCATTCAAGTATTTATTACCTTCAGACACAGCTTGTAAACGGCATTTTTCTTCGGCAGGAGCGTCTGCCATAATTTCAAGGGCGAATGCACATCCCTTTTATCGGCGTTCTTTCACTTGTTTCCACAAGCATTTTACGTGCACTTGACTTGACTCTGCCACTATTCTTTCTCTTGCCAGTTGTTTGTAACCAGCAGCTCCTTGTTTCTTGACCAATTTCTCCAACCTCGCATTGGAGCCTGTCTCATCAGTGCTGCAATCTCGTCATCCGGCACTAATGTTCAAGTGCCTTTCTCACACTAGGTATGGATTTGAGATCCAAGTCAATCGGTTAATGTATTGCCAAATCGCATCAAGCACAATGTTTTTGGATCCAACTCTCCTCCCATGAGTGGTTTCTTAGGGTCACAAGAACATGCTGTGTGGGTTTGCATTGTAATTCTCAAGCTGGGTAATCAAGGATTAAGACAACACGTCATTCACCGAATGGAATATTGATGGAAATGACATCAGGGTGTATGGGGTCATTCTGATATAACAAGGATTCAAGACCAGCCCACTGACTATTTCGTTTTCTTAGCTGCTTCGTGAATTTTATCAACAATTTTTATTGTTACAGTCGTTGATTTATTTTCACCGCATACGCAGTATAGCCATTTCGTAATTTTACTAATTCAAATTTGGGCAAACCTGTTCCTTTTCATGTCACAATCCTACAAAAATCAATACAACTATCAAAAATGTTATCCTTCATTTAGTAAGTGTCGTCAAACTAAATATATCTTGTGACGAAAGACGAAAGTTTTTAGAAACTACCGTACTGTATCCAGATTAAGATTCCTGAGGGAAATGACCGTTTAATCAAAGTACTATACGTTCCAAACTAATAAATTAGTTGCCGGTTGAAACGTTTTAATGTAAACGGTGGGATTATTATCCCGCTTTGCTGTTAAATGACATAAGCTCTTCACCTCTGCCAGATTAGTAATTCTTGTCAGAACTTGTCTCACTATTGATCTACATTGAAAGAAGCTAGTTATTGTCACTGTTAACTATTTCTTATCTTGACTACATTCTATGCCACTAGAAAAAGTGAGTAAATGTAGAGTGACCTTCCTCGAGGAATATTCCCACCCGGAACGATTATTCAAGATTATGTAGTTTACTAGCAAGTTTCTGAAACATGTATTTCGCCGAGTTGTTTAGTTTCTTATTTGCTTAGTTTCTACAAGGTGGTTTCCATGTTCGAACATAAACTCACGTAAGGTGATTCATACTCATGAGATAATCCAAACGTTTTTGGCTTAACCTGTCCTTTCTGGTGAGATACAAAATAAGTGAATTGATTGCCCAGTTCAGTTTCTGAAGACTGATTTCTTGGGTTTCCACACGGGCAACACAGCGATTAACAGGTGATTCTGGCAAATAAACAGTTCCCCGTTAAAGTGTTGCTCCGTTTGCTGAGATAGTTTGCTATCAATGTTACAGATTGTTTCCCGTGAGCGCATTGCGTCTTTTGTATAGGCAGCTTATCTCCATCACTGAGTCTTTCCTATTGAAAGGAAGTCTTCTTGCATTTGTTGCTCGAGGTGGTGTCTAGTTTCTTATTTCCTCTGTGTATTAGAGGTGCTTTAAATGATACAACATAAACTCACTTTAGGTGATTCATACTCATGAGATAATCCAAACGTTTTTGGATTAACCTGTCCTTTCTTGTGAGATACAAAATATGGGAATTGATTGCCCAGTTCAGTTTCTGAAGACTGATTTCTTGGGTTTCCACACGGGCAACACAGAGATTAACAGGTGATTCTGGCTTATATAAACAGTTCCCAATTAAAGCGTTGCTCCGTTTGCTGAGATAGTTTGCTATCTCTGTTACAGATGATTTCCCGTAAGCGCGTTGCGTCTTTTGGATCGACAGCTTATCTCCATCACTGAGTCTTTCCTATTGAAAGGAAGTCTTCTTGCATTTGTTGCTCCAGGTGGTGTCTAGTTTCTTATTTCCTCTGTGTATACGAGGAGCTTTGAATGATACAACATAAACTCACCTAAGGTGATTCATACTCATGAGATAATCCAAACGTTTTTGGCTTACCCTGTACTTTCTTGTGAGATACAAAATATGGGAATTGATTGCCCAGTTCAGTTTCTGAAGACTGATTTCTTGGGTTTCCACACGGGCAACACAGCGATTAACAGGTGATTCTGGCAAATAAACAGTTCCCCGTTAAAGTGTTGCTCCGTTTGCTGAGATAGTTTGCTATCAATGTTACAGATTGTTTCCCGTGAGCGCATTGCGTCTTTTGGATCGACAGCTTATCTCCATCAGTGAGTCTTTCCTATTGAAAGGAAGTCTTCTTGCATTTGTTGCTCGAGGTGGTGTCTAGTTTCTTATTTCCTCTGTGTATTAGAGGTGCTTTAAATGATACAACATAAACTCACTTTAGGTGATTCATACTCATGAGATAATCCAAACGTTTTTGGATTAACCTGTCCTTTCTTGTGAGATACAAAATATGGGAATTGATTGCCCAGTTCAGTTTCTGAAGACTGATTTCTTGGGTTTCCACACGGGCAACACAGAGATTAACAGGTGATTCTGGCTTATATAAACAGTTCCCAATTAAAGTGTTGCTCCGTTTGCTGAGATAGTTTGCTATCTCTGTTACAGATGATTTCCCGTAAGGGCATTGCGTCTTTTGGATTGACAGCTTATCTCCATCACTGAGTCTTTCCTATTGAAAGGAAGTCTTCTTGCATTTGTTGCTTGAGGTGGTGTCTAGTTTTTATTTCCTCTGTGTATACGAGGAGCTTTAAATGATACAACATAAACTCACTTCAGGTGATTCATACTCATGAGATAATCCAAAGGTTTTTGGCTTACCCTGTACTTTGTGGTGTGATACAAAATATGGGAATTGATTGCCCAGTTCAGTTTCTGAAGACTGATTTCTTGGGTTTCCACACGGGCAACACAGAGATTAACAGGTGATTCTGGCAAATAAACAGTTCCCCTTTAAAGTGTTGCTCCGTTTGCTGAGATAGTTTGCTATCTCTGTTACAGATGATTTCCCGTGAGCGCGTTGCGTCTTTTGGATCGACAGCTTATCTCCATCACTGAGTCTTTCCTATTGAAAGGAAGTCTTCTTGCATTTGTTGCTCGAGGTGGTGTCTAGTTTCTTATTTCCTCTGTGTATTAGAGGTGCTTTAAATGATACAACATAAACTCACTTTAGGTGATTCATACTCATGAGATAATCCAAACGTTTTTGGATTAACCTGTCCTTTCTTGTGAGATACAAAATATGGGAATTGATTGCCCAGTTCAGTTTCTGAAGACTGATTTCTTGGGTTTCCACACGGGCAACACAGCGATTAACAGGTGATTCTGGCTTATATAAACAGTTCCCAATTAAAGTGTTGCTCCGTTTGCTGAGATAGTTTGCTATCTCTGTTACAGATGATTTCCCGTAAGGGCATTGCGTCTTTTGGATCGACAGCTTATCTCCATCACTGAGTCTTTCCTATTGAAAGGAAGTCTTCTTGCATTTGTTGCTCGAGGTGGTGTCTAGTTTCTTATTTCCTCTGTGTATTAGAGGTGCTTTAAATGATACAACATAAACTCACTTTAGGTGATTCATACTCATGAGATAATCCAAATGTTTTTGGCTTACCCTATACTTTCTTGTGAGATACAAAATATGGGAATTGATTGCGCAGTTCAGTTTCTGAAGACTGATTTCTTGGGTTTCCACACGGGCAACACAGCGATTAACAGGTGATTCCTGCATATATAAAAGTTAGTATTTTGCAGGCGAGGCAGTTGGGTGTCACTTGCTTGACAAACTACAAAATGGAAAGGAAAACTTGTACCTGGATGGACGCTCCATCTACCAGATCAAAATTGAGTGGTCTTAGCATCGCTGTTAGAAGTGGACGAATGATGATGGGAACTATGGGATGGGTCAACCTTCCAGAAGTGATGACCATCCTGAGGAGGAAGCTCCTAGCAGCGTTCATTGATCAATGCTGAGGAATGGGCAAGGTGTTGGCTAATGAGCGTCCCATCAGTCTTTCCCCTTTCCAAACCCAAGGGGGTCAAGTCACCGTCACGTGTGATCAATAAATTCACCACAACATTGCATTATATTCCCCATTGGTGAAGACGATCACTCTACCTCCAAGAGACTATTGCACGATTATTCATTGCCTGGAATGTAGCCA
The DNA here is from genome assembly GCA_034510155.1 of Eucriotettix oculatus. Taxonomy (NCBI): domain Eukaryota; kingdom Metazoa; phylum Arthropoda; class Insecta; order Orthoptera; family Tetrigidae; genus Eucriotettix; species Eucriotettix oculatus. The sequence goes on along the minus strand of CM067376.1, from coordinate 6,972,159 downwards.
TTTCATTCCAAGGTATACTGTAGAAAGTATTAGGACATGTGGGCTTTCTCGGGAATGGAGTGCAGCATAAATGAAATGACCAGAGTCAATGCAGCACTGACTTACGTAGTTAGTTTTACAGTTTACGTAACGTTCTCTTTAAGGCCTGATACTATCAGAATCTGTCTCAGCAGTTCTCATAGCTTACATGAAAGTGTCTGACGACACGAGCTGCTACTTGGAACTCAACTTACCTGAATGAGTGTGGGGATTAGTCAATGGTCTCTGGTTCTTGAGGTGTTTCTGAAGTTGAATGGCGTTGCTTTTCAATTTGAAGTATAATATGCAGTTCGTGTGGAACAAGTGCAGGTTGCTGAAGAGCGGCGCGTAGTTGCAGAGCACGAACAGTAACTGACAGACCTGCACGAGGCTGTCGATGGTCTCGTCCAGGAAGAAGGAAGCCGCGGGCAAGGACGAGCCCAACAGACGGCAGCGGAGGAGGATCATACGAGCTTCATCAAGGCTGAGAGAGTCTGGAGGGTGCAAATCCGTGATGGACACGGTGAGGAAGTGGAGGTAGGCCTTGAGCCACGAGGTTCATGTCCAGTGTTGACAGGAGCCGTCGATCAGCAATTCTTCTGGAAGGTTGCGGACAGAACAGAGGCAGGAGACAGAATCCAGTCGTCCGTTCCAAACGCAGACTTGCATTTTCCTGAAAGTGTATAAGAGTGTGTAAGACTTTGCAGCCAGGAACTCGTGTCTTGAAGGCGTAGTTCAGATATGTCACGGCTGGTCTGTACGTAACTTGCTTCTGGAAGTCCCAATTCACAGAACAACTTGTTTCTCTGACGACTGACTGGGACACGCTTTCCTCTGTGGAAGAGCCTCGTTCCTTTTTTAGCTACCAGTTCTTTCCCACGTGATTCCTCGCTCGTAATCCTTCACGCTCCAATCTCGGGTGTGTAAAGGCCGCTTATGTCGAATTGGGTTAACAGGTTACATGAGGAAGATTGGTCGTCTAGGCAATTAAATTTTTGAAAAAATTGTCAACATAGGTGATAAACGCCTAATTTTCTATACTATTTATGACACTAAACTTATAATTCAATGTTACTATAGTCTATATTACGGGGAAATGTGTTTTACAGCTTTATTCAAAATTGCATCCAAATAGCTTTAGCCGTTTAGGAGATATTGGTACCTAATTACACTAAATAATAGTTTGCAGGAAAAGGAAAAATAAGTTTTGCAAGTGCGCATTTATTTTTAAAACATTTCAGGTGCTTAATGTTTTTAGTTTTCGTATTCCTGGTCTTTTACTGAAGGTCCTAGCTTCCTTGGTCATCTATGCTGCAGATTTGTTTGCCTTGGAAACTCTAAAGGCAATCAATTGTCTTGAGGTCTTCTTTCATGTTGGACCAAATGTTCAAAAACATCAAGCCCTTTACTGGAACCATTATTAAAACATATTGCTGCATCACTAGTGCACCATTTTTTAAGTTATTTCAACAAATGCATTTTTTGGAAGATGTTCCTATATGCAGTTGTTGAAGGATAAAATAAATTTTACAGACCAAGGACTGAATACCACAACAACACTTTATTTGCAGAAAAAATTAATTGATAATATTTGATGAATCCGTAAGGTAATTACTTTTAACTTCAGACAGTGGAATGATATTGGCTTTGGAAAATTATGAAACTAATGCACTGATAGTATTTTAACATTATTTTTGAATGAAATGGTTGTTTAATACACATTAGCTCACTGGGTAAGAGGTCCTTTCTATTGCAGATGACTGAACGTACAACATCAGAATATAGAAGAGTTGAAATAGCCAAAGTGGTAATGTTGTAGTATAATGGGGACCAAAGGCTGGTACAGGCCTCAGGTGCAGAATCCTGAGAAATGCCGTCTATCTATGATAGCTCTGCCAGCAAATCCTATCTCTCGCGGTCCCTGGGCAATGCAGCTTGCTGTAGCAAAGAGAGAAGGGTGACCACCGAATTTGTTTCTACTCCTTGGCAGATTCCTATGATGATGCCAAAACTATATATTGATTTATAACTTTTTATTCAATTTTGAAGGAGCTTTCGGCCTTAGTCATTTACTAATTTAAAAGCACAAATTAATTGAAACAATATGACCTTTGTAATATTAATACAGATCAATTAAAATCCCTCTTGATTTTATATAGTCTTTATTCACCTTCTTCACAAAACAGCTTTCGGCTAACTCGCCATGTTTTATATAAACTCAATTATTCATTTTATATGTACATGTCAATATATTAAAATTAAATATACTATTTTCACATATTTTACCCAAACTGGCCGTCCAACCACTTGTTCGCTCTCATTTACAATAGCCACTTAATGAACGCGAACTTTAACATGTTCATCTGAATTCTCTGAATCAGTGTCTGTCATATACCTTTGCGATCTTTCATGCCTCACCTCTCGCCATAAATTCCTACGCTATTGAACCTGATATTTGTTCTCCACTGGCTATTCCATTCAAGTATTTATTACCTTCAGACACAGCTTGTAAACGGCATTTTTCTTCGGCAGGAGCGTCTGCCATAATTTCAAGGGCGAATGCACATCCCTTTTATCGGCGTTCTTTCACTTGTTTCCACAAGCATTTTACGTGCACTTGACTTGACTCTGCCACTATTCTTTCTCTTGCCAGTTGTTTGTAACCAGCAGGTTCTTGTTTTTTGACCAATTTCTCCAACCTCGCATTGGAGCCTGTCTCATCAGTGCTGCAATCTCGTCATCCGGCACTAATGTTCAAGTGCCTTTCTCACACTAGGTATGGATTTGAGATCAAAGTCAATCGGTTAATGTATTGCCAAATCGCATCAAGCACAATGTTTTTGGATCCAACTCTCCTCCCATGAGTGGTTTCTTAGGGTCACAAGAACATGCTGTGTGGGTTTGCATTGTAATTCTCAAGCTGGGTAATCAAGGATTAAGACAACACGTCATTCACCCAATGGAATATTGATGGAAATGACATCAGGGTGTATGGGGTCATTCTGATATAACAAGGATTCAAGACCAGCCCACTGACTCTTTCGTTTTCTTAGCTGCTTCGTGAATTTTATCAACAATTTTTATTGTTACAGTCGTTGATTTATTTTCACCGCATACGCAGTACAGCCATTTCGTAATTTTACTAATTCAAATTTGGGCAAACCTGTTCCTTTTCATGTCACAATCCTACAAAAATCAATACAACTATCAAAAATGTTATCCTTCGTTTAGTAAGTGTCGTCAAACTAAATATATCTTGTGAAGAAAGACGAAAGTTTTTGGAAACTCACACGTATAACTTACGTATAAGTACTACCCTACTGTATCCAGATTAAGATTCCTGAGGGAAATGACCGTTTCAAAGTACTATACGTTCCAAACTAATAAATTAGTTGCCGGTTGAAACGTTTTAATGTAAACGGTGGGATTATTATCCCGCTTTGCTGTTAAATGACATAAGCTCTTCACCTCTGCCAGATTAGTAATTCTTGTCAGAACTTGTCTCACTATTGATCTACATTGAAAGAAGCTAGTTATTGTCACTGTTAACTATTTCTTATCTTGACTACATTCTATGCCACTAGAAAAAGTGAGTAAATGTAGAGTGACCTTCGTCGAGGAATATTCCCACCCGGAACGATTATTCAAGATTATGTAGTTTACTAGCAAGTTTCTGAAACATGTATTTCGCCGAGTTGTTTAGTTTCTTAGTTATGAAGCGTCTACACGGTGGTTTCCATGTTAGAACATAAACTCACGTAAGGTGATTCATACTCATGAGATAATCCAAACGTTTTTGGCTTAACCTGTCCTTTCTGGTGAGATACAAAATAAGTGAATTGATAGCCCAGTTCAGTTTCTGAAGACTGATTTCTTGGGTTTCCACACGGGCAACACAGCGATTAACAGGTGATTCTGGCAAATAAACAGTAAATTTGGATTTATCCAGGATCAAGTTCCTGATTGATGAGCCAAGGACTTCTGCTCTAAGGTTTTGAGTGTCTGTCATAGATGAGCATTCGAGTACCCCATGCTCCGGCGTTCCAATAGCTCCGCATGTGCATAGGTTGTTCTCTTTGCTGCCTATCCTCTAGGTATGTCCCATATGGACCATGTCCAGATAGAAAGTGCATTAGCCCTCTAGTTGGCTGGAGGTATTTAAGTTCCAGCCTTTCTCTTATGTTTGGGAGGATGCCAGATGTTTAGTATAGATTCCTTTATCTGTTGCGTACTGTTCGCGTTCATTCCGAGGATGTCTAGGAGTTTGTTGGGGTTGTTCTTTTTGAACCATTACATGGCAGCTCTTTTCCTTATCTGTAGGTCCAGAGGAACAATGCCTAGGAGGACGTTTAGCGCATCCGTGGAGGTTGTACTGAATGCTCCCGATAACCTTACGAGCGTTGATCGTTGTATCTGCAGGATCTTGCTTGCTGGCTTCACGAGATTGAGCCTATGAGCCCATGTGCTAGCCGCGTATCCCGTGATGCCAACAAGAATCGACTCATGGTAGAATTTATATATTTCCAGAGGTAATTTGAAATTTTTAGTAGCTAATCTAGTAATTTTGTTCATCATCTTGATACTTTTTTCTCTAATGATATCTAAATGTTTATCAAAGTTCTTCCCTTCATCTATCCAGATTCCCAGATACCTTACATGTTGGCACCGTTTGAGGTTGACGCTCTGAAGTTAAACTGTTGGGCTCCTGTCTAGGTTGCCTTTTAAAAGCAGGTAGCACGTCTTGCTCTTTGAAACCTCCATCTTATTGCCACAACACCAGGTTTGAACCTGGACCAAGGCCGCTGCGGCCTTTCTTTCAATCTCCACTCTGGAGTCCGCTTCTATTGTGAGCATAACATCTTCTGCATATGCTACAATATCTCCAGTGTGCTCCTTTAGGGTCACGTCCTCTAATAGGGACTCTAAGCATATAGAGCCCTGTGGGCAGCCTTTGGATGTGATCTTCCGGATGCTTTCGCAGGGACACTGCAGTACAACAGATCTATTCATGCAGTAATCCCTGAGCATTTTTGCCAGCGACTATGGGAAATCTATTTCCCTAATTCTACACCATAGAGCAGGCCACCAGAGGTTATCGAAGGCGCCAGAGAAATCAATGGATATACCTAGAACATACTTGTGTCTCGAGATTTGAGCACGTGTTTATGGCGTCCTCTGTTGAGCGACCCTTGCGGAAGCCATATTGATGTGCACTCATCCCCACATAACCTCTAAAGGTTTGTAGTCGGTTGCACATTGCCCTTTCTAGGATTTTTGATACTGAGCTCAGGAGGCATATTGGCCTATATGACTTGGGGTCCGTTCTGTCTTTGTCTTCGTCTTTTAGCAGTATTACCATGTTTGACTCCTTCCAGCAATTTGGAAATCTACCTTGCGTTAAACAGGTGAGTGAGGGACAACAGGAGCTAAGGGGATTGATCTCCTTTCCTCCTCCTGAATTTTCAACAAGTTTAAAGAAAAAGTCAAAAGCTGTGCTCTGACCCCGCACTCTCTTATGGTCCGAGGATCCTCCTCTTTGAAGATAATCTGCAAAGAATCCATTAATATACCATTTCTCACAGCATGATGCCCGATTCCCTTCAGCCATGAAGATGGTGCAAAGCTTCTCCCAGGTCAGGTATATGGCGCCACTCCCCATTAGGTCTTCCATCCCAGTTTTCAAAACTATTCAAGTGGTGAACTGGGGAGTCAGCAGTGCCTTAATCTGGTGCGTGAAGATAACAGACTGTCCCGAGGGGGAGAACGGGAAGTAAATCGTCATCAATGGGACCATTTTGGTTTTCTGACGAATGTTATAAGCTGACGTATAGAGACAATCATGACGCTTGTGAAAGGACCCTACTAAGGTAAAATCAACTTTGGACAAGTACAGGCCATAATACGTATAGGTGCCTGATGCCCATGAATCTCCATTAATCATATCAAGAACTAGTCACGTCCTGATGATGGAATCTGCTCAGCTGGAGTAGCCTTTGGAGTTGTAGCCTTAGGCTTCGTGGTCTTCTTGCCTGAAATTACGAACAATGGGAATATTAGTTGTTGACATAGGGAGTTCTTGATAAAACTGGGTCACTGGATTCTGGTTTTTGTGAACAGGGATCTTGGATGCAATCTTACCGTTCCCTCGTGTTGTAACTCCAAGCACCCTGATTCAGGCTAGTCTCCTTTAATTGCATAACAATTGAATTTAAAACGGGGACGCGGAATGTAGAGCAAGGTAGCCTTTGAAATATGGTTCTGTAGAAGAAGCTAATGGGCGGATAGAATCACACACGAGGAAGTTACAAAGAGAATAGGGGTAAAGCGGACAATATGGAGATGGATTAATAGTTGTAAAATTAGCATTAGAGGGAAGTGTGTGGGGTGAGGACGAGAGGAAGGCTAAGGGTGGTATACGCAAAGTAGATTAGCAACATCGGCGTTTGTTCTTCCTGATGGCATTTTTAACGGGACTCACTTTGGACTTTATATTGGTCAAGCAGTTCTTGTGACCCTTTTGATCTGGTGTACTTTCATTCGTCTGGCTTCCAAGCATCTTTTGCTGAAATTTCTGCCGTCCACCAATACGCCGGCTTGCGGTTGCTTCCTTTTCTCTTCTTGCGCTTTCACAGGCTGCTTTCAGAGTCTACATTTTCTGCCAGACTTTTTCTGCAGAATCGCTTCCCTCTAGTCCATTTCATCTGGTCAAGGATCCGTCTCTCCTCCAGGAAATCATATTCCTTTAACTAGTTAACGTTCCAGCCGTGTTGAACCATGTTGCCAGTTTCTGTGTGTATTTGTTCCAGCTTCAGAGTGAAATCTAAATACAGGTGATCACTCAGAGTGATCCTTCCTTGAAGCCGTCCACTTGCTCCGTTCGAAGGAAGTGTCAGGTCAGTGACGGAAGTCAAGGTTCCCCTCCGGAAAGTTGCTTTCCCGCCATCCCCTTTCTGGCCATCAGGTCTCTGTCACTAGGGAACCTCTTCTATCCTCTCTGCTGGCGACTTGGCGTCTCCAACACTTCCTTTCACATGATTGGTGTGCAGTTGGGCAACAAGCTTATGTATAAAATTTAAAAAAATTGTTCCAAGGAATTAAGTCTCGTACTATTTGCGTAATTAACAGAGGTAAACTCTCAATTCTGGAAAACTTTGTAAACCCGTTTGACGTTATAAAACACAAAGTAATGAGTGACTCGTCTACTTGCTTCAATTCGGAAAATTTGGAGGCTGAGAAAAGTTGGTATTTTGCAGGCGAGGCAGTTGGGTGTCACTTGCATGACAAACTACAAAATGGAAAGGAAAACTTGTACCTCGATGGTTTACGTACGTTCCATTAATTGCTTTCAACAATTTAAAATTCTTCCAAAAAAAAATTACCTTTTCTCTCCGGTGCCGCTGGGAGTAGTTGCTTCAGAGTCAACTTGATGAAAAAGCTTTTCTGTTCAGCGTTGATATTGTTCAGCTAAGACTGCAGCATGCAAAATTATCATCTTAAACATAACTGACAGGAATGGGAGACTGTTTATTCCTAAACTACATCTCGGTTAATTTGGCTAATTTTGATTTGCACTACCTTGTAGTACTTCTGCTGTACCATAAAGAAGGAAGGAAGGAAGCCTATAAATACGTCATACTAGTTACAATTGATACTTTGTAGAATTTGCAACCAAACCACCAGGATTCTGCTGTATTTATACCCGAACACAGGAAGGAGAGAATGATTTATTTTTTAAGAATGTCAATTATTCCACTTTTTTTAGTTTTTCTTCCAACCGCTGTCACGCATTTCTTTTATTGCGTGGTTAAGTTAAACAATTTCTGTCCCAACTCTTCGAGAAAACGTAAATGTCCGGTTCGTCTTTAATTATAATAATAAAGTGTATATTACCTTATCCTAGAAGATAAAGAGCCTCTGCAGGTCAAAACCCTTGGCAGGGAATCCGAGATAGAATGAAAGAATAGACTCGGAACGGGAGGAGGAGGAGAGATCACTTGTTCAAATCACTAGCGAGGCACCAAAAGAAACAGATTTTGGAAAATACTCATTCCTAAATATGACAGTTACTGGCTGGAGTGTTTGGAGAAATTCCTCCAACAGAAAGAAAATTGAGACTTGAGTTTATTCCAGTGCAGTGTAGTGAAGTGATCAGTGCTGCCAAATTTGTAATAATATACTGCAGGGAAATATATTTTCGGACTAAAACAAGGTTATTCCTTTTTAAAAATTCATCTTCTAATATGATTCCACATTTTTTTATGTTGAATATAATTCTAAATTTAATTATAGGTCAAATATGGTCCTTACGACCAGATTATTAATTATTTTTCAAGTTCTATGTATCTACCATCGGGCATCTGATGATTTGTAGATTTAATAAATACATATTGTACATAATGTTTTTTTAAAAAGATCATTGTTGATCCTAGCATATACGAATATTGTTTCGGGTCTTGGCTTCTCCTCTATTTTACTGTACCGCGAATGTCCTGGGATGCCATTGTAGTTGTTGCAGCATTCACCACTATTTCCATTCATGTCAATTCTTTTTAAACGTCGCACTCTGATTATATATATATTTCATTGGCAATACTAGAAGCACTTGACAGTCAATTGCTAAGCCTGTCAGCGTTTCAACTGAGCGTCCTGTTCCATATAGGGGTTGTATGGTCAGGTGACGTCTCTGCCTACCAGAGATTAACATCTTTGCCTTCAATACTGTTGCTTAGTTGACGTTTTCCAATTTAATGCATCGACACTCAGGCCTGATGACTTTTTCCTCACCCGACGTAGCAGGAGATGAAAGAGTTGCTGGATGCTCTTCCCTTGCCACGGAACTCGCGACATTCCAGAGAATTCTGTTGCTCGTGAAGCAATGTTTAGACAATCCTGGGCCAACTTGATGAAAACGCTTTTCTGTCCAGCGTTGATATTTTTCAGTTTCCAAAGTATGTCACCTTTGGTAATTTGAAGTTACATTCTTGGAACGAAACCAGTAAGGAGTAATTCTGTACCGTAATTGGACGTGTAACCTGGCTAATGACGAGTTCCATCACAGGAGAAGGAAATATCACAGAGTTATTCCCTCACCATTTGGAGAGAACATTTGCTGTAAATATTTTAGCCTCTTGTGGTTAGTAAATGTTTTGGAATCCGTATCAAATATTCGTGGGGTTATTTTGTGTCCCATTCGATTAAGATCCATCCAGTTTGTGGCGGGTCCACGGGTTCGTCCCACTGTGTCGCTACCCTTGTGAACATAATGCGAGATGTGTCTTAACATAGCGGCTAATATTTTTCTCGACCACTCGATCTTCTTTCATTACATTAGCTGAACTCTTTTGTTCCAAGGGTTCATGACTACATTTAAATTCTCTATCGCTTTCCTTTCATGAAAGACCTTGTGAACGTGTACTTGCAGTTGTTCAGGAAATAGAATGTCTGGTTTACACGTGTTCCAATTATTGTTTTCAGAAGAATGAAAATTAAATTCGCTTAAGAAAACTCACTTCATATAAAAAAGCTTTGCTGCTTAGTTGGGCCAAGAGTTTGAGGCCCCTAGGCATGGTTTTTACACACTCCTCTCTCTACTTATTGCGTGTAAATAACCATAAATGTTTCTCCTTACTTACCAAGTGATGGCAACATACTTGCGTAACGCATTTTCCACGTAACAGCAGATCAGTGGCACAGACGTGTTGTTGTTGAAGTTCCATCACTTGAAGAGGATTCTCTTCCAAGTTTAGGATGTGCTCATGAAGCACAACGCTATATATACTGATATCACTATCAACAGAGTCCGTCACAGTTTCTAGACATTCTGAGAGAACTTGGCCTCTTGTGTCATGTTCCAATAGTAACCAACCTTTCCGCCATCCAATTAGCGGCGGATCCAGTCTGTCACTACTCTTGTGTAAATATTCCGACAGCTCTGTTGCTAATGTATTTATTATTGTTGTTGGAATTTTCATCATTATTATGGCGTGGCATGGATTTCCTAAGTTGCCGGTGAGGTTTCTCGATCACTCGGAACTTTCATTACCTTAGGCCAAGTTTTGGAATTGTATTTTCATCGTGTTACAGGCTTATCACCTCATATGGTGCCTCTATCTATCTTCCGAGCTTTATAACAAACTTAAACGTTTAATGTTTGATTTATTCTTCACCTTGTTAACTTGTACTTTAGATTGTCCAGGATATAAAATATCTGGTTTATTGCTTTGAACAATTTTACAACTTTTCAGAAGGACAAATATTAAATTCACTTTTTTCCCTCAGCCGTTCTGTTAGGAGCTGCTGCTGAGTCAACGTCAGGAAAAAAGCTTTTCTCTTCAGCGTTGAGATTTTTCTGTTCAGAGTTGAGATTTTTCAGTTCAGCCAAGGGCTGCAAAAGTATCAGGTTAAAAAAATGTGACAGAATGGGAGATAACTTTATTTCTAAACTTCATCGTGGTTAATTTGGCTAATTTTTGTATTGCACTACCCTGACATTTTAAATTTATACCAATAGTTACACACACAGTTTTGGAAAAGTGGCTATTTATTTCTCAACATTGTCTCCTTTCATCTCGATACACTTGACCCAGTGATGCTCCAACTTCTTTAAACCCGTCTGAAAAGTAAGTTTTCTCGAGGTCTGCAAAGTAGGCCTCGGTGGGGGCGATGACCTCCTTATTCGACTCAAATTTCTGTCCGGCGAGTGACTTTTTGAAGTTTGGAAACGGTTGATGGTGCAGCAGTTGGTAGCCCCGTGGCGAGGCGTGTCATTGTCAGGGTGGAAGTTAAATAAATTGCTTTAAAACTCCCTTTTTAAAAAAGTTTTATCTAAGCAATGACTGACTGATTGGTCTGCACACAGTGGCATCAAGACTGCAGGGTCGCAGGGTTTATATATTTGTTTCAGACAAAGAATACAAGAGCTTGAAGATAAAGAGATCTAACCTCTTGGTCAGCTTAACTCCTGCCACGCTAAAAGGGATCTTTATCGTCCAAGTTTGTCAAGCTGGTTTTCTTACAAAACGTTTACACACTTTTCGTTTTACAAGTATTACAACAAGTCCGTATTGGACAAGATGGGTGTAAAATTGAGTTCTTCCAATTTTACAGGTTTTAGTTTTACATTTTGTTTCATTAATCAAAACATATGAATTAGAGATGAAATCATCTCTATTTTTTAAACTTTCAACATAATCATATATAATTTCCGTAACAACTGGGATTTTATTAAATTGATAGTTTGACAAAATACATCATTTAATATATATTTGTAAATACCTAGCCAAGGGTCGTACAGATAATTGAAGCGCTTCACATCTGTCCCGCACGATTCGTCCAGATGATGGGAACTATGGGATGTGTCAACCTTCCAGAAGTGATGACCATCCTGAGGAGGAAGCTCCTAGCAGCGTTCATTGATCAATGCTGAGGAATGGGCAAGGTGTTGGCTAATGAGCGTCCCATCAGTCTTTCCCCTTTCCAAACCCAAGGGGGTCAAGTCACCGTCACGTGTGATCAATAAATTCACCAGAACATTGCATTATATTCCCCATTGGTGAAGACGATCACTCTACCTCCAAGAGACTATTGCACGATTATTCATTGCCTGGAATGTAGCCATTTCATTCCAAGGTATACTGTAGAAAGTATTAGGACATGTGGGCTTTCTCGGGAATGGAGTGCAGCATAAATGAAATGACCAGAGTCAATGCAGCACTGACTTACGTAGTTAGTTTTACAGTTTACGTAACGTTCTCTTTAAGGCCTGATACTATCAGAATCTGTCTCAGCAGTTCTCATAGCTTACATGAAAGTGTCTGACGACACGAGCTGCTACTTGGAACTCAACTTACCTGAATGAGTGTGGGGATTAGTCAATGGTCTCTGGTTCTTGAGGTGTTTCTGAAGTTGACTGGCGTTGCTCTTTAATTTGAAGTATAATATGCAGTTCGTGTGGAACAAGTGCAGGTTGCTGAAGAGCGGCGCGTAGTTGCAGAGCACGAACAGTAACTGACAGACCTGCACGAGGCTGTCGATGGTCTCGTCCAGGAAGAAGGAAGCCGCGGGCAAGGACGAGCCCAACAGACGGCAGCGGAGGAGGATCATACGAGCTTCATCAAGGCTGAGCGAGTCTGGAGGGTGCAAATCCGTGATGGACACGATGAGGAAGTGGAGGTAGGCCTTGAGCCACGAGGTTCATGTCCAGTGTTGACAGGAGCCGTCGATCAGCAATTCCTCTGGAAGGTTGTGGACAGAACAGAGGCAGGAGACAGAATCCAGTCGTCCGTTCCAACGCAGACTTGCATTTTCCTGAAAGTGAATAAGAGTGTGTAAGACTTTGCAGCCAGGAACTCGTGTCTTGAAGGCGTAGTTCAGATATGTCACGGCTGGTCTGTACGTAACTTGCTTCTGGAAGTCCCAATTCACAGAACAACTTGTTTCTCTGACGACTGACTGGGACACGCTTTCCTCTATGGATGAGCCTCGTTCCTTTTTTAGCTACCAGTTCTTTCCCACGTGATTACTCGTTCGTAATTCTTCACGCTCCATTCGCGCGTGTGTAAAAGCCGCTTATGTCGAATTGGGTTAACAGGTTACATGAGGAAGATTGGTCGTTGAGGCAATGAAATTTTTGAAAACATTGTCAACATAGGTGATAAACGCCTAATTTTCTATACTATTTATGACAGTAAATTTATAATTCAATGTTACTATAGTCTATATTGCAGGGAAATGCGTTTTACCGTTTTATTCAAAATTGCATCCAAATAGCTTTAGCCATTTAGGAGATATTGGTACCTAATTACACTAAATAATAGTTTGCAGGAAAAGGAAAAATAAGTTTTGCAAGTGCGCATTTATTTTTAAAACATTTCAGGTGCTTAATGTTTTTAGTTTTCGTATTCCTGGTCTTTTACTGAAGGTCCTAGCTTCCTTGGTCATCTATGCTGCAGATTTGTTTGCCTTGGAAACTCTAAAGGCAATCAATTTTCATGATGGCTTCTTTCATGCATGGACCAAATGTTCAAAAACATCAAGCCCTTTACTGGAACCATTATTAAAACCTATTTCTGCATCACTAGTGCACCAAATTTGAAAGTTATTTCAACAAATGCATTTTTTGGCAGATGTTCCTATATGCAGTTGTTGAAGGATAAAATAAATTTTACAGACCAAGGACTGAATACCACAACAACACTTTATTTGCAGAAAAAAATTAATTGATAGTATTTGATGAATCCGTACGGTAATTACTTTTAACTTCAGACAGTGGAATGATATTGGCTTTGGAAAATTATGAAACTAACGCACTGATAGTATTTTAACATTATTTTTGAATGAAATGGTTGTTTAATACACATTAGCTCACTAGTAAGAGGTCCTTTCTGTTGCAGATGACTGAATGTACAACATCAGAATATAGAAGAGTTGAAATAGCCAAAGTGGTAATGTTGTAGTATAATGGGGACCAAAGGCTGGTACGGGCCTCAGGTGCAGAATCCTGAGAAATGCCGTCTATCTATGATAGCTCTGCCAGCAAATCCTATCTCTCGCGGTCCCTGGGCAATGCAGCTTGCTGTAGCAAGGTGACCACCGAATTTGCTTGAGTTCTCACTACTCCTTGGCAGATTCCTATGATGATGCCAAAACTATATATTGATTTATAACTTTTTATTCAATTTTGAAGGAGCTTTCGGCCTTAGTCATTTACTAATTTAAAAGCACAAATTAATTGAAACAATATGACCTTTGTAATATTAATACAGATCAATTAAAACCCCTCTTGATTTTATATAGTCTTTATTCAACTTCTTCACAAAACAGCTTTCGGCTAACTTGCCATATTTTTTATAAACTCAATTATTCATTTTGTATGTACATGTCAATATATTAAAATCAAATATACTATTTTCACATATTTTACCCAAACTGGCCGTCCAACCACTTGTTCGCTCTCATTTACAATAGCCACTTAATGAACGCGAACTTTAACATGTTCATCTGAATTCTCTGAATCAGTGTCTGTCATATACCTTTGCGATCTTTCATGCCTCACCTCTCGCCATAAATTCCTACGCTATTGAACCTGAGATTTGTTCTCCACTGGCTATTCCATTCAAGTATTTATTACCTTCAGACACAGCTTGTAAACGGCATTTTTCTTCGGCAGGAGCGTCTGCCATAATTTCAAGGGCGAATGCACATCCCTTTTATCGGCGTTCTTTCACTTGTTTCCACAAGCATTTTACGTGCACTTGACTTGACTCTGCCACTATTCTTTCTCTTGGCAGTTGTTTGTAACCAGCAGCTCCTTGTTTCTTGACCAATTTCTCCAACCTCGCATTGGAGCCTGTCTCATCAGTGCTGCAATCTCGTCATCCGGCACTATTGTTCAAGTGCCTTTCTCACTCTAGGTATGGATTTGAGATCCAAGTCAATCGGTTAATGTATTGCCAAATCGCATCAAGCACAATGTTTTTGGATCCAACTCTCCTCCCATGAGTGGTTTCTCAGGGTCACAAGAACATGCTGTGTGGGTTTGCATTGTAATTCTCAAGCTGGGTAATCAAGGATTAAGACAACACGTCATTCACCGAATGGAATATTGATGGAAATGACATCAGGGTGTATGGGGTCATTCTGATATAACAAGGATTCAAGACCAGCCCACTGACTATTTCGTTTTCTTAGCTGCTTCGTGAATTTTATCAACAATTTTTATTGTTACAGTCGTTGATTTATTTTCACCGCATACGCAGTATAGCCATTTCGTAATTTTACTAATTCAAATTTGGGCAAACCTGTTCCTTTTCATGTCACAATCCTACAAAAATCAATACAACTATCAAAAATGTTATCCTTCATTTAGTAAGTGTCGTCAAACTAAATATATCTTGTGACGAAAGACGAAAGTTTTTAGAAACTACCGTACTGTATCCAGATTAAGATTCCTGAGGGAAATGACCGTTTCAAAGTACTTGTTACGTTCCAAACTAATAAATTAGTTGCCGGTTGAAACGTTTTTATAGCTAAACGGTGGGTTTATTATCCCGCTTTGCTGTTAAATGTACATAATGCTCTTCACCTCTGCCAGATTAGTAATTCTTGTCAGAAATTGTCTCACTATTGATTAACATTGAAAGATAGCTAGTTATTGTCACTGGGTTTCTATTTGGCAGGTTAGGGTAATTGTAGTGGCATAGTGTATATTGGGTTGTTATTGGTTTGTGTGTCCTATCGGAGGTAAGTTTTCACTCAAGAGTTACGCTGGTGGAATGTGGTGGGATGGGTGTCAGAGATTTGTGATGGGGAGGTTTATGGGTGGGAGAAGTCTCAGTATGGCGGTGGGGAGCGTGGGGAGTTGAGTGGGAGTATTGGGGGGTGGAATGGGAGTAATGCTTTTAGATAGGTTGGGGTTGGATGTGATATTCAATGATGTGATTTTTTTAGGGGATGACTTTATTTCACGTGATTGTATCTTTCGAAAATTATTGGTGGTTTTGGTGATTGGTGGCTTCAATCTTTCGGGTTGGGTTACGTGTTTGGAGTTGTGAGGTGGCTTCCTTATCATGGTATTGTGAGGTTCTACGTGAATGAAGGTGCTACGTGGTGTTTTTTCAATGTCGTAGGGGAGGGAGCCGGGGGGGGGGTGGTCTATTGGGGTTCCTCGGATGGTGTTGGGCTCAGTCGATTTTTGTGGGGGGGGTTTGATGATCGTATCTAGTGGAAATGGTATTGAGATTGTATGGGGTGTGGAACTGAATCTAACATGATGTTTGGATTTGCAGAATTTCGTTGTTTTGTTCTGCGGTATTTGTGGGGGTTTGGGGGGTTTTGTGTCGTTTTTTGGTAGGGTAGCTCATTATAGAATCTGTCATGTATTGTGAGCGGTGGATTTGCATAGTTAATTCGGGCAGGATGATAAATGGGTAAAGGAAGACCGGGGGAATGTTTTGGTTTTGGATTGTGTGGGGTTCTGGGGTTGGGATGTGGGGGGTTTTACTCTTATTATATATGGCGACCTATATGGGGGTCATGTTACGTAATGGGAATCTTAGTTTGTGCGCGGTGAGCGGCGGGTAATAGTTTGATCGTGTATATTCATGTATAGATTTGTGGGTGTAAGGCGTCTTCGGATAGTGTGAATCATCTGAGTATGGGGAAGTTTCCGAGATGGGGCAGGTATTATCTCTAGGTAAGGGAGGCTTCATTGGGGGTATGCGTGAGGGGGGTTCTTTGATTGCTGCCTGAGGCCGCATGGTTGGCGTGGTACGATTAGTTAAGGTGGTTGGCGGGCCGGGGTGCGAGGGTCTTATTTTGTGCTTTATGTTTGGTTGGTGGGGTATCGGGTCAAGGGAGCGGGATATTTTCGGTGATATTGGTGTGGTTGCTTGGGGAGGTTGCGGGGGGGTAGTGGGTGGGTTGAATTCTATCTATCGGTGGTGCCGCGGCCTGTAGGGGTTGATATGGTGTTCAGCTTATACTGGAGCGGTATCTCTGGTGCTTTGCGTGGTTTGTCGTCTGGTTGGGGGGATAATTTGAATAGTCGAGGGGCGATTTATAAAGATGCGTAAGATGATGTAGCCATAGTAGTGTGGGTTGTTTTGGGGATGTGTATTGGTTTAGGGGGGGAATGTTTCTGGGTGTGTTGTATAGGTAGGGATTGGGGTGCGGGAGAATGGATGGGGTGTGGTTAGTATATGTGGGATTTGTTAGTCGGGGGTTTATGGGGTGTTGGGGGAATTTTTTAGTGTGGGTGAATTTTGTCATTTAGGAGTAGCCATCGTACAAGAAGTTGGATGAGTGCTGTCCGCTTAGGATGAGGGGGGATGGGGCAGATTACTGGTTGCTGTGTATAGGGTGTTAGGGACATGGGTATGGAAGTTCTATGTTGAGTTGGGTTGTCTGGGGCTCGCGTATTCGGGTTTCGCGTTTGATACTGGGTGATGGCTGGATGGGGCTGTGTGGTGGGATTAGGGGGACCTGGCTTGCTGTGGTAGGTCTGAGATTAAATCTAGGGGATCCGATAGGGCAGGGATGTGTAGGTATGGATTGGTGTTGTTATGGAATGTGTGGGGTATTTGTTTTATTCTGTTGTATGTTAATGGGGTTGGGTTAGTTCGGGGTAGGGCTGTATCGTTTAGTAGTTGTGATTACTATTTAATGTGATGGTGGGGGGGGGATCGAATTTTTGTTGTTTCAATGGTATCTGTATTTTGGCATGGTGGTTTTTGATATGGGGGTGCGGGATTAGTACGGGTCGTACCATGTATGGGTCGGGGGTTTTAGGGAGAAATAGTTATGTCACCTTGGTAGTTTGTTCGGCCTTGGGAGGGTGGGGGTGGTGGAGAGTTGGGATGGGGTTTGGTGGGATTTCTCGGGGGTGTTGTGTCTACTTACGGTGGTGTTATAGGTTGGGCAAGTTTATTCTTAATTTATATGATGGTGTGGGTTGATGGTTACTGGTTATTTTACCCGGGAGCTGATTATTGTAATCTGGGGCGATTGTCGGGGGGATTTTATGGTTTGGGTGGTCTGATGGTGATAGCCTATTATGATAGGGATGTTGCAGTGGGTTGGGGGTAGGCGGATTTCTAATATTTCGGGAGAGTGTTCGCATGTATAATTATAGTGTGTGAGTAAATGCAGCGGTTTGTTCGCTTGGGAGCGTTTGCGTACAGGTAGTAGGGTTTGTGGGTATTAGTTGTTTTGTGGGGGTTTTACTGGGATGGGGGTGAAATATTTTTTGTTTGTTTTTGGAGTGGGTCTGGCGCGATATATTGGTATTCCCTGACTGATAGAAGGGGGGGGACAGCGGCCGGGTGGTGATTTGTTTTATGTTATGTTCGTAAGATTGGCCTGCTATTATCCCTGTATGTTCTGGGGGGCTTTAACCGGTGTGTTGTTGGGCGTAGGGATGGGTTTTGGGGGAAATCGTGTATGTCGGTCGGCCTCATGTGGTGTAGGGTTAAGGGCGGGTGGCCTATGTTTGGGTGTGTGGGGTAAAATTTTTGTGTTGCGAGTATCGCTCTTGATTTCGTATTGCGTTGTTTATGTTTGCTATGGGAATATTTTCGGGAATAGGTTGGCCTTCGGGGCTGGGGGGGGAAACTTGCAGACTGGGTTGGGGTGGGGAGGTGGCTCGGTGGTCACTGTAGTGGATTGGGTCTGAATCGAAATTGGTGGTTGGGGTTTTGTCATGTAATATTGTGGATGGCGGATGTCTAATGTGCGTGTAGTGACGAGGGGGATCGGGGGGTGCCGGTGTGATGATTGTGGATTCGGGCGTTGTATAGGGTACTGTGACTCTAGTTTAGCGCGTATAACATAGATGGGGGGGATTCTAGGTATGCTAATATCGATCGTGTTCTGGGTGTGTCGGGGTGTGGTTACTAGGGGGGCGTTGTTTGGTGGGGTGGGGTGGTTTGTTTTGGTCACGTCTTCGTATCTGCTAGGTTGGTCAGTGTTTTTATTGGTATACTCTTTGTTGTGGGGTTTGGGATCTGTTCTGTGGATGTATGTCTAAGGTTGGTTCTCGTAGGCGTGAGGGCATCGAGATAATTTCGTGTTCTGCGTTTATATTGGTTTTGATATGTGTATCGTTCTTGGGCGGTATTCGTTAGGGAGGGTGTTGGTGTTCTATGGTGGGGGTGGTGTTCGGCGGTAGGTCGAAGGTGTCGGATCTGGTGGTATTGTCTGGGATAGTGCTGCTAATGTCATCCGGTGTGGAGTGGTTTTGGGTGGTTCAGGGTTCCTTTAAGATATTGTTCCTTGGTGTCGAAGTGATGCAGTAGAGGAAGTATGTTTGGGGTCGGGGGGAGAGGCATTGCATGGTTTAGCTCATGGTTTATAGGGGTGTTCGGGTTGGTATTGTGGGTTTATACATGCTAGTATGGGTTTGACATGGATGGGTTTATCGTGGTTTTAGGCGGGTCAATGTCCAGTTGTCCTCGTGGGTTTATTGCAGGTATGTATGTGTGGTGGAGGGATTTTTGGATGGATCTGCGTGCGTGGGCCTTGGTTGTCGTGATGGATTGCTGGGGGTAGCTCTGGTTATGAATACTAGCCGTTGGTAGTTCGGGGACTCGTGGACTCACGGTTAGGATTGGAGGTTGTGATGGATGCTGTTGTTGGTGGAGGTGGGAGCTGGTATGGTGGGTGCTGTTTGCTGTTCTATCTGTGAGGTCTTGGGGGATTTGTCGATGCGTTTTGGGTGGGTATTGTTGGGGGATGGGCGGGTATAGACTAGGTATGGTGTTTGTCAGCGAGGGAATTTCTATGGGGTTTGTGGGGGGGTCTCTCTGGTTGGTCGTTGAGGGTAGGTTTGTTGTGGGAGTAGGTTCTGTGTGTTCGATGGATGGGTTAATCCTTTCATAGCATGGGGGGGTATGGTTCCGTTGGAGGGAAGGTGTTGGTTGATTGTTATGGGTATTCGTATCTTTAGCGTAGTTTGATGGTTCTGGGATAATTGGGCTAGTGTTTCGTAGGTGGTATATCGTATTGTATGAATTTCATTCGGTGGGTGGTGGTTGATCACTATATTTGGCGGATTTCGGTTGACTGCATTATGATTTTATATGGGTTGTTGTTATTAGATGTGTATGAGATCCCTTATTCTGTGGTGTGTTGCTTTGGGCGACTGGGATGATTGGAATCGAGCGGTAGGCTATTACGTGAGCTTTATAGTTTTGGGGATGGTTTTGGATGGCGCGTGACTTGAGATGGGGTGGGTAAATTCTGGGGGAGGTGTGGAGGGTGGTGTGCGGTTGTTGTTGTATACGGGGCTAGGCAGAATTGATGTCGACGTACCATCCCTTTGGGGGGCTGTTGTGGGCTTTTGGGTTGGTGTTGATCTAATGTTGGTATGAGCTGGGAATAGGGAATCAGTTGTGTTTGTATGGGTAAATATCGTGAGGGTTTGGGGGAATCCTTCTTGGGAGTCGGGTAGTTTGGTATGTGGGTAGTCTGTGGGGTGAATTGGGTGGGTCGGTATTGGGCAGGCATGGATGGTAGCATTAGGGTGATGGTATGCGGGGGGTTTCTGAGGGTGGCATGGGGATGGGTTGAGTTTTTAGTCCTTGTTTGGGTTTAGCGTTAGCTTGGGTTGGCGTTGGTTGCTTGTTTTACTTGTGGCTTTTGATAGAAGATTGTATGTGTATGTTGTTGTGTATTCTTTGTAATGGTAACGTGTGTGTGGGTGGATAGGGGATTGTATGGGTTGGATTTGCTATTGATGTTTGTCGTTATTTGGGACTTGGTCGTGTGTTATTATTTTGTGGATTTGGTTGGTATATCCTAGATGGTTATTATGACGTTATTATGAGTTTCATCTATTAATGTCGTCTTCTGCTTTACGGTATATATGTTTGTGGTTGGGTTTAAGGGAGGTTTATTATGGCGCTCTCTCTTAGGGTGGGTGAGGCATTTAGTTGGGATCGTGGGCTTGTTTCCTTGCTGGGGATGCTTCAGGGCTTATGGATCTTAGGAGTTTCACGGCGTGAGTAATCGCTATTCTGTGGATTACATTGGGTCTGACGGATGTATGTTGGGCGCGGGGGGTTTTTCTTATTGCGGCTACCTTTGACATAGGGTTCGGCGCTTAGGTATAGATCGTATAAATATGGGATTGTGGGAGGGCTTTAGGGGGGTTGAGATGTTGGCTGGTTGGGGCTTCTCCTCGTGGGATGATTGGCGTCGATTGTTGCGGGGTTCGATTGCGCATCGGAGTTGGTGTTTGCCATCATTATTAATTTGTGTTATAGCATATGATTGGTACGTGGTGGTTAATGGATTGCGTTTTATTGTGCGGAGGCATCCTGAGTGAATATTGCGTCTGAACAAATGCATGGGTCGGTTGGTGATACCAGTTGGGGGGAAATGGATATCGGTGCGTTCTTATAATCTGAATGCGGGGGTTTTTGCGGACTTTCGGTGGGGGTGGGGATTTATGGGGTGAATATTCGATTTTTGTTGGGGCTTGTATTGTTGGATTTCGTTGGTAATGCGGGTTATATGGGGTTTATGGAGGGCCTTGGGTGGGGATTGGTGTTGGGATGATTTATTGTGTGGTTTGGAGGGGGGGTGGGGAGTATATTCTAAGGTTGTTAGGGAAATCGAGAGGAGTGTTGGTGAGGTGGTAGTGGGTGTAGTGTAAATGGTGTTATGCTATGGGATCCGGTTACTGGGTGGGGCTGGGGGGTTAATTGTTTTCTTCGGGCTGGACGATTCTTTTTGGATGTGATGGTGGGATTGGGGGGTTGGTATCTGTGATCAGTATGGTTTATTGGAGGTGGATATTGGTTTTCGGCGTTCATATACAGATAGGGTGCGGGTGCCTCATGGATCTATATTATGGTTTCTGGGGGTTGGGGGGTTATTTGCTGCGGTATGGTTAATTCGTATTGGGGTTATGGGTGATGATCTTGATGATGGGGCGTATGACTAAACATAATCCGAGGTTGGGCCCACAACTGTTACGGGGAACTCAAGGTGTTTCATGCGCGTGTAGCCGGGTTGGGGTGATTACCTGGGTGGTTGGTACGGTTATGGCTGGGGTCTGGTACGAGAGAGTGTATTGTTTAGGGTCATTTGGATTGATGGGCCATGTGCCTTATGGGGCTCCTCGGTTTTGTTTTGGGGTGTGGGGGATCTAGGGGCTTTAGGGTTTGTATGTATGTGGATTTTTGTTCCGGTGTGAAGAGGTTTATTCGTTATAGTGCGGGGGACTGTCTGGTTGGATTAATTGGATTTCTTTGTAGTGGGTGACGTTGTTGGTTGCGGGGTTATCTTAGATCTGATTGGGGGTTTCGGCGAGGTGGGTATCAATTGAGTGGCTGGGGTTTGGGGTGGGTCGGCGGCTGTCCGCTCGGTTATCTTGATAGGGTAGAAGACATTGAGGGGTTTCCATGGAGGCTCCCAAACACACACTTTATATTTGGGAGGGGGGGGCGGGGTTTAAGGCGGTTTGGGTTTTGGGCGGGGCGTAATTCGGTTTTTGGGGCGGTGAATGCCGGTTTGTATTCTTCTCGTTGGTCAGTCCGAGTTCGCGGCGACATTTGCGATTCTTGGTGGGGTGGATTAGGGGCGTTCTATTGGGGGACGGCGTAATGGGGTTTAGTTCATGGCGGGGTATGTTTATGTTATAGATGGTGTGGGGTACGGAATATATTGGCCGAATTAGGGGTGGCGCGCAGGGGAGGGAGATTGTTCTGGGGTGTAGTGTATCTTTTCCTTCTCTGGGCGGTGTCTGATATCTAGATTGGGTGGTCGTGGATTGCACTTTTTTTGATTTGTGCGAGTGTTATATGGTAGATCTGTGCTTGCTGTGCGAACTGAGGATCCATTTATGCGTGCTGTTTGTTCGATTGTGGTTACGTTGGGGGTTGCTCTTGGTAGTGTTACTGGGTAATGGGGGGGGAGGTACGCACTTGGGCTCTGTTGGGGATGGATGAAGTGGGTCAGTAGGTGTATCGGCAGCTAGGGGGTTCTATGAATTGTCTGCTCGCTTTTCTGTGGGGGGTAGGTATGGTAGGTAGAATACTGGGGGTGTAAAGTGGGTGGGGGGAATGGTTTCTTCGTCTTGAGGGGAATGGCGCATGATGGGTGGGGGGATGGCTTGATTGGGTACGGGGGGGCGGTTTGGGCTGGTTTGCTTCATTAGGATTGGGGCTATGTCGGGGGCTGTGGGTGGGGGGCGCGATCAATCGGTATGGGCATAATATGTGGAAGTTTTTATGTGATTTTGGGGTCAGTGCTCTTGGATATGGCGCGAGGTAGGGGTGGAGTAAGGTTGGATCAATTAGGATGGTATGAGTGGTTGATGGGAGGGGTGGCATGTGGCTCACGATGGTCAGTGGGGGTTGTGTTTATCCGTCAGTTATCTTATGGATGTTGTGAGGTTGGATGGTGGGTGTGGGGGCTTAAGATTTGTGGGGACGACTATATATGTCGATCGTTATGGTATGTGAATCATTATCGGCGCTCTGGGTCAATTTGGCAGTTGGAGCTATTGTCGGTGGTTGGGATTTATGTTCGGGTTCTATCTTGCGGAGGGTATATCGCTTCTTGGGGGCTCGTGTGGGTATTTGATGTATTGCTGAGATAAGGGGTTCTGCCGTTTTAGGGGAGGGGGGCTATTGGTGGCTTTGGCTCTGTCTGTTGGGTTCTGTTTTGGGGCTACATGGGCAGAATTGGATCAGTACTTAGGTGAAGATGGGTTGGTTGGAGGAGGTAATGTGGCGTTGTGAGTTGTCTGGTCGATTGATTATGTGGTTTGGGTAGCGGGGGGGTGAATGTCAGCTCGCTGTCGGATGGGGGATCTTCTTCCTTGGTTCTTGATGGTTGATGGCTGTTGAGTGGTTACTCTGTTTAGGTTAGAAGTAAGTTTCGCTTATGTCTGTAGGTGGTTCGGGTTGTGCTATGGTTTAGGGGGGGGTATGGTTTATCTCAGGATTGGGCTGGAGCATGAATTGGGGTTGGGGTATGGACTTGGGTTGTCTGCACTGTGTTTGCTGATGTTGTCGTGAGGGTGCGTAATGGTTGATGTGGTGTATGGTGAAGATTGGGGTATATCATCGTGTTGTTCGTTGTTCCGGCGGTGTTTAAGGGCTGGGCAGGTAGGTTGGCGGTATCCGTCTTGTTGTTCTGGTGTTATAATGTGTTGGAGGGGGCGGTTCTCCGTGTGTTGAGGGGGGGTTGGGTGGGTTCTTGGTGATAAGCTTTGGGGGTGTTTAGCGGTTGGATCTATTGGACACTTTTGGCTGGTGTGGGGCCGGTATATTGTGTAGGGCGATCTTCTTCGGGTCGGGGTGGTCGAATTGGGGTTGGGGGTGGGGGTTATGGTTGTATGGGGAGTGTCTTAGTGGGGGGTGAAGAATTGAACGGGACGGGTAATCCGGGTTTCGTATGGGGGCTTATTGTTCGTGCTGTTTAGGTTGATGACGTGGTGTTTGCATTTGGAATAAGATGTTGGAGATGTCCAGGGTCGGTAGCGGGTCCAGATGGGTAGTTTGAGGGTTGGGAGGGGAATTATATTGAGGGGTAGGAAACGACTAAGAATCTCCGATTCCGGGTTGGTTAGTATTGTCTGGGGAATTGTCGAATGTCGGCTTGTTTAGGATTGCTGAGCTTTTGTGCTAGTTATTGCTTCGAGCTGTTTTTGATATTTGGAATCTCAAATTATGTGCGGGGCGTATTAAGGTCGGGGGGCGTTGATAGTCAGCATGGCAATGGGGAGTTGGCGAGAAGTGGGTGTGGTGTGGTGCGACTCGTTGGGTTGTTGGTTAGCTATGTGGGGGATTTGTGTCTATGTCTGTTGGTTATGGGAATAGGCCTGGGTTGATCGGGTTGAATTTCGATTTTGGCTTTTTGTGAGCTGGTTGAGATCAGCACATTTGTGCTGTCTTGGGGTAGGTTTGTTATTTATGTTTAGGTGGGTTTTGGCTGGAGTGTGGGGTTGGGTGAATTTCTTAGGTCAAAATTTTTGGAGGTTGTTTAGCACTGTGCCTGTTTTGGTGTGGTATATTTGCGCATTTTAGGTCTTACTTACGTTTGTGTGGGGTAGTGACCACTGTTGGAGAGATGTTGCGGTTGAGTTATTATGGGGGGCTTATTTTGTTTTGCGGGATGTCGTTTGACGATCGGAGTGTCACATGTGTCGACTGGTAGGCTAGCGGGGTCGATGGGGGTAGATTTGGGCGGGTGGCGAGGGGGATTTACGTCGGTTTATGGCGGACTATGATAAGGAGGGTTCGCGGTTGGATATATGCAATGTTTGGGTGCATGGGCGTCGTGGAGATTCGGGAGGGGTCTGATCGAATGATGGAGTAAGTAGTAGCGGGGGTGTATGTGGCGTGACGGGGTGGTAAGAGTGTGTAGTGGCATTATGGGTTATCCTGTCTTGGGTAGAATTTGTGGTGGCATCTATTGTGGATTAGTCATGGGATACTGGTCTTATAATTCGCTATATTGGAGATTTTAGATTTTGATATTTGGAGATAGGTGGGGGGGGTGGGTGATTGAATCAGGTGGTGGTTCGGGTTGGGGGGGGTGTCGGAGGCGGTTGTAATGGAATTAGGATTGGTTATTTCTGGGTCTCATTTGTCGCACGACATTTCCTTCTTGTGCTTGGGGGGATGATGGCTGCGGGGGTTTGTTTAAAGTTTCGTCGGTTCGGTCTGGTGCATGGCGTGTCTCGTTTGGTCGGTAATGCATGTGCGGGTTACTGGTATTGTGCTTTAATAGGGTGATGGGTGGGTGTGTTCATTGGGAGACAGGGGCATCAATAGGGTGAGTTGGTATGGTGAGACTTGTGTTTTCATGGGTGTCGGTAATGTTCAGGGGATTTGGCGTGTTTCCGTTCATATTTGTAGTATTCACGTATAAGCGGATTGGGGTCTTGTTTCTGAAAGGATTGATACTTATTTAGGGGGGTTAATTGGGGGGGTATTTTGATGGGAGGGATTGCTCACTTGACAGACGATCCGATGGCTGGCTGGATCAGTTTTATGCAATGGGGAGGTCATTTTTGTGGGTATGGGGTGGACTCTCGAAGACATTAAGTTCTTGTGGTGGAGTGGTGATTGGTGTGTCGTCATGTATTGATCTTGTATAGTGTCATCTGGTATGTACGGGGGTCAGGAATGCGTGTGTGACTACGATTATGGGAGTCGGTTGGCGGTTTGCTTGGGGGTTAGGTCTGTGTTGGTGACTTTGTCATGGGGCTTGTTTGTTTTTTATTATGCGGTATAATTTTGGCGACCTTTTTATCAATCGGGTTAGATATGCTTTGTGTTTTTGGTGTGGGTTGGTTACGGGGCTCCCTTTAATTGTTGGTGGATTTGATGTGGGTGGGCTGGGGGTGAATTTTTTGATTGGAAGGTGGTCCTAGGGGATCTGATGGTTTGCTAGTTGGTAGGTTTATCGCTGGGGGTATGAGACGGGCGGGTTGGGGGCTTGGGTTATGGGGTGGAAGATATTTGTTTTTATTTATTGGGGATGGTGCTCGTATGGTTAGTTTGTAGGTAGATACGTGTATGGGGGATCGAGGTTATTAGTGGTTGTTCATTCTATGTATGTATTGAGATTCGTTTTTGATCTTTGTCTAGGATAAGTGATTCTTTCTGAGTGGGGGGGGGGAGGCTTTGGTACGTGTTGCGAAAATGTACTGGCCGATGTAATTATTGACGGGGTTATCTGTAGTGGATTGCGGTGGTAGGGCATGATTGCAGATACTGAGGGGTGCATCCTATGGGGCTAAGAGGTGAAGGGGTGGATAGGAGGGCATAGGATTCGGGATTGTTTTGGGGTCGTGTCTGGGTGGAGTGAGGGTTGGATGTTGGTGTTGTGGTGGGGGTTGGGTGAGCTATGCTGGATCCATGTTTATGAGGTGTAGCTGTAGTGTTGTGTATCTGGGTTCTTGTAGCGGAATGATATAAGGTCGGCGCGGCCTGTGCGTCTGAATGTGTTTTTGGGGTGTTGGTATCAATGGCGGTGTTATGGAGGTTCCGATGGTTCGTATTCTCTGCGATGAGCTTCTTGTTCGAGGGGATTGCGGGCGTTTTTTGGCGATGCGTGAGTCATATTATGTGTTATTATGTGGAACGAAGGTGTGGGGGCGTTCGGTTTCACTAGCAGGGGGATGAGGTTCTGTGTGTTGGCTGGGGGTGAGTGGGGTTGTATTGTATTGGGGTAATCTTTATAGGTATTGTTGCGGAATTGGGTCGAAATGGGACGGTCTGGGTAGAGGGTGTTGCTTTATAACGTAGTCTGTTCGTTGTGGTGAGGATGATTCATTGGTTATAGTATATGCGATGTATTTTGTACGGGAATGCTGGATGGTGTGGTGGAAAATGGTTTTGGGGTCTTGGTGAAGTTATATATGAAATTTAGTTGGTATCGGGGATGGGTGTACTACGACGGGGAGTGGGGTGTGTTATGAATTTGTGGGGGTCTACGGTGTAATTTTTTTTGGGTCTCTGGGGGATTTGTTTTTCCGAGCGAGCGTTCGGATGCAGGGATGACATGCGGATGGTATTGGCATGGGGGTGGGTTGGTTTGGTCTCGGATTGGGTATTGTTGAGTTGATGTCCTTTGGGGTTGTGGTTGTCATATATTCTAGTTAGATTGGGGTTATTTAGTAAGATCGGGTAGAGTTTTCGGGGGTTTATGGTGGTAGTAGGCTTACGTGTTGCTTTCTATGGTGATGGGCGGTTTGTACTTGGCTAGGGGTTATATTGGGATTTCGGTTTTAGAGATTATATTGGTGACTAGCCCTTGGGTAATTGGGGTATGGGGGAGTGGTTTATTGACTTCTTGAGGATGACTGATTCTTATGTTTTGAGTGCCGTTGTTTATTGGTTGATTATTTCTGATTGGTACTGTGAGTAGGTGGAGTTTTTTTTCGCGATTGATATTTTTGGGTGTATGTTGCCGAATGTGTGTTGGTGGGGGGCGGGTTTCGGCGGATGTGTTATGGTATATCGTGCTCTTATATTGGTGTGGGGGTGGGTTATGAGGTGGCTCTCTGCAAGTTGGTAGGGGGTTCTTCTCTGTGCGTTTTAATTGAATTTGGTGGTCCTTTTGTGTGGAGGTATTTCGAGTTTTTGGGGAATTCAATGTGGTGTGTTGTTTGGGTCTTAGTCTGATAGTATATGGTATCCTTATTTAATTCAACAGTGGGGGTCTAGTTGAGGGAGTTGATGGTGCGTCTGGTGGTGGATTACCCCTGATTCGTTGTGGGCGTTTCGGTCTTGGAATGTTCTATTCTTGAGATGCCTGATGATACCGGTTGTTATTGGGGGGGGGGTGGACGGCTTCGATCTTGGCATACATTATTGTCTGGGAATCTCCTCTGTTGGCATGGTTATGGTCGTTATTTTTTGGTTGAACGGGATGGTGCGGGGGGATTGGGGGGGCTGGAGGTTGTTAGAGGCGTCGGATTTAGTGTTTGCATACTCTTCGGGGTTGTGGCTACTGTGGGATGGTTGGGGGCGGAGTGTCGGTTAATTAATTGCGATTTATTGATCGCGGCGCATATCCAGGGGTTAATTAGCTTGTGGCTTCCTGGTTTGGTTGGGGTGCGGGGTGGGAATCTACCGTCTATGGGAGAGGTTCCCTGGGAGCCGAGTAGGCTCTTCGCTTCCTTTTTCTTGGCTGGAATGGTGGATGGTGGGTGGGAGGGCTGGTGTGACGTACGAAGATAGAGTTCTTTTATTCGTATAAGGGGTATCCTGGGCGTTGGTTTTCGTCATTATAGATGGCGTGTTGTCAGGTGGGGATTGGGCGATCGGGGTTTTCTTATGGGGTAACTTTGTTGTATTGTTTTTGGGATTTTGTTTCAGTTCTGGATTCATCCGGCCTGGGTGCGGGTAAGTCGGTTGGGGTATTATGGGGTTCGATGCTAGATCCTTGGCTGTTTTGATTTATGGCGGTGGGGGGAGTCTGTTCATCCGTGTTATCTTGTGTTGGGATAGCGGGATGCGGGGGAGGGGGATGTTAGGGTGTGCTTAGAGCCAATGTTGGATGGTTTGTCGGTTGGGGTGGGGGGCGGTGGCATGGTGGGGAGCGGCGCATGGTGGGTTTCGATTATTTTGGCTTATAGAGGGATTTGGGGTGAGTGATGGGTGTTGTGTTCGCTGGTGGATGGGGGAGGGGGTAAGGCGTGGTTATGGCGGTGATCCGGGCGTGGGGTTCTTCTGGGGGGGTGTTAATTATATTGAGAGGGGCGGAAGTCGTGTCCAATGATATTGGCGGTGGGCGTATTGTGGATAGCAATGAAGGGAGGGAGGATGTTCAGTTTTCGGTTGAAGTTATTATTAGGAGATGTCGGGGGGTGTTTGAGGAATGTCAGTGCTGGGGGTTTAATTAGGATTTGGGTGTGTTAGTTGGGTATTATGAATGTTTCGAGAGTTGTGGGGGGGGATGTTATTTTTGGTCGGTTGGGTTGGGTGCGGGTGGTAGTTATAGTGTTCGTGGTTAGGGGGAGGTTTTAGCGATGTCTGTTAGTGCGGATTGTGATTATCTGTTTTGGTTGGTTGTGGCGGTTGGGATGGGGTGGTTATTTGTACTTAATGGGGTCCGGGATTTCTAGTTAGAAATTGGTGTGTGGGCGGCTGTGGATTGTCGTTTTAGTGGGCGGTCCGATGATGGCGGGGGGGAGGATAGTGTGATAATTTGGGATTTGGTGGTATGATGGTTATCCCCTATGGGATGCGGTTTATGTGGGTGTCTTATTGGGTGGAGCTTGGCGATGCGAGATGTGGGCTTGTGGATATTGTTATGTGCTTTGGTAGGGTCAGGTGGTGGATGGTTTTGTAGTAGGTAGTAGTTTTATCCGTTGTTGGATGGGGGGGGGTGAGCGTCAGTGAGTTGCGTTGGGTACTGAGGATAATGAGGTAGGTTGTTTGAAATAGCGTTGGCTGCTGTTGTTTTATTGGGAGATTGGGGGCGATCTGGGGTGTTGGGTTTTAGAGGGGTGGTCTGGGATAAATATGCGATGTTGGGGCGGGTGATATCTTGATTGTGAGGTGGTGTATGATAATTGTAGGCGAGGTGGATCAGGTTTGGTATAATTGCGGGTGAGTAGATGGTGGGAGTAATGTCTCGGTTGGCGCCTTTGTGTCCGATTTGGTTATTCGCGTGGGGTTGTAGCGGGGTTTAGGTGTGTTGTACTTAATTTGGGTTGTTGGGGGGATGCGCTATTTCGAGAAGAGGGGTAATTAGGCTATTATGGGCTGGATGTTTGTTTTGAAGGGGTGGGTATGATTGTCGGTGTGGGGACTTGGAACGATTCGGTTCTGGTATAATAGGTCGGGGGTTGATTCTGGGAGCTGAATGGGAATCATGGGGTAGTGTTGGTTAAAGTAGGGGTTCATTTGTACGGGGTTTTGGAGTCGGTTAGTTTGGGGTTGGGGGGGCACATGTGTTGGGAAGTTGGAGGGGTGGCGGGAAGGGTATGTGCGGGGATCGGCTGGGTTATGGGGCGAGGTGGTGTTACGGGGGTGATGATTATAATGGGCGTTATGATGGGGTGCGCGATGTGTAATTTTGTATGCGCATGGCGGAGTGTTGGAGGGGTTTACTGGGGTGTGTGAGGGGGGTTCGGGTGGGAGCCGTGTATTTCTTGGTTAATGTTTGGGGGTAGGTGTCAATCTTTCTGTGGGTGGTGACATTTTCTGGAACATCCATTGTTTAATGGATCCTTATGAGATGTTTTATTTGGCGATAAGATGCCTTTGTATTCTTTCAATTCTAAATTTTTGCTGTTATCGGTGAAATGGTGTTTGGGTGATAGGGACAATATCTCCCGAGCTGGTCGCGGTAGGGGGGGGTCTGAATGGGATCGTGATGTCGTTATTTCAGGAGCTGTGGGTGGGGTAATAAGGGGGATTGTATCATTTGTTTGAATTGTTGGGGCTTGGGTGGTGGTCTCGTGAGTAGAGTATTGGTTATTTGCGTGGCGGTATATGGGTTGTGGGGTAGGGGGGGTTAATATGTCCTTGTGGGGGAGGTGGAGTATGTTAGATCTATTGGTGGAAAGGGGGGGTAATCTGTATGTACGTGCGGTATACTGAGGGGGGTAGGCAGAGGTTTTTGTTTGTGGTACTAAAGGGTTTGGGGGAGAGTTGTCCGAAATCTGTTTCGCTTTCGTAGGGTTCTGAGCTTGTTACAGTATGCGAGTTCCCCGTTGCTGGTAGCTTCGAGGGGGACTGTACAATAGGGGGGAATTGGTGTTGTTAATGTAGGTTTAGTGGGTGCTAGTGTTTGGTCGGGGGTTGTAGGGGGGGGGCGATTCGGGGGATTAGTGTAGGCGCGGTGTGGGGGATGGTTGGAGGATCGGTATGGTAGGGGGAGATGCGCATCCCAATAGTAGCGGGCGGGGGGGATTTAGTCCAGTCGCAAGGGATTCGAGTGGGACTGGGGTTTCGGTCTGGTTGTTGAGGTTTGTGTGCTGTTACGGCCGTGCTTATTCCTGTAGGAGATGTTATTGTTCGTTTTTTATTGGATTTTTAATGTGTCATTGTTGTGATTGCGTGGAGGTTAGGATGGTCGAGAGTGGGGGGTGTTGGTTATGGGTTTAGGTAATTTGCAGTCGTTCTAGCGTTCATTGGGTCAAGGGTGTAGTAGGTTAGTGTTCTGCGGATATATTGGAAGAGGGGGAATGATGTCATTGCGCGGTTGAGTAATGGTCAATTGATATGGGATTATTGTTTGGTGGTGTTGTGGCTGCTTGGGTAGGTTGAGGTGTGATACTGTATATTCATTGGATATCCTCGGACTCTACGTGAGTGATCGTGATGTTGCGGGTTTGTGGTCATTGGTCGATGTCGGGCAGAGGGGGTCGTGTCTGCGCGATTTTGACTTCATTGGGGTTGGCATGTTTGAGGATCTTGGCATTGGGAAATGTGGTTCTTTTTGTAGGCGGGGGTTGTTTTTGGGTATCTTAGGGGGCGTTAAGATGGAGCTTGTATGGTATGGGATTGTAGATCAGTTTCATAGCGGAGTTGGGGAAAGTGGAATTTATCGTGGCGTAGGTTGGTAGTTATTGGGGTGATATCATACTTGGTGCGTGTATGGGTGGTTTAATAGTTGAGACGAGGTGTGGGGTCGTCTTTCTGATTTCTGGAGGGGCAGTGATAGAATTAGGGGAGTATTGTTGGGTCGGCCGTTTGTCAATGGTTGTGGGTGGGTGCCGGGTCGGACTTCGGATTCTTCGTGCCCGTTTTGTGCGCATGTCATCGTTTCGGTGATTTAGGGGTGGTTGTGGGGTATGGTACTTTGAGGGGCAACTTGTTAAGTACGAGGGCTTGGGATGATTAAACGTTTGGCTGATAGGGTAGGGGGGAGTTCAATTGGTGGTTTTGATGTGAGGGACGGTTATCATGCGTTCTAAGTGCTATGGTAGTTAGGTGTTGGATTGCGCGGTTCGGTTTGGGGCTCGGGGTAGGGAGGTGCCTTCAGTTGTAGTTATGTCGTTCTCTGATGTAGCTTGTACGGGTGGAAGGGGTTGTTCTGTGCTGAATGGGGGTGTCTGCTGGTTCGGTGAGGAGGGGGTCTCTTGGTGTGAGACCGGTATTCTAGGTGTTTTGCGGTAGGGTTGTATTGTGGCGCGCCGTGTTATCGTAGTCAGGGCTTTGATTTTCTGGCATAGAATGTGGTCGTTGTGGGGGGGGATGGGGGTGTGGGTAGGTTTGCGGTGTGAGGGGTAGACCCTTGGGCACGGTGGCGGTTGTAGCCCGGGAGGGATATGTATGTGAATAAATTGGTTAGGTATGGGGTGGTGAGGGGGTTTATAATTATAGTAAAACTCCAGTGTTTTAAGATTTTGCTTATGGTATTATTTGTTGATTTGGGGTATTACGTGCAGGAGCGGTACGGGGTGTGTGGTGACTGTGGTCGTTTATATAAGTTTTGATCTATCTGGCTTTGTGTATGTGGGTGGGTTGGTTGGGGTCACATGGAGATAGTTGAGGCGTGGATTGGTAGTGGGTAATACGCTTTTTGTATGGGGTTTATGATGTTTGCGGCGGCTGATTATAGGAGTGGTGGAATGGTTTATTTTTCTGATTAGGCATTTGGGACGGCATAGGGGTGGGTTATCCATACCGGGGGGTGCTGGCCTGGGATCATTTATGTTGAAGGATGTTTGGTGCAGGGTATATGGTGTCAAGTTGTGCCCGGGGGGAATATGGGGTAAATGCTGGGTTGTTGGGTCCGATGGGTTGTCCCAGATTATTTCGATCGGATTTGTGGGGGAAGCGTCGGTCTTACTAATTGGGGTATTTCGTTGCGCGCGTGGATTTTCCGGACATGGCTCGATTTGGCGATGTGTAACGATTGTACTTGTGGTGGGGCGAGTTGTTATGGTATGTGTCTGGGTGTATTGTGGTGGTGTGGGTTGGGGTTGGTGTGTGTTTTAGTGGTTTAGGGTGGATTTTATGGTTGGGTTCTTTGGGCTATCGGGTTTGTAGGTAATGAGTGGGGGGTTTGCGTGGGCTGGGGTCGGTTTTGGAGGTTGAATGCCTTTACCTTTCCCTTAGAGTGTTGCGTTTGGGATAGAGTAGGGATTGTGGACACCGGTGATACTTAAGTGCGGTGGGGTCTGTAGTTAGGTTATTTCGGCGCGGTTTGGGGAATTAATTGTTGCCGTATCGGGCTGCGGGGAGGTTGGTACTAATCTTGGGTCGGTGTATGTAGTATGTTGGCTCTTCGGGGTGGGGGTGAGTGACGGATGGGCGCGGGTCGCCATAGTCGTGTCAGCTCGTTATTAAGTTATGGGGAGTCGTGGGGTTTATTGGTTGTTGCGGGGATTATATAACAGCTGTCGCTTCGGTCATGGGGCTTAGATTTGATGTGGATGGATATGGGCCGTTTGGACTAAGGTAGATGATTGAGCGGGTTTACCTCGCTTATTAGGGGGAGTCCGGGGGGTCGTTTGACCTGTGGAATTGGGTTTTTGCGAGGCAGGCAGTAGGGTGTCTCTTAACTTCCGTAGTTCTCTTTTGGTGCATTTTAGCAATGAGTAGATTTCTACTCGGGCGATCCCGTAGAATAAGGAGCTTGCTGGCTGGGGGATACGGGTAGTTGGGGGTCTCTGTGCTGTGCTGCGGTGGGATGGGGTGGGGTTGCCAGGTTCTGTTTTGCTGATGATGGCGCGGTCATGTACTCGGGGGGGTGTACGGGATTGGTTGGGATAGGGGGGGTATATAATTAATAGGTTTTGGGCTTTTTAATCTGGATATGGTGGGTTTTGGAAGGGGGGGATGCTATCGTGTGTGGATGGGTTTTGGAGGGGGGGGTTACATTTGTTTGGGGCGGGGCTGGGCGGTGGGGTGGGATTGGGAGGGGGCGGGGGGTGATGTGCAGCGTATGAAATGGTACGGCGGTGTTTTGGGGGTGCTTCATTTAGGACACAACAATTCATGGTTATGTTTTTGGTCTGTCTGGAACTGCAGCATTGGGCTACTATGTAAGCGGTGTGGTGATATTGGTTCTCTCCGTACGTAGATTGGAGTTGTTGTAGTGTTATTGGTCGGGGGGGTTGGTATTATGTTTGGTGGTTAAGTTAGGTGGTTTTGTTATTTGCTCGTAGCTAGTCGCCTCTAGTGGGGTTTGGAATAGGGATTCGGTGGTATAGGGTTGTTGCGGTGCGGAATGGTTGTGTGTATTGATTATTAATTTGGCGCGGTGGAGGTATTGGTCGGGTGGTCGGGCTAGTATGGGTATGGTGATTTACGGCTAGGGAATGTGGGGTTTTTGTATGTTGGTGGTTTCTAGGATAGATTGTTTTGCAGGGTGTCTTGGCGTGGGGGTGGTGTCTCGTTGTCTCTCATGATGGTGGCCGGCCGGGACAACGAGATTTATATGGGTTGGTTGGGTATGTGGGTTGATGCTCCTTGAGTGTTGGTGTCTGGCTGGTTTTAGGGGATGGAGGTTTGTGTATTTGGTGGTATGGGCGTATGGCTGTTAGTTGTGGGTTATGGGGGGTGATGGTGGTCTTTGGGGCGGTTCGGGGGGCGGTCGTGGGGGGGAGTCTTGGGTCTGATTGTTTCTTTAATGTAGTTGTCTGTATTGGATTATAGTGGTTTTGATGTTATGTCAGGTTCGGGTTCATCGGCGGGTTAGTACGTTCGAGGTTTTATGCTTTTGGGGTGGGGGTGGGTGGGTGGTGGATGAAATGGGTGGGGTCTCTTGGTTGGTGTCATCGGGCGCGCGCGAGTTTTGGTGGGGCACAGTGTGGTTCGGTGTATGGGTCGGGCCTTATGGCTGGGGGGGGTTTTTGTATTATTTTGTTGGGTGACTGTGGGTATGGGGGTTCTGGTTGTTGGTTGGGGGGGTCGTGGATATATATTGTGTGAGTTGGTTAGTGGCGGTATCTTTGGCAAGTGGGGGAATGCGGGGGGATCGGGTGGTTTTTCTTATGTATGCTATCGCCTATCGGGGAGGGTATGTTGGGGTGGGGTGCATGTCTAGTATCCTGCCTGCAGGCTCTATACTTGCTATTGCGATGGGGTGGGTTGTCTGATTTTTGCGGGGGTAGGGCCTTGTCTGTTCTTACGGGGGGACTTCGTGTGATGGATCCTTTCGGATTGCGGCTGTGGTGGAAAATTGATGGTTGGGTGATGGTTTTGGGGTTTGGTTCGGTATTGGAGTGTTGAATTGGGTTATCCTCACATTCTGGTATGTATAGTGTGGTGTTCCTTATAATAGTTTCAAGAGACCTTAATTAGCTATGTGTGGGCTGATCTGGGCATTCGGGGGGTGTTATCGTTGATATTGCATCGGTTGATAGCGTGGAGTGGCTGTGTGGTACTATACTAGGGTGGGTTGAGTTTAGAGTTTTTGAGGTTCGGAGCGTAAGTGCCGTATTGATTAGGTGGTGGAGGGCGTTGGTCTTGCGCTCTTGTTGACGGGGGGTGTCGTCGGGGTTGGGGTAATAAGGTTTTGAATATGTTAAATTATGCGTTTTGCTTTAGATGTGGGGGCGCATTTGTTCGGGCATTATGTGGGTGTAAGTGGTGTGGTATGATTATTGGGTCGGGGCTCTTTTGCGTAATTGAATGCGGTGTAGGGTGGATGTGTTATTTGTGATTTGGCGCGTTAGGATGTATTATTGATGAATCTCTTCTTTTTCGGTGGTGTTAAATGGGCGGGTTGGCGGTCGTTGGGTCGTGGTGGTACCGTTTGGTGGATATTCTTACCTTCTGATGAGCTTGCAATGCAGAGGGGGCCTAGTGGGTGGGGCGTTTTTGGTCGGCTGCTCATGTTGGGTGGTGGGGGAATGGGTGGGTCGGATAGGTTTTTGAGAATTACACTGTTCGTGTTATGGTTATAGTATGGGGTAAGGGATGGGGTCGGTTGGGGGGGGGGATGGATGGCTATTTTGATTTTTGCGGTTTTCGGGGCCTTTTGGGGGTGGTGTAGGGTTATTCTTTGGTTTATGGTGGGTTAGTTGTGTTTTAATTTGGGGTGATATTGTTGGTTGGTTTGTTAGTGGGATGGTGGATTCAAGGATGTTTGTGGGTAATTTTGGGGGACAAGTGTTGGCTCGAGGTCTGCTCCCTGGAATGCGTGTATGGGGTGGGGAGCGTAGGTTGGATCTTAGCTGGAGTATTGGTTTGGTCCTATGTCCACCGACTGGGGTATGGGGCTCGCTGACTGGGTTGTGGCCTGTGGGGGCTCTTGGGAGTCGCGGCGCGGGGCTTTGTTTGGATTGGGTGTTGGATAGTGGGGCGTTTTTCTTGGGATATCAGGGGTTTGCATTTTGTTGCCGGGAGGTCGGTGAGAAGATGTATGTTGGTGTTGTGTTAGAGGCCGTGTCATCTCTGGGATGAGTGTCTGGGGCGGTGCTGGCTTGAATTGGTAATTAAAATCGGGAGTGGTGGGTTCTCTGGGGGTGATGCTGGTAGGACTGTTGATAAATCTCTCATGGGGTAGAATATTCGAGTGGACTTTGGGAAGGTGTATTCCTAGGGGGTGGGGCGTTGGAATTGTGGGCTCGGTTTAGATATGGTGAGGTGGCCAATGCCCTTTTGGGGCGGGTTCTATTTCGGGGCTCGACAGTCTGTTCGTGTTGGGTGGTATTAATGGTCAGGGAGGAATTGTGTACTGGGAGGGCTAATTGGGTTGATATAGGGAGTAGATGTTGGGGTCGGTGGCGGGCGTGGCGTGTAGTTAACAGGAATTTTGGTGTTTCAACTGGGGGACGTTTGTATGTTAAGGGGTGTGGCGGTGGGTTTTGATCGGCTGGGTTCAGTGATGCTTTTTGTTTAGGAATTTGTGGGAGTTTGTAGGTGGGGGAGGGGTGCGTTGGGTGGGTTGGCGGCTTTTATGGGGGATCGTGGGTGATGAGGTATTTGCCTGGGTATCGCCATTGTTATCGTTGTAGTGTATTTTTGAGGTTAAATTCTGGGGGGGGGAACGTATAGGGTATTGTTCACGGGAATTCCAGGCAGATGTCAGCATCTGTTTGGGGTGGGGAGTTTGTTGTATTTCGGGTATTGGGATGTTTCTCGTGTTCAAGCTGAATCGGGGCGGCTTGGGGTTTCCGTTGGCATAGTTTGGGTGCCTTTGGGTGTGTATTGTTGGTGGTGTTCTTGGTCTCACACGCTGCAATTGTGAAAATGGTGGGGTTTGGGGTTGGTTTTGGGGCGCCGATGTGTTGTTTTGGTGTGCGGGCGTTGGGGGGTGGTATTTTGATTGGGTAGGGTAATGGGTAATTGGTGGGGGTGTTTGATTCGCTTCTACGGAACTATCAGGGGTCTGTGTTGTTAACATATTGTATCCTGAGGTTGATGCCGGTCTGGACGGTTTTGTGCGATCTTGGGGAGATATTTATTAAGACATGAGGAGTGTAGTTGGATGGGATTAAGTTAGGCGGGCGGTAAGGTAGCATTATGCTGTATGGATTCCGTCGCGTGGGGTGTATTAGCGCGGGGGTCGGGGGGCGGGGGGGCTTGGGGTAGATGGATCTGGGGTGTGAGGGTCGTGGCGGGTCTCGGTACCTCTCAGGTAGCCCTTTGTGGCGTTTATAGGGTTGGGAGTGGTTCTGCCGTGCTCGAGCTGTGATGGGCGGTGTTTTCGGGATCTGGCCACTTGGACTCTCAAAGCTGAGGAGGGGCTAGTATTTTTAGTTTTGGGGTCAGACTGGTCTGTGGTGTGCTGGGGTCTGTTTTGGGGTATTTATGCTTCGATAGTGTCTAGGTTTCGCTGTAAGTAAGGTAGAGTTGTCAGTGCTGGTTATCGGGTCGTTCGGGAGTTTGGTCTGTTGGTGTATTGTCTGTGTTGGGGAATTTGTTAGGGTTTTTAGGAATGAGGCGCATGTTGTATGGGGTTATCGGGCTTTGTGGACTGGGGGGTTGATGTTGAATGAATCATTATTATTGTCATCCGTGTTGATCCGAGTTGATTTGCGGGAAGATGCATGGGGACTTATGTTTATCTGTATATGTATTGGGTGTGCTATGTGTTCTGGGGTGTGTGGTTGGCTCCGTTGCTGATACTTGTGCGGATTGTCTGTCTTGCATCTGGGTGGCTATTAGGGATTGTGGGTTTTGCGGTTTTTGACTTGATTATTTGATCCTACATGGTGAGTTGGTAGATACGGTTCAGGTTGCATATGGGGGGGGTGTGGTGGTTCTAGGGTATAGTGGGGTCCTTTGTATTGTGGGGGTGGAATTTGTGCTTATTGTATATGGGTGGTAACGGGGGGGGTATGAGGGTTCGGTTATTTTGGTTTTTAGAGGGTATCTTGGTTCTGGGTGTTTGTGTCGGTGAGGATTGGGTCTGGGTGGGGTATTCTTATCGATTTGATAAATGGGTTAAGTGGTTCATATATGTATCTTTAGGTGTTGTCGTTCTGGCGCAAGGGGTTTCAAATGTAGGGGGGAGGTGATATTGGGTTCATGGTGGTATAGTGTTGCGATCAGTGGTGTGATCTTGAGTATTACGATGGAATGTTTTGGGGTGGTGGAGGTGTTAATTTGTATTAGGGATTTGTTGGGTGGTGATCGGAGCGGCTTGGTATGTTAAGTTCTAGTGGCGTTGCGAGTGTCGGGGGAATTCTCGTGGGGGGGCTGGGATCAATACCTGTATGGGTTGGGGGTCATTGGCTTTCGTCATGTGTTATCGGATGTAATTGTAGGCGGTTCGTGAACGCACGTATAGTTTATGGGTAGGGATGGCGTGGAGTGCGTAGTTTTTATTCCGTCGGTTGTTGAGATGCTTTCATCAT
This sequence comes from Eucriotettix oculatus, assembly GCA_034510155.1. NCBI lineage: Eukaryota > Metazoa > Arthropoda > Insecta > Orthoptera > Tetrigidae > Eucriotettix > Eucriotettix oculatus. The sequence continues at coordinate 6,933,413 of CM067376.1, read as the reverse complement.
TCGTCAATGGTGAATCCGTTGCTCTTAACGTAGAAATATAATTATGATTGTGGGAGTAGTTCTTAGGCGGGTTTTTATAGTCAGAGTTGGATGGATGTATTATTACTTTATAGGGGTAGGTATAAGGTGTTGTGGGTTGATTCTTTTAATCGGTGGGTGTATGGTTAAGATTCTGGCGTTGAATTTGGTTATGATAAAGGTTATGAGGGGGATGTAAGAGAATTCTCCTTGGGGTTTGGAATCCGAGCTTTGTTTGGGTGATCGGCTAGGGGTATAATTGTGGGGGCTGGGTCAGGGCATTTATGGGAATTGGTGAGCGGTTTAGTCCCGTTAGGGATCGTGGGGTCGTCATCTTGGGTTTCTGTGTAATCCCAATAGGTGTAAGATCTGGCTGCGAGGGTCCACGCGGGTGTGTGACGGGTATGGTTGGAGATGTGGGTTTCTGTCAGCACTATTTATGGGGTCCAAGGGTTATGTTATAGGGTCTGGGCGGTTGGGTGAAGTAGCCTGAGCTGGAGTAAAGGGGGGGTTGTTTTATGTGTGGGTTGGGGGTGGCAAGTTGCTGGGTGTCCTCTACGGGGACATTAAGTCGATATGGTGCGCGTGTCGGTGGGGTTGTATGTGGTCTTGGGGGGGAACAGATTCGGGGGGTCCGTGCGGTTGTTGACTCCAACTAATCATATTATCGTTTGGATTGGTGTGGGAAATGGTTTTGAAGGCATTGCTGGGTCAGTGGGGGTGTTTGTTTGAGTCTTAGGGGGGGGGATTATGAGCATCTCATGCTATATCTTTTAATGTCGGCTGATCGGTCTCTCCGTGGCGAGGCTGGCTGAAGGTAAATGTTGGTGGCATGTGGTCGTAGGCTAATTAAGATAATGTGGTCAGAGCTGTTTACGTTGCGTGGCTCTAGTAATGGGGGATACGCTAATGCTCCAGCATTCTCTGGTTGTACGCGGTTGGTATTTGGGAGGGATGTGAGTGGTGGTTGGAAATAGTTGGAGGCTAGTCTATATGTGGGGTCGCCGATCGATTCTGATGTTGTTTTGGGAGGGATTGTATATCGATGTCTGGGGGGTTCTATTGTTGGGTTGGGCAGGCCATTGGTTAAGGTTATTAAGGATGTCGATTTTATTGCTGGTGTGTATTATTAGGCTGAGTGTGGAATGGGGCGAAGGTAGTAGGGGGTCAGTTGGGGGGGGAGAGAGGGGGGCCTACGGAGTTTTGATCGTTCGGTCGCTGGCGATTGGGGGTTCCATGTCGGAAGTCCGTTAATTGGTGGTAGGGGTGTTCAAGTATCATGGAGGGCGTGGGGGTTGGGAGGGCTCGGAACGGATTGGCTAGTAGTCTCGACTTTTCGGTAGGAAATGTCCACGTGGGGGTTTCGCTTTTGATTTATTGAACATTTAATTTTGGTGGCTATTGAGGTGGGGGGAGGGGGGTGCTGGTTTGGGGTGTGGGATCGGTGTTCGTGTATGACCTGTGGTGGTCTATGGTTCGGGGGCATTAAGTATAGGGGGTGTTGAGGCATACAGGCTTCCTGCGGGTTTGTATGTGGGTGGGGTTCGAGGTATTGTTTGGGGTTGGTTCCTAGGTTATTTGTAGCTTGCGGGAATGTTCTGTTAGGGTGATTTGAGTGATGGAGTGTGTGGTTTTATTTATAGGGTTAATTATCTCTAGGGGGAGCTCTTATGGTTATTGGGATTCGATGGAGTTCTCCTTTGGAGGATGGATATGTGGGTAGATTTATTAAGGGGGCTTGTAGAGGGTGGGCGATGCGTATGGTTGATCTGCTGTTGTTGTTGGTGGGGTGTAGGGATGTGTTAGATGGTGGCATTTTAGGGTATGTATCGGGTAATGGGGATGGTGTTGGGATAGTGCGATGGGTGGGATTCTTGGTTGGATGTTTGGAATTTAATGGGAATGTGGAGGGTGTTTTCGGCGGTCTAGATTGCGTCGGCAGGGGGGCCTATCCTTATGCTGTGGCGACTCATTGTCAAGGGGGGTGTCGTTTTATTGCTGGGGGTAGGGTGTCGTTTTGATGAGGGCGCGTGGTTTATGGGTTGTCAGGTGATTATGGAGTCGGGGGGGGAGTTATGGTTGAGGTCGTAATTGGCAGTTATGGATAATAGAGCGGTGGCCTGGAGCAAGCTTCGATGGTTTGAAGGGTGTTTGGGGCGAGTTTTGTGGAGGTTGGGGGTGAGAGTATGCTTATTCATGGGGGCGTGGTAGTTTTCCTATGGCTGTGTGGGGTAAACACTTGATTTGTGTGGTTGAGGTGCGATTGGGTGGTTTAGGGATGCTTCTGAATATTATGGGTGGATTTTGCGCGGGGTTGTTATGTGCGGAGGTAGGGGGTTGTATGGCTTCGGGATAGATCGTGTGTATGTCATTTGGTGTGTGGGGGGGGTTTGGGGTGTTTGGGTGGCTAGAATGTTGTCTGGGGATTATTTTCGGTGCTTGGAGGGGATTTGTAATCCGGGATAGGTCTGTTCATTATGCCGGGGGCGTTTGGTGGAGTCGCTCGCTTTATCGATGTGGGGTTTCGTATTTTGGGTATGTGGAATGCATTGGGTTGGTGGTAGTAAGGCGTTGTGATGTGTGATGGGGGGGGGCCTCTCTGTGTGGGGTCAGATAAGGGGTGTAGTCTGAATTGCTGGGGTGGAGCGGATTTTAGGTTAATATAGGTTGGGGCTTAGGTAGGCTAGGTGGGCGGTGGGGGGTGCTGGTGATTAGGGATACATTGGGGTGGAGGGATAGGGTTTGATGGGTGGTAGAGCTGCGCGCCTGTTGGGTTCATGTCAGTGCGCTTGAAATATGGCTGGGGTGGGTTGATGAATGATATCGGATTGGTGTTGTCGAGAATTGGCAGGTTTTTTTTTGGCTTGGGGTGGGTTGTGATGGATGGGTCATTTTTTTGGAGTAATATGAGGGGGGTGATTGGTGATTATGGGTGATGAGGTGGGCGATGGGTGGTTTGTTTTGGTGGATACGCGTAATACCTTTATTGGCGGGTATGGGGGCGGGGGTTCGAATGGGTTGTGAGAGTGAGAGCTAATTGTTAAGTAATGGGAGATTTTGCGATGGGGTTCCCGTTTGGATTTTAGATTCTCGTTTTCTCGATTGTTTGGGGATTAATAGGGGGGAGAATTAAGTTGGGGGGCGGGCGGGGGCTAATGTATGGAGGTTTGGGGGCGTGGAGTTTGTGTGGTGTTTGTGGAATGGTTTATGTGGTGAGATGGATGTGGGGTATTCTCGGGGGGGGGTGTGGGGTAGTGCATTGCGGAAAGCGGTATTATCTAGGGGTTAGGGGTCCGGGGTTCGGATGGGTTTAACCGGATTTTATTATGGTTTGGCTGGATGAGGGGTGGGGTAGTTCGTATTGCGGGTTGTATTTTCATATCGGGGGTGTTGGGGTTGAGGATTGTATGAGTATGGGGGTTAGGGTAGGGGTCAAGGTTATGAGTTGGGAGTGTAGGGGGAGATCGACGGTTTTGTGGTGGGGCGGGGGTTTGCGGGGATTATGTAGAGGAAGGAATGGTATCGAGGGTGGGTTGGATTCGGGCTGTTGATGAGGGGCGTTTTCTTGTGGGGCGGTGTGTTAGCGGTGGTTTGATGGCTATAGTTTTGGTGTGGGTTGTTGTTAAATGTGGTAATAATGGTTGTTTGAATTTTGGGGTGGTCTAAGTGTGGATGGTGTATGTTCAGTGTGATGATGGCGATAGGGATTTATGCGTCATAAGTTTCTTTATTTTGTAGTGGCGTTGGGGGGGGTTTCTCTAGCTGGGGGTGGTGTAATATATGTGGAGGTTAGGGCGGGGGGGGGGGTGTATGGGTAATTGGAGTGGGGAATATCGGGGGGGGGGTGTAATGTGTGGTTAGGTGGCGAGGGTGTTTTATGGATCAGGGATGGGGGTGATTGTGGTTTAGGTTATAGTACGTTGTTTGTATGGTTTAGCGGGGGGGTTTGCGTGGTTCATGTGGCGGGTGCGATTTCGTAGTTACTAGGGTAATGCAGGGTCATTTAAGATGTAGGGCGGGTGGGTCCAGGGCGGCGAGTGGGTGAAGTTAATGTCTGTGTGGGTATTGGATTCATGGTTTGTGACGTTTGTCGGTTGCTGCTTAGTGCTAGTGTAGGGGATGTGTTGCGATCTTAATTTCGGTTGTTTGATAGTTCGGGTAATTTCGCATAAGGTGATGGGTATATCGGGTTAGTGGGAGGGCATGTTATGTTGATTGCGCAGGGGGGTGTGCGGGTTGCTGGTTGGCCGAGATATATTGGAGGTATAGGTAATTGGTGTGCTTTGTCTTTGTTCGCTGGTGGGGCGAGCGTGTTTTCGGCTGGTTGGTTGCGTTGGTGTGTTAGTGTGTTGGGTGGCTTTGTCTTTCATTGGTGTGCGGTAGTGGGGGGGGTAATACATAATGGTCGGTTAATTATGGGTGGCGACAGGGTTTATGGTTGAGGTTGTTGGAAGTTTCTTTGAGCCGGGGCGTTTGGGGCGGGGGGTGTTGGGTTTACGGAGACTTCACGAGCGTCGGGTTGGGAGTAGAGTTTCGCGCATCGATCTGTGCGTTATTGTTTGCACGTTGAGGTTGCTGTGGTGGGTGTATATGTTGGCGACCGTTGAAAGATGTAGGTAGGAGGGGTTGTAGATTGGTTTAGAATTGGTGCGTATTTGTTGCGTGGTTCAGTCTCTATATCGTCTAGGGGATCTTATTATGATGTTTGGCTGTGGGTTTTGGGAGTAATGGGTCATTTTGGTGATGGTCCTGCTATTATTGGAATTCGGTGGACTTCCTTATGCGGGTATTTGGGATGACCGAGTAGTTTAAGGGAGTGTGGGTTGGTTTTGCTTCGGAGGGTATGGTCGTATTAAATCGATGGGATGTTGGCGGATATGCTCCTATGTTTAATTTGAGGGGATGGTTTGTGATGGTTTCTCTGCATACATTTGTTGTTAGGTGGGTGTGTTAGCGGTGGGGTGGGGTTTTGTTTTGGATGAATCGTTGTTGCTTACGTACTTTAGTATAGGTGTCTAGGCTATACGTAGGGGGGGCGTAAGGTTTTACTTGTTCATGGTGTGGGTGGGCATGGGTTTGTTTAGTAGAACTTGGGATAGGCCATGTATCTGGCGGTCTCGGAGGTATGGGGGGTTAATGACTTGTTCATTAGGGGGTTTTTTGGAATTGGAAGATTGGGTTGGGTCTGGTGTGTGTCTGGTTGGGTTGTAGGGTGTTATGGCGATGATATGCTGGATAGGAAATTAGTGGATAGTCTAAGCTATTGTCTAGGTACGAAATTGTCCGTAGGGGAGTTGATTATTTTACGGTGGCGTTCGTGGAGGGGGGGAGGGTTGGCTAGGGGGTTCGGGGACCTTGGATTGGGATAATGTGGAGGTTTAGGGTTCATAGAGATAGGATTGGCAATTTTATGTTCTTCCGAAGCTCTGCGGCGGTTGGGTGGATATTTCTATTTAGAGGGGAGCTTGGAAGAATCTATTTAGATCTCTTGGTTGGTTGGTCAGCGTGGTGTTACATATTGGTATTCACTATGGGATATTAGTTGGTAGGAGATGCTGAGGATTTGAGAGGGTGGCTGTTTTTGTGGCGCGGAGTGTGAGTGGTAAATAAGTAATCGGTGGTTATGTTGTTTTGTGGTTATCTGTGCTGTATGGGGGGTCATCGTTTATGGTAATAAGTTATTGTTTCCATGTCTGGCTAAATGGGCGTTTTTTGGGGGGGTGGGTCCAGGTTGAGATTGTGGTTAGCGCGCGGTTATGGGTTTTGGTATTGTGGTGATTATCAATGGCTATGGGGGGGTGTCTCGTTAGAGGGGGGAGGGGGGGCTGGATGAGTTCCAATGGCTTGAGGGGGTGGCTGTGGAGAATTAGTATTGTTTATTTGTCGTTGATACACAGTTTTTTTCAAATTTTAATATACATTAATATTATTTGATTTATTTTTAAATTATAATTATACTTTTTTTTTTTATTATTAAAATTATTTAACAAATTTATTTTCCATTATATATATAATTTTATATTTATATAATACAATTATTATACCACAAATTATTAATTCATTACATTAAAAATATTTATTAAAAATCTTAAATCAAATTTCATTTTTTTTACACATAAATTATTATTTTATTATTTAATTTAATATATTTTATTTTAATAATTTTAAATTTTATCATTTCTCTATCAACATTCCATACTTTTTTACAATACACTTTTAAAATACAATTTTATTAAAATTCTATTCAACAAACACCCAAATTATTTACTCTTTTTTTATTAATTGAATTTTTTTCATATTTATTAAAATTCACCAATATTAAAAAATTTCTTTACAATTATTTATCAATATTAAATATATTTAAATTTTTTAAAATTCTACATTTTTTTTTTTAATAATTTTCATACTCATGAGATAATCCAAACGTTTTTGGCTTACCCTGTACTTTGTGGTGTGATACAAAATAAGTGAATTGATTGCCCAGTTCAGTTTCTGAAGACTGATTTCTTGGGTTTCCACACGGGCAACACAGCGATTAACAGGTGATTCTGGCTTATATAAACAGTTCCCCGTTAAAGTGTTGCTCCGTTTGCTGAGATAGTTTGCTATCTCTGTTACAGATTGTTTCCCGTGAGGGCATTGCGTCTTTTTGATAACGAAGCTTATCTCCATCACTGAGTCTTTCCTATTGAAAGGAAGTCTTCTTGCATTTGTTGCTCGAGGTGGTGTCTAGTTTCTTATTTCCTCTCTGTATTAGAGGTGCTTTAAATGATACAACATAAACTCACTTAAGGTGATTCATACTCATGAGATAATCCAAACGTTTTTGGCTTAACCTGTCCTTTCTGATGAGATACAAAATAAGTGAATTGATTGCCCAGTTCAGTTTCTGAAGACTGATTTCATGGGTTTCCACACGGGCAACACAGCGATAACAGGTGATTCCTGCATATATAAAAGTTGGTATTTTGCAGACGAGGCAGTTGGGTGTCACTTGCATGAGAAACTACAAAATGGAAAGGAAAACTTGTACCTGGATGGACGCTCCATCTACCAGATCAAAATTGAGTGGTCTTAGCATCGCTGTTAGAAGTGGACGAATGATGATGGGAACTATGGGATGGGTCAACCTTCCAGAAGTGTGAAGACGTTCACTCTACCTCCAAGAGACTACTGCACGATTATTCATTGCCTGGAATGTAGCCATTTCATTCCAAAGTATACTGTAGAAAGTATTAGGACATGTGGGCTTTCTCGGGAATGGAGTGCAGCATAAATGAAATGACCAGAGTCAATGCAGTACTGACTTACGTAGTTAGTTTTACAGTTTACGTAACGTTCTCGTTAAGGCCTGATACTATCAGAATCTGTCTCAGCAGTTCTCGTAGCTTACATGAAAGTAGGGCAATGTCTGGCGACACGAGCTGCTACTTGGAACTCAACTTACCTGAATGAGTGTGGGGATTAGTCAATGGTCTCTGGTTCTTGAGGTGTTTCTGAAGTTGGCTGGCGTTGCTTTTCAATTTGAAGTATAATATGCAGTTCGTGTGGAACAAGTGCAGGTTGCTGAAGAGCGGCGCGTAGTTGCAGAGCACGAACAGTAACTGACAGACCTGCACGAGGCTGTCGATGGTCTCGTCCAGGAAGAAGGAAGCCGCGGGCAAGGACGAGCCCAACAGACGGCAGCGGAGGAGGATCATACGAGCTTCATCAAGGCTGAGAGAGTCTGGAGGGTGCAAATCCGTGATGGACACGATGAGGAAGTGGAGGTAGGCCTTGAGCCACGAGGTTCATGTCCAGTGTTGACAGGAGCCGTCGATCAGCAATTCCTCTGGAAGGTTGTGGACAGAACAGAGGCAGGAGACAGAATCCAGTCGTCCGTTCCAACGCAGACTTGCATTTTCCTGAAAGTGAATAAGAGTGTGTAAGACTTTGCAGCCAGGAACTCGTGTCTTGAAGGCGTAGTTCAGATATGTCACGGCTGGTCTGTACGTAACTTGCTTCTGGAAGTCCCAATTCACAGAACAACTTGTTTCTCTGACGACTGACTGGGACACGCTTTCCTCTGTGGAAGAGCCTCGTTCCTTTTTTAGCTACCAGTTCTTTCCCACGTGATTACTCGCTCGTAATCCTTCACGCTCCAATCTCGGGTGTGTAAAGGCTGCTTATGTCGAATTGGGTTAACAGGTTACATGAGGAAGATTGTTTGTTGAGGCAATGAAATTTTTGAAAACATTGTCAACATAGGTGATAAACGCCTAATTTTCTATACTATTTATGACAGTAAATGTTACTATAGTCCATATTGCAGGGAAGTGTGTTTTACAGTTTTATTCAAAATTGCATCCAAATAGCTTTAGCCATTTAGGAGATATTGGTACCTAATTACACTAAATAATAGTTTGCAGGAAAAGGAAAAATAAGTTTTGCAAGTGAGCATTTATTTTTAAAACATTTCAGGTCCTTCATGTTTTTAGTTTTCGTATTCCTGGTCTTTTACTGAAGGTCCTAGCTTCCTTGGTCATCTATGCTGCAGATTTGTTTGCCTTGGAAACTCTAAAGGCAATCAATTTTCTTGAGGTCTTCTTTCATGTTGGACCAAATGTTCAAAAACATCAAGCCCTTTACTGGAACCATTATTAAAACCTATTGCTGCATCACTAGTGCACCAAATTTGAAAGTTATTTCAACAAATGCATTTTTTGGCAGATGTTCCTATATGCAGTTGTTGAAGGATAAAATAAATTTTACAGACCAAGGACTGAATACCACAACAACACTTTATTTGCAGAAAAAAATTAATTGATAGTATTTGATGAATCCGTACGGTAATTACTTTTAACTTCAGACAGTGGAATGATATTGGCTTTGGAAAATTATGAAACTAACGCACTGATAGTATTTTGACATTATTTTTTGAATGAAATGGTTGTTTAATACACATTAGCTCACTAGTAAGAGGTCCTTTCTGTTGCAGATGACTGAATGTACAACATCAGAATATAGAAGAGTTGAAATAGCCAAAGTGGTAATGTTGTAGTATAATGGGGACCAAAGGCTGGTACAGGCCTCAGGTGCAGAATCCTGAGAAATGCCGTCTATCTATGATAGCTCTGCCAGCAAATCCTATCTCTCGCGGTCCCTGGGCAATGCAGCTTGCTGTAGCAAAGAGAGAAGGGTGACCACCGAATTTGTTTCTACTCCTTGGCAGATTCCTATGATGATGCCAAAACTATATATTGATTTATAACTTTTTATTCAATTTTGAAGGAGCTTTCGGCCTTAGTCATTTACTAATTTAAAAGCACAAATTAATTGAAACAATATGACCTTTGTAATATTAATACAGATCAATTAAAACCCCTCTTGATTTTATATAGTCTTTATTCAACTTCTTCACAAAACAGCTTTCGGCTAACTCGCCATATTTTATATAAACTCAATTATTCATTTTGTATGTACATGTCAATATATTAAAATCAAATATACTATTTTCACATATTTTACCCAAACTGGCCGTCCAACCACTTGTTCGCTCTCATTTACAATAGCCACTTAATGAACGCGAACTTTAACATGTTCATCTGAATTCTCTGAATCAGTGTCTGTCATATACCTTTGCGATCTTTCATGCCTCACCTCTCGCCATAAATTCCTACGCTATTGAACCTGATATTTGTTCTCCACTGGCTATTCCATTCAAGTATTTATTACCTTCAGACACAGCTTGTAAACGGCATTTTTCTTCGGCAGGAGCGTCTGCCATAATTTCAAGGGCGAATGCACATCCCTTTTATCGGCGTTCTTTCACTTGTTTCCACAAGCATTTTACGTGCACTTGACTTGACTCTGCCACTATTCTTTCTCTTGGCAGTTGTTTGTAACCAGCAGCTCCTTGTTTCTTGACCAATTTCTCCAACCTCGCATTGGAGCCTGTCTCATCAGTGCTGCAATCTCGTCATCCGGCACTATTGTTCAAGTGCCTTTCTCACTCTAGGTATGGATTTGAGATCCAAGTCAATCGGTTAATGTATTGCCAAATCGCATCAAGCACAATGTTTTTGGATCCAACTCTCCTCCCATGAGTGGTTTCTCAGGGTCACAAGAACATGCTGTGTGGGTTTGCATTGTAATTCTCACGCTGGGTAATCAAGGATTAAGACAACACGTCATTCACCGAATGGAATATTGATGGAAATGACATCAGGGTGTATGGGGTCATTCTGATATAACAAGGATTCAAGACCAGCCCACTGACTATTTCGTTTTCTTAGCTGCTTCGTGAATTTTATCAACAATTTTTATTGTTACAGTCGTTGATTTATTTTCACCGCATACGCAGTATAGCCATTTCGTAATTTTACTAATTCAAATTTGGGCAAACCTGTTCCTTTTCATGTCACAATCCTACAAAAATCAATACAACTATCAAAAATGTTATCCTTCATTTAGTAAGTGTCGTCAAACTAAATATATCTTGTGACGAAAGACGAAAGTTTTTAGAAACTACCGTACTGTATCCAGATTAAGATTCCTGAGGGAAATGACCGTTTAATCAAAGTACTATACGTTCCAAACTAATAAATTAGTTGCCGGTTGAAACGTTTTAATGTAAACGGTGGGATTATTATCCCGCTTTGCTGTTAAATGACATAAGCTCTTCACCTCTGCCAGATTAGTAATTCTTGTCAGAACTTGTCTCACTATTGATCTACATTGAAAGAAGCTAGTTATTGTCACTGTTAACTATTTCTTATCTTGACTACATTCTATGCCACTAGAAAAAGTGAGTAAATGTAGAGTGACCTTCCTCGAGGAATATTCCCACCCGGAACGATTATTCAAGATTATGTAGTTTACTAGCAAGTTTCTGAAACATGTATTTCGCCGAGTTGTTTAGTTTCTCAGTTGCGACGTGTTTACACGGTGGTTTCCATTTCGACCATAAACTCACGTAAGGTGATTCATACTCATGAGATAATCCAAACGTTTTTGGCTTAACCTGTCCTTTCTGGTGAGATACAAAATAAGTGAATTGATTGCCCAGTTCAGTTTCTGAAGACTGATTTCTTGGGTTTCCACACGGGCAACACAGCGATTAACAGGTGATTCTGGCAAATAAACAGTTCCCCGTTAAAGTGTTGCTCCGTTTGCTGAGATAGTTTGCTATCAATGTTACAGATTGTTTCCCGTAAGCGCATTGCGTCTTTTTGATAACGAAGCTTATCTCCATCACTGAGTCTTTCCTATTGAAAGGAAGTCTTCTTGCATTTGTTGCTCGAGGTGGTGTCTAGTTTCTTATTTCCTCTGTGTATTAGAGGTGCTTTAAATGATACAACATAAACTCACTTTAGGTGATTCATACTCATGAGATAATCCAAACGTTTTTGGATTAACCTGTCCTTTCTTGTGAGATACAAAATATGGGAATTGATTGCCCAGTTCAGTTTCTGAAGACTGATTTCTTGGGTTTCCACACGGGCAACACAGCGATTAACAGGTGATTCTGGCAAATAAACAGTTCCCCGTTAAAGTGTTGCTCCGTTTGCTGAGATAGTTTGCTATCAATGTTACAGATTGTTTCCCGTAAGGGCATTGCGTCTTTTTGATAACGAAGCTTATCTCCATCACTGAGTCTTTCCTATTGAAAGGAAGTCTTCTTGCATTTGTTGCTCGAGGTGGTGTCTAGTTTCTTATTTCCTCTGTGTATACGAGGTGCTTTCAATGATACAACATAAACTCACGTAAGGTGATTCATACTCATGAGATAATCCAAACGTTTTTGGCTTAACCTGTCCTTTCTGGTGAGATACAAAATATGGGAATTGATTGCCCAGTTCAGTTTCTGAAGACTGATTTCTTGGGTTTCCACACGGGCAACACAGCGATTAACAGGTGATTCCTGCATATATAAAAGTTAGTATTTTGCAGACGAGGCAGTTGGGTGTCACTTGCTTGACAAACTACAAAATGGAAAGGAAAACTTGTACCTGGATGGACGCTCCATCTACCAGATCAAAATTGAGTGGTCTTAGCATCGCTGTTAGAAGTGGACGAATGATGATGGGAACTATGGGATGGTCAACGTTCCAGAAGTGATGCAATCCTGAGGAGGAAGCTCCTAGCCGCGTTCATTGATCAATGCTGAGGAATGGGTAAGGTGTTGGCTAATGAGCGTCCCATCAGTCTTTCCCCTTTCCAAATCCAAGGGGGTCAAGTCACCATCACGTGTGATCAATAAATTCACCACAACATTGCAATATATTCCCCATTGGTGAAGACGATCACTCTACCTCCAAGAGACTACTGCACGATTATTCATTGCCTGGAATGTAGCCATTTCATTCCAAAGTATACTGTAGAAAGTATTAGGACATGTGGGCTTTCTCGGGAATGGAGTGCAGCATAAATGAAATGACCAGAGTCAATGCAGCACTGACTTACGTAGTTAGTTTTACAGTTTACGTAACGTTCTCTTTAAGGCCTGATACTATCAGAATCTGTCTCAGCAGTTCTCATAGCTTACATGAAAGTAGGGCAATGTCTGACGACACGAGCTGCTACTTGGAACTCAACTTACCTCAATGAGTATGGGGATTAGTCAATGGTCTCTGGTTCTTGAGGTGTTTCCGAAGTTGAGTGGCGTTGCTTTTCAATTTGAAGTATAATATGCAGTTCGTATGGAACAAGTGCAGGTTGCTGAAGAGCGCCGCGTAGTTGCAGAGCACGAACAGTAACTGACAGACCTGCACGAGGCTGTCGATGGTCTCGTCCAGGAAGAAGGAAGCCGCGGGCAAGGACGAGCCCAACAGACGGCAGCGGAGGAGGATCATACGAGCTTCATCAAGGCTGAGAGAGTCTGGAGGGTGCAAATCCGTGATGGACACGGTGAGGAAGTGGAGGTAGGCCTTGAGCCACGAGGTTCATGTCCAGTGTTGACAGGAGCCGTCGATCAGCAATTCTTCTGGAAGGTTGCGGACAGAACAGAGCCAGGAGACGTACAGCGATGTCCAAATAAGTCAGGACCTTAACGAGCGTCCGAGGCCCTGTCAAATACAAGTCTTTGTAGGAGTTGTTGCCGTCATAGAGATGGAACAGATTGATCCTTTTTGCTAGGCAGAGATCCGCCGTACAGTTGTCGTCTTTATTTAACATGTCCTTGAAATAACATCGCGTGGATTGGACAGAATCCAGTCGTCCGTTCCAAACGCAGACTTGCATTTTCCTGAAAGTGAATAAGAGTATGTAAGACTTTGCAGCCAGGAACTCGTGTCTTGAAGGCGTAGTTCAGATATGTCACGGCTGGTCTGTACGTAACTTGCTTCTGGAAGTCCCAATTCACAGAACAACTTGTTTCTCTGACGACTGACTGGGATACGCTTTCCTCTATGGATGAGCCTCGTTCCTTTTTTAGCTACCAGTTCTTTCCCACGTGATTACTCGTTCGTAATTCTTCACGCTCCATGGGCGCGTGTGTAAAACCCGTTTATGTCGAATTGGGTTAACAGGTTACATGAGGATGATCCTGATTCAGGCTAGTCTCCTTTAATTGCATAACAATTGAATTTAAAACGGGGACGCGGAATGTAGAGCAAGGTAGCCTTTGAAATATGGTTCTGTAGAAGAAGCTAATGGGCGGATAGAATCACACACGAGGAAGTTACAAAGAGAATAGGGGTAAAGCGGACAATATGGAGATGGATTAATAGTTGTAAAATTAGCATAAGAGGGAAGTGTGTGGGGTGAGGACGAGAGGAAGGCTAAGGGTGGTATACGCAAAGTAGATTAGCAACATCGGCGTTTGTTCTTCCTGATGGCATTTTTAACGGGACTCACTTTGGACTTTATATTGGTCAAGCAGTTCTTGTGACCCTTTTGATCTGGTGTACTTTCATTCGTCTGGCTTCCAAGCATCTTTTGCTGAAATTTCTGCCGTCCACCAATACGCCGCCTTGCGGTTGCTTCCTTTTCTCTTCTTGCGCTTTCACAGGCTGCTTTCAGAGTCTACATTTTCTGCCAGACTTTTTCTGCAGAATCGCTTCCTTCTAGTCCATTTCATCTGGTCAAGGATCCGTCTCTCCTCCAGGAAATCATATTCCTTTAACTAGTTAACGTTCCAGCCGTGTTGAACCATGTTGCCAGTTTCTGTGTGTATTTGTTCCAGCTTCAGAGTGAAATCTAAATACAGGTGATCACTCAGAGTGATCCTTCCTTGAAGCCGTCCACTTGCTCCGTTCGAAGGAAGTGTCAGGTCAGTGACGGAAGTCAAGGTTCCCCTCCGGAAAGTTGCTTTCCCGCCATATCCTTTCTGGCCATCAGGTCTCTGTCACTAGGGAACCTCTTCTATCCTCTCTGCTGGCGACTTCAACACTTGCTTCTACATGATTGGTGTGCAGTTGGGCAACAAGCTTATATATAATATTTTAAAAAATTGTTCCAAGGAATTAAGTCTCGTACTATTTGCGTAATTAACAGAGGTAAACTCTCAATTCTGGAAAACTTTGTAAACCCGTTTGACGTTATAAAACACAAAGTTATGAGTGACTCGTCTACTTGCTTCAATTCGGAAAAGTTGGTATTTTGCAGGCGAGGCAGTTGGGTGTCACTTGCATGACAAACTACAAAATGGAAAGGAAAACTTGTACCTCGATGGTTTACGTACGTTCCATTAATTGCTTTCAGCAATTTAAATTTTTTCCAAAAAAATAAAAATTAAATTCGCTTTAAAAAAAATATACCTTTTCTCTCCGGTGCCGCTGGGAGTAGTTGCTTGTGAGTCAACTTGATGAAAAAGCTTTTCTGTCCAGCGTTGATATTTTTCAGTTTCCAAAGTATGTCACCTTTGGTAATTTGATGTTACATTCTTGGAACGAAACCAGTAAGGAGTAATTCTGTACCGTAATTGGACGTGTAACCTGGCTAATGACGAGTTCCATCACAGGAGAAGGAAATATCACAGAGTTATTCCCTCACCATTTGGAGAGAACATTTGCTGTAAATATTTTAGCCTCTTGTGGTTAGTAAATGTTTTGGAATCCGTATCAAATATTCGTGGGGTTATTTTGTGTCCCATTCGATTAAGATCCATCCAGTTTGTGGCGGGTCCACGGGTTCGTCCCACTGTGTCGCTACCCTTGTGAACATAATGCGAGATGTGTCTTAACATAGCGGCTAATATTTTTCTCGACCACTCGATCTTCTTTCATTACATTAGCTGAACTCTTTTGTTCCAGGGGTTCATGACTACATTTAAATTCTCAATCGCTTTCCTTTCATGAAAGACCTTGTGAACGTGTACTTGCAGTTGTTCAGGAAATAGAATGTCTGGTTTACACGTGTTCCAATTATTGTTTTCAGAAGAATGAAAATTAAATCGCTTAAGAAAACTCACTTCATATAAAAAAGCTTTGCTGCTTCCACAGCTGCTTAGTTGGGCCAAGAGTTTGAGGCCCCTAGGCATGGTTTTTACACACTCCTCTCTCTACTTATTGCGTGTAAATAACCATAAATGTTTCTCCTTACTTACCAAGTGATGGCAACATACTTGCGTAACGCATTTTCCACGTAACAGCAGATCAGTGGCACAGACGTGTTGTTGTTGAAGTTCCATCACTTGAAGAGGATTCTCTTCCAAGTTTAGGATGTGCTCATGAAGCACTACGCTATATATACTGATATCACTATCAACAGAGTCCGTCACAGTTTCTAGACATTCTGAGAGAACTTGGCCTCTTGTGTCATGTTCCAATCTCAACTGCACCCGAGTGGAAACCCGAGAACTATTTCTGCATTACTTTTTCATTGTTGAATCTTAAAAGTTGGTTCTTGTCTACTAAATTTGAGACCAACGACACGATTTGTGTTTTTAATAATGTTGTGGAAGCCAACCCCTCACGACGTCCGCTGATCGGGTTGCACAAGTTGAACGAATTAATAATTTAAAGTAGGACATCCCCTAATACATGCAAAACGGCAGCAGTTAAAAACTGGCGCCGTTTCCGTTATTACCTTTGGGGTTCGGTTCTGTCCTCTAATACGTGGTTCTCCTTTTTTTACTTCTATATAGTTCGTTTTGGGTATTTTTTGAATTGAATTCATCTTTGCAAAATTTTGACTGGTGTAATTTCTTTTAAAAATATTTTCAATGTAGGCTCTTTGTTTCTAACCGTGAAGGAGATACGATGACATTTTAAATTTATACCAATAGTTACACACACAGTTTTGGAAAAGTGGCTATTTATTTCTCAACATTGTCTCCTTTCATCTCGATACACTTGACCCAGTGATGCTCCAACTTCTTTAAACCCGTCTGAAAAGTAAGTTTTCTCGAGGTCTGCAAAGTAGGCCTCCGTGGGGGCGATGACCTCCTTATTCGACTCAAATTTAATTTGGCCGTGGCGAGTGACTTTTTGAAGTTTGGAAACGGTTGATGGTGCAGCAGTTGGTAGCCCCGTGGCGAGGCGTGTCATTGTCAGGGTGGAAGTTAAATAAATTGCTTTAAAACTCCCTTTTTAACTCCTGCCACGCTAAAAGGGATCTTTATCGTCCAAGTTGTCAAGCTGGTTTTCTTACAAAACGTTTACACACTTTCCGTTTTACAAGTATTACAACAAGTCCGTATTGGACAAGATGGGTGTAAAATTGAGTTCTTCCAATTTTACAGGTTTTAGTTTTACAGTTTGTTTCATTAATCAAAACATATGAATTAGAGATGAAATCATCTCTATTTTTTAAACTTTCAACATAATCATATATAATTTCCGTAACAACTGGGATTTTATTAAATTGATAGTTTGACAAAATACATCATTTAATATATATTTGTAAATACCTAGCCAAGGGTCGTACAGATAATTGAAGCGCTTCACATCTGTCCCGCACGATTCGTCCAGATGATGGGAACTATGGGATGTGTCAACCTTCCAGAAGTGATGACCATCCTGAGGAGGAAGCTCCTAGCAGCGTTCATTGATCAATGCTGAGGAATGGGCAAGGTGTTGGCTAATGAGCGTCCCATCAGTCTTTCCCCTTTCCAAACCCAAGGGGGTCAAGTCACCGTCACGTGTGATCAATAAATTCACCAGAACATTGCATTATATTCCCCATTGGTGAAGACGTTCACTCTACCTCCAAGAGACTATTGCACGATTATTCATTGCCTGGAATGTAGCCATTTCATTCCAAGGTATACTGTAGAAAGTATTAGGACATGTGGGCTGTAACCAAAAATCAAACCGATTCTTAAATTTTTCCGTTCCTCTTCACCGGTCCGATTTCGCGTCCGTGGACGTGCATGTGGTGGTCGATGGCTCAACTTACCTTAATGAGTATGGGAATTAGTCAATGGTCTCTGGTTCTTCAGCTGTTTCTGAAATTGAATGGCGTTGCTTTTTAATTTGAAGTATAATATGCAGTTCGTGTGGAACAAGTGCAGGTTGCTGAAGAGCGGCGCGTAGTTGCAGAGCACGAACAGTAACTGACAGACCTGCACGAGGCTGTCGATGGTCTCGTCCAGGAAGAAGGAAGCCGCGGGCAAGGACGAGCCCAACAGACGGCAGCGGAGGAGGATCATACGAGCTTCATCAAGGCTGAGAGAGTCTGGAGGGTGCAAATCCGTGATGGACACGGTGAGGAAGTGGAGGTAGGCCTTGAGCCACGAGGTTCATGTCCAGTGTTGCCAGGAGCCGTCGATCAGCAATTCTTCTGGAAGGTTGCGGACAGAACAGAGGCAGGAGACGTACAGCGATGTCCAAATAAGTCAGGACCTGAGCGAGCGTCCGAGGCCCTGTCAAGTACAAGTCTTGGTCTTAGTTGTTGCCGTCACAGAGAAGGAACAGATTGATCCTTTTTGCGGGCAGAGATCCGCCGTACAGTTGACGTCTTTATTGAAGATGTCCTTGAAATAACATCGCGTGGATTGGACAGAATCCAGTCGTCCGTTCCGAACGCAGACTTGCATTTTCCTGAAAGTGAATAAGAGGATGTAAGACTTTGCAGCCAGGAACTCGTGTCTTGAAAGCGTAGTTTAGATATGTCACGGCTGGTCTTGCTTCTGGAAGTCCGAATTCACAGAACAACTTGTTTCTCTGACGACTGACTGGGACACGCTTTCCTGATATAGGGAAGTCTCCTTTAACTGCATAACAATTGAATTTAAAATGGGGACGCGGAATGTAGAGCAAGGTAGCCTTCGAAATGTGGTTCTGTAGAAGAATGAGATAGGTGGATAGAATCACAAACGAGTCTATTTTTATTCTGTAAATAAATTTCATGTTTCCTGTTTCATCTTTAATGTGCGGTGAATCTAAATATGATGCTGGACAATAATTGTAGTCTTGTGTATGTCGTAATGCTGCAAAACTCCCGTTTCCAAATGTTTGAGATGGTTTATCTTGTGTTTGATAATTATTTGTGTTTTGTATTGTTGGTATTAAGTAAGCTAGTGTACCTCCTGTGTTGTCCATTCTAAATGCTTGCCAATAAAATCCATCTGGAAGTTCTGTTGGTTTTATGTGAATTGTTTTCATATGTCCTGTAGCTAGTTCTTCCATTTTGTATTCCAAGTCCGCTCCTTTAGATTTGTGCCATGGGGGAGTTTGTATTTCTGTATCTAGTATTCCTGGTTTTTCTGTTGTTTTGTTTCCCCAGAATAATAATAAATTTTGACTTGTTTCAAAATCAATTGTTTCTGTTGTTGTTCCGGATGATGTTTGTAAACGTTTTCTTGTTGTTGCTTGATTCGTTAATGTAAATTTAATATTGTTATATCTTGCATGTTTCAGTATATCTGTTGTAATGATCTGTTAGAGTTTGGGTTTATTCCTGTATAGAATGTAATAAATCGAACCATAAACTTGTTTGAATTTTTCCATGTATTATACTTGTTGAATAGTTCATGGGGTTGTATGGAATTGTTGGTTGCATGTTTGATCCATATCCATCTTGTTCAACATTATGTGTCAGTTTCACTTTCTTCTTGTCTGGTTCTGTCCTCTGTGAAGTCAAATAGTGTTTCGTCAAAGTTAAAATCAGGCCAAGTCAGATAATGTTTTTTTTTGTAAGAAATCATAAGATTCAGCTTTGTATTCTAATTTTTTATTATTAATACTTGTTTTATTTGATGAATCTTGTATTGTGTATAAATAATTCAAATATGTCTTGTTCTGTTATTGTTGATGGTGGCGTTGGAATTGCTGCTCATCTATTTTCTAATGAACATATTCGTTTTGTTAAATTATGGAATATGCATCTCTCTTTAATTGGGTCTATGTCATTGTGACGCCATGTCCATAAATTATGATTTGTTATTGGTTCTTTGTTTTCATATCAGTGTATATTGTAGCACCTTCCAAGTTCCTACGTTTGTTTCATCTATAGTTGGTTCTTGGAACACTGCTGATGTTGCTGATGGTAGTTCGTCCAAGTGGAAAGATGTTTTATCTTTTTCTCTATGTATTGTACTTGGTTCTAAATGTTTTGTTAGTATCATTGATTTGCAAATGTATTAATTTTTTGGAAATACATACTTTGTATTATTATGAATGTCGCTAGAAAATGAGGTATATCAATTTCGTTTAATTTAAGAATGTTTATTAGATAGTTTACATTTTGATAGTTCTTTTTTGTTTCATCATAGTTTGATGTTATTATGTCGTAGTATTGTTAACTTTTGTTTGATTTTAGATATTTGAATTAATTATTTTATAAGTTGTTGTCCAGTGGATCCGTTTTGTTTTAGTAATTCTATTTGTGTCGTTTCTGGTATTCTTTTAATAAATTGTTGGTATGTTTGTATTTTGTTGTCTTGTATTAATTGTTGTATGAAATCTACTTGATAATTTCTTGTACTTGTTGTATTTTTGAAGGCTTTTTTTCTTCTTCTATGTGCATTTCACATGGTTCTGTAGTAGAATCTGTATTGTCGGTGTT
The DNA here is from genome assembly GCA_034510155.1 of Eucriotettix oculatus. NCBI lineage: Eukaryota > Metazoa > Arthropoda > Insecta > Orthoptera > Tetrigidae > Eucriotettix > Eucriotettix oculatus. Next base: position 6,913,466 of record CM067376.1, on the reverse strand, counting down.
TATTGTTAAATCTTGTATTAGTTTCGGTATATTTCCATATGAGAGGAATGTTGGGATGCAATAGTAAAGGACTCGTTGTAATGTGTTAGCAGCCTCTGCAACTGACTGACTGACCAGTTGCTCTGATGTATTCCAAAATTCTACTAACGGATCTGGTGACGTTGTTCTCATGAAATGGTAATGGTCTCCGTGGTCGAATGATGGCGAATTCGTTTTTGAGGACGATGAAGGTGTAGACGGAGGGGTTTGTGTCTTCATTCTGGTTAATGTTACTCCTGTTTGGGCTATGTCTGTCTGTCTGTCTGTCTGTGGATGTATTTTCAAATTGTTATTTTCTTCGTATGTTCCTAGTAGCGCACTTTGTAATTGATCTATTGTTTCCGTTTTCATTTGTTCGAAAGGTTCTGTCAATGTTTTCTGGTAGTACCATGTTTGCTTGTAGGGCTGTGTAAATTATCAATTCCCTCGTAGCACGTGAGGTCACGTTTGGAGTTATTATTGTCGGTGTTATTTGTATTATATATAGTCTCGGTGGTAGTTTGATTGTTGTTTGTTGTGGCGTCGTTATAGTTGGAAATTGTTCCGGTTGTAATGTTTGCTTCGTCCATGATATAAAAGTCATTGTACTTACTTTCTTTGTTTTCTTCGATGATTTGTTCCCAATTTTCTTCTGTATTTTTTGCTGTTTGTATTAGTTGTTTAAGTTTGTTGGAGTATTCTACTTCTTGTTCACAGAGTTGTGATGTTGGACACTGTGCTGGTTGTTTCCAGCAAGTCGCACACTTTGATGTGTTATGTTTACCCTTGTGAGTGCATACTGATGCTTGTGTTGGTTTGAATGTCTTTTTATACGAGAATGAATTGCTTTAATTGAGTGTTGTCATCCGAATTTTGTTTTCGTTTGTTCTCTCATCCTTTTGGTTATCCAGCATCCAATCTTTTTTGTTGTGCGAATATTTATTCGTTCTTTTCATTCGGATGTTAAATGAAAGTCGCCATGCGTTGTTCTTTGTTTTCACTTGGGTGCTCAATGAAAGTTAATTGTTTTCAATTGAAGTTAAGTGTTGGTTCAAAAGTTACAGTTCAAGGCCATTGGTTAAAATGTACAACTCAATGTGTAAAACTCTCGTTAAAATGCTAATTTTACCAGACCCTCCTATCTCTAACCTATTCCTTCTCTTGGTCAACGTCCTCCACTCTTCCCCTATTCTGTTAAGAACTTTGTCGTTAGTGATTCTATCCGCCCATCTCATTCTCCTACAGGACCATATTTCAAATGCTTCCAATCTTTGCATTTCTGCAGCTCCTATCGTCCACGTATCGAACTCGTGTAACAATTAATTCCATAATAATTTCGTATTAGTCACCCTTATATTACCTGTTTATATTAACCGCGTTAATAATTTAGAGTGTAACTGTACACTACAACTGCCCCATTTGGACCGAATATTGCATTTTGCTTTTCGTATGAGAAATTTTTGCATTACAATGGCATTACTAAGAGCACGAAACCTGAACGCGAGACAAATATGGAATTCTTAAACCTAACATAGCACGAAATTTTGTCTTTCCATGAGAACATCTATATTATTTAATTTTAAATTATTTATGGAATTAATCATTTCGATTCTCAATTTGTGGAAGTCGTGTTGTTATTACCTAAAACAACTATGGAGACACAATTCGCTTTGTTAGCGTAATGTAAAATAATTTTACTCATTCGATGGTGACGTAATGAGCGTCGACTCACTCGGTCTTTCCCGTTGTCAAACCCATGTACGCTTCCCGAATATTGTGGCTTGGAGGGACGCAGACATGATTTCCCTTGATGTTTTTGTGCCTTTCTGCTTGCAGCAGGTCTTCTTTCCCCTCGGGAGGACCGAGGACCTCGCATGCGCCTCATCCACGACCTTGGACCGGTCAAGGGAAGCAATCGGATTGGATTCCGTGCAATGAACAATAGTAACTTATTTCTTCTGTATTTTAATTTTATTTGTACAATAAAGCAATTAAAAACTTAAACAAACATTGTTTTGTAACTCAAACTATTCAACGGTGGTAATAATACAGTCAGCATTGAGCTGGAACTGTTTTTTTCTGGTGCTTTACGCAAGGAATCCTTCTGAGATGGATGATTCTAGAATCTGAGCCAAAAAGAAATATTTCGGTCCTAATTTCCCTGCCGCTTGGTCCCATATCTGCAGTTATGATCGAGGAGAAGAGAATAAAATAAGTCTAAAGGTGAAGGTATGAAATCTTCCTGAAGCTGACGAGTTTGTTACGAAATGTTGTGACGTACTCAGCCCAGATCTGCACTCTTTTAATTTCTATATATCCTTGCGGCGGGAATCGGAAGCAATCTCCTGTAAAATACACGTCAAGTGGTTTGTAATGGTATAATCATAAATTATTATTGTACTGTTAACTCGTGTAAAATAATAGACTCGTTTTATTCTATTTTTAGTCTATGGGTCTTCCCTATATATATAGTAATAATTTAATTGAATCCTATTTAATATAGTTTATTTTGTTTTTAATATAATTAAAAGATACTTTGTTGAAAGATTTATAAATTAATGACAATATTTGAAATTGTGTACAGAATCTATATTAGTGACCGGTTTTATTGAATTGACAACATCAAATAATCAGTGTTTAATTATCACATATCTTTATACATTAGATAACCTGTTTATCAGGTCGTTTATGAGGCTCGTCAAAAGTGTGAAATCTGAATATAATCAAATTAACTTTTAACAGATAAATCTATTTTTGCGTTTTTTTTTGATTTTGTATTTTGTCATAAATTACTTGGTTGTTTAATTGCAAAAATTATCTGAAAAATTTAGACAATACATACCTCGAATACACTGAAATATATTGTAGCCGATACGTCGTTCCGCCGTATTCGAGGTTTATAATTCTTTTAGGGCGCCAGGTATTTTTTTAATACCAAAAAGTGATTTTAAAAGTTTTAATCTCAATCAGAGCATGAGAAAAAATTATAACTGCAGGGATGGCCGTGGTCATTCTCTCTCTCGTCGTCCCGCCGACACAACCTGCTCCTTCCACTACCCCATGACGACTTCCAAAGCCTCACCAGACTCCATTGTTGGCCTCAACAATTGCAACTCGCAAGCTGGCCTGCATTGTTGTGTGCAACTTTTCATGTTACATTTTCCCCGCCCCCAATGAATTTAAAAAAATTGTACAATTTTTTAATGACACTCACTGAACCACAGTCGTAAACAATTTGACTGACCAACGCCCTTAGTCAAAATTACATAATATTTACAAAAAATTCACTTGAACTAATTACAATTTTCTTTGACATATTCACTTTTCACTGCTACCGAATAGCATAGGTCACTCGGAACACCTTCGATTTCTTATTTAGGTTCACAATTTACGCTTCGCCCGCATGCACCTTCCAAAAACCGGTGGTGTTCTTTACTCAATTAACGAGACTTGAATGAATATCCCAATATTGCTTCACAGACGAAATCAATGTTCACATTTGATTTCTACTCCTGATCTGATTTCCGTCTAGACTGTTTGTTCCCAAAGCTGACGCCAGCCTTCGATCCCCATCAATCCCCGTCAATTACACCGTTTTTTTGTCTTGCTTCCCACCGCATTACTTTGATTTCGTCGGTATATTTCAAATTATGTGCAGTACACGAGAAACAACAAAAACGTATTTTCTCACGTGAATGTCCTGTTTCCCCATAATTATAATAATAATAATTTGTACATCACAATATTGATATATTTTGAAGTAAATTTGGAAAAATGTCGAGATTTACAGTAATTTGCATTTTATTCCAAGTTATATTGAAGATTGTTATCATTAAAACTTTTCTACGCTACATGCAAATATCTTTTCCTTCTTTGTGGAGAATGGAGTGCAGCATCCATGAAATGACCACAATCAATGCAACGACTTATGAACTTGGTTTTAGTTTACTTAACGTTCTCTTTTAAAGCCTGATAGTAGCAAAAAAAAATCTGTTTCCTATTGTTGTAAACCCACCGGGGAAGTATTTGGAATTCCAGGCACTGCTTCTTCTCCGACGAAGTGTGTGAGGAGTGGCCGTGGAGGGCGGAGAGTGGAACAAGTTTCGGGGAATGTCGATGGGAAAGCAGTAGTCGAACCTTTGCCCAGTGGGAAGATGGATCAGTAAGGGTTGTGAAGGTTGAAAGAAGATTTATTGAATAGGCGTTGAAGTGAAACCGGAGATCGACAACGCCAAGTGGTGGTACGCGAGTGACTGCCCACATATATATTGTAATATATTTTTTAGGGTATAAAACATTAATTAATCAATACAACAAATTATAATCAATTTTAAAATTTTTCATTTATTAATTTAAAGTGATTACATGGGCTTAATCTCAGGGGATTTTGGGTCTCTCTAGAGATGGATGGAGTATGCAGTAGCTGAAAATAGAAAAAAACAATCATTAAATATTATTTAACCAGAGCAATGAGCGAGTTTCACAGTTTTTTTTATAACTTACCCACAATTACTACAGGGGCTGCAAACATCCACCTCACGAATGTTTCCGCGTCTCTCTGGCGCCTTGCAGGATTTTTATCGATGAAGGTAGAAGGAACCAGATCCGCCGCAACTCATCTGCTTCCTTGAAACATCTAACGTCTCTGCCCACCTCTCACAGCATCTGCTCTCGTCCATCCTCTCCTCCACTCATCAAACTTATGACCTCGAGCCACCCATCGGCTCCCCTTTTAAATCCTCCGACGGGAATTCCCCTATTTTACCAAATTTCGGGGTTCCCCGCCCTCATTTTTTACACACGTTCGGCGGGAGTCTCCCGCGGGGAATCACCATCTTTCAGCCGACTAGACATTGTTGTTGGCCGAACTGCGCCTCATAACGCCACAATATCACAAAATCCGCGTTTTTTATCACAATATATATATATATATATACACGATACTCCGTAGGATGTGTTGACTTTAACATTGAGACCACAATACTTCAGTTTCCAGCCTCAGTTCCCTTGGCTACTCGGCCTGCCTTCAAAGGACCAAGAATGTTACTACACTAGACAGTCAGCAAGTCTCACAGGCGCTGCATAGTGACTGTAATTACATCAGCGATGGCTAACCTTGAAAATAGATCAATCTCTGACGACACGAGCTGCTACTTTCAACCTTAACAAACTTAACGAATAAGGGGATCTTACCAGGTTATTAAAAATACTGAACATGAGTTTTCCTGTAATGTCAATGGTGTCCGGTCCTTGACGTGTTTCTGTAGTTGTGGGCGTTACTCTTTAATTCGCAGTACTTGGAAAACTATTCCCTTTCTTGTATTATAATTATAAATACTGGGGAAACGTTTGTCTCTGTGCTCCATATATCCACATGAATGGTGTACACTTGGGCAAATAACTTATATTTAAACTTTTAATAAAATTCGTCCACGAATTGAGACCCCCACAACTTCCGTTAATAACGGGGTTTTGTTCTCAATTCTGGAAAACTTCGTAAACCCGTTTGAGGTTATGTAACGAAGTAATGAGTGACTCGTCTACTTGCTTCAATTCAGAAAATTTGGAGGCTGAGAAAAGTTGGTATTTTGCAGGCGAGGCAGTTGGGTGTCACTTGCATGACAAACTACAAAATGGAAAGGAAAACTTGTACCTGGATGGACGCTCCATCTACCAGATCAAAATTGAGTGGTCTTAGCATCGCTGTTAGAAGTGGACGAATGATGATGGGAACTATGGGATGGGTCAACCTTCCAGAAGTGATGACCATCCTCCTAGCAGCGTTCATTGATCAATGCTGAGGAATGGGCAAGGTGTTGGCTAATGAGCGTCCCATCAGTCTTTCCCCTTTCCAAACCCAAGGGGGTCAAGTCACCGTCACGTGTGCTCAATAAATTCACCACAACATTGCATTATATTCCCCATTGGTGAAGACGATCACTCTACCTCCAAGAGACTATTGCACGATTATTCATTGCCTGGAATGTAACCAAAAACCAAACCGATTCTTAAATTTTTCCGTTCCTCTTCACCGGTCCCAGTCGTAGATTTCGCGTCCGTGGACGTGCATGTGGTGGTCCATGGCTCAACTTACCTTAATGAGTATGGGGATTAGTCAATGGTCTCTGGTTCTAGAGGTGTTTCTGAAATTGAATGGCGTTGCTCTTTAATTTGAAGTATAATATGCAGTTCGTGTGGAACAAGTGCAGGTTGCTGAAGAGCGGCGCGTAGTTGCAGAGCACGAACAGTAACTGACAGACCTGCACGAGGCTGTCGATGGTCTCGTCCAGGAAGAAGGAAGCCGCGGGCAAGGACGAGCCCAACAGACGGCAGCGGAGGAGGATCATACGAGCTTCATCAAGGCTGAGAGAGTCTGGAGGGTGCAAATCCGTGATGGACACGGTGAGGAAGTGGAGGTAGGCCTTGAGCCACGAGGTTCATGTCCAGTGTTGCCAGGAGCCGTCGATCAGCAATTCTTCTGGAAGGTTGCGGACAGAACAGAGGCAGGAGACAGAATCCAGTCGTCCGTTCCAAACGCAGACTTGCATTTTCCTGAAAGTGAATAAGAGTATGTAAGACTTTGCAGCCAGGAACTCGTGTCTTGAAGGCGTAGTTCAGATATGTCACGGCTGGTCTGTACGTAACTTGCTTCTGGAAGTCCCAATTCACAGAACAACTTGTTTCTCTGACGGCTGACTGGGACACGCTTTCCTCTGTGGATGAGCCTCGTTCCTTTTTTAGCTACCAGTTCTTTCCCACGTGATTACTCGCTCGTAATCCTTCACGCTCCATGCGCGCGTGTGTAAAAGCCGCTTATGTCGAATTGGGTTAACAGGTTACATGAGGATGATCCTGATTCAGGCAAGTCTCCTTTAATTGCATAACAATTGTATTTAAAAGGGGGACGCGGAATGTAGAGCAAGGTAGCCTTTGAAATATGGTCCTGTAGAAGAATGAGATAGGTGGATAGAATCACAAACAAGAAAGTTCCAAAGAGAAAAGGGGACAAGCGGACAATATGGAGAGGAATTAATAGTTGTAAAATTAGCATTAGAGGGAAGTGTGTGGGGTGAGGACAAGAGGAAGGCTAAGGGTGGTATACGCAAAGTAGATTAGCAACATCGGCGTTTGTTCTTCCTGATGGCATTTTTAAGGGACTCACTTTGGACTTTATATTGATCAAGCAGTTCTTGTGACCCTTTTGATCTGGTGTACTTTCATTCGTCTGGCTTCCAAGCATCTTTTGCTGAAATTTCTGCCGTCCACCAATACGCCGGCTTGCGGTTGCTTCCTTTTCTCTTCTTGCGTTGCATTGCGCTGTCACAGGCTGCTTTCAGAGTCTACATTTTCTGCCAGACTTTTTCTGCAGAATCGCTTCCCTCTAGTCCATTTCATCTGGTCAAGGATCCGTCTCTCCTCCAGGAACCTTCGTAAGTCATATTCCTTTAACTAGGTAACGTTCCAGCCGTGTTGAACCATGTTGCCAGTTTCTGTTTGTATTTGTTCCAGCTTCAGAGTGAATTCTAAATACAGGTGATCACTCAGAGTGATCCTTCCTTGAAGCCGTCCACTTGCTCCGTTCGAAGGAAGTGTCAGGTCAGTGACGGAAGTCAAGGTTCCCCTCCGGAAAGTTGCTTCCCCGCCATCCCCTTTCTGGCCATCAGGTCTCTGTCACTAGGGAACCTCTTCTATCCTCTCTGCTGGTGACTTGGCGTCTCCACCTATGACTATCTCGTCCAATACTTTCTTCTAACGAGTCCAGGTTCCTGTCGAAGTCGTCGAGACTTTCGTTTGGAGAGTAGTAACAGCGGAGTAAGCGTATTTTACTTGTCTCTATCCAAACGAAACCTTTACAGTCTTCCTTGGATTCTTAGGTTCCTGCTACTCACAAGGATCGCAGCTTTAACTGGTTCCACTCTCCATTTCCAGGTTTGCGATACGGTTCGCTGATCAGCGCTATGTGGACGCCCCTCTCGGGTCTGCTTCCCCTTCCCAGACTCTTGCTTGGACAACTCTCTGGAATGCGGCTCACTTTTTACTGCCTGCGCAGAGCTTGCATTCGGATTCTCCGATTCTTTTGCACTCAGGCTCCTCGCCTTGTCCGCACCTGAAGCTTCCTGACAGTGGTTCGCGATGTTCCCGTATCCGTGGCGTTTATCCTCCCTCGGATGCCGCCCTGAGATATATAGAAACACTGTCTTCTGTAAAATACACGAGTAGTGGGTTACAATGGCATAAATGATAAATTATTACCATTGCTGTACCCTTAACTCGTTCTCTATTTTTATAGTCGGTATGGGAAACTTTCCCGTAACGCAGGCTTACTACCCACGTGCCGCATATGTATTGCTATATATATTCATGTCAAATTGGAAAACTGTAGAGTTTTATATTAGATTTACAGCAATTTCCATTTCATTCCAAGGTATACTGTAGAAAGTATTAGGACATGTGGGTTTTCTCGGGAATGGAGTGCAGCATAAATGAAATGACCAGAGTCAATGCAGCACTGACTTACGTAGTTAGTTTTACAGTTTACGTAACGTTCTCTTTAAGGCCTGATACTATCAGAATCTGTCTCAGCAGTTCTCATAGCTTACATGAAAGTGTCTGACGACACGAGCTGCTACTTGGAACTCAACTTACCTTAATGAGTATGGGGATTAGTCAATGGTCTCTGGTTCTTGAGGTGTTTCTGAAGTTGAGTGGCGTTGCTCTTTAATTTGAAGTATAATATGCAGTTCGTGTGGAACAAGTGCAGGTTGCTGAAGAGCGCCGCGTAGTTGCAGAGCACGAACAGTAACTGACAGACCTGCACGAGGCTGTCGATGGTCTCGTCCAGGAAGAAGGAAGCCGCGGGCAAGGACGAGCCCAACAGACGGCAGCGGAGGAGGATCATACGAGCTTCATCAAGGCTGAGAGAGTCTGGAGGGTGCAAATCCGTGATGGACAATGTGAGGAAGTGGAGGTAGGCCTTGAGCCACGAGGTTCATGTCCAGTGTTGCCAGGAGCCGTCGATCAGCAATTCTTCTGGAAGGTTGCGGACAGAACAGAGCCAGGAGACGTACAGCGATGTCCAAATAAGTCAGGACCTGAGCGAGCGTCCGAGGCCCTGTCAAATACAAGTCTTGGTCTTAGTTGTTGCCGTCACAGAGAAGGAACAGATTGATCCTTTTTGCGGAACAGAGATCCGCCGTACAGTTGACGTCTTTATTTAACATGTCCTTGAAATAACATCGCGTGGATTGGACAGAATCCAGTCGTCCGTTCCAAACGCAGACTCGCATTTTCCTGAAAGTGAATAAGAGGATGTAAGACTTTGCAGCCAGGAACTCGTGTCTTGAAAGCGTAGTTCAGATATGTCACGGCTGGTCTGTACGTAACTTGCTTCTGGAAGTTTCTGAGTAACACTGACAAGCAATAAGTACGGGGATCATCTTCCTTGAGCGTCTTAACTCCACAGGATTCGGCACAAGCACTGAGAGAGGCGAGTGGGGTTCAACTACTATAATTCGTAAAGGATCGTTATTCCCGTTGTCTATTTATTAATTTTTTTTGCAATGTTATTCCAGATATATTTCAAACGTTTGTTCCTTCTTAACCAAAAAACAAGTTGTTTTATCCATGTCTCCTCCAGTGAAGACGCTCCTTCTACTAAGGTTCCTCTCTTCCAAAGACGCTCTTTCTGCCCAGCTGTGGCCAAAGACAATTTTCTCCCTTCTTCCCATGTCCATTACTACACTGCTTTTATCGATGTCGTAAAAAATCACACTTTGTAGTTCTCGAACTTGGAACATGTAAAGTTTGAAGGTTCCCGTGCTGTGTTAGACTTGATGTTGAATCGTCCTCAGTTTTGGTGGCTTCACATAATTTTTTTGACAAGCGGATTACTCCATGGAAAATATATTTTTTAATGCAAATAGTTGGCTGAATTAGATAGTAATTATGATGCGATCATTTTGGATGGTGTGAAGTGTATCATTCGCTCCACTACGTACACTTGGCTGGCTGGTCGCGTTTATTCCATTCCTCAGTTTCAGTATCACATCTGATTGGCGTCACTCCCTGGGTTGGACACAACACCTCCAATCTCAATATTGACGGATTGTATGGAATGCTTACTTATTTAATAATATAAAATTATAATATTGACGGGGAATATAAAAAGTGGGAAATAAAAGTTTAAGTTTGATTCTATGCTTTAATATTAATAAAACATCATAGTTATTGACGAGTTTTAGATAATACAAAAAAAGGAAAAGGACAATTCATTAGCATTTAACTTTATCTCAGGGTGAACGAAAAGCATTTGTGTGCTCCCTAATGGCAAATGTGAACTCTCAAATCTAAACTATGGGTACGTTACCCAGAAAATGTCGACTGGTGGCTGCTACGAGATCGTCTCCCTCATCTCCCCATCATCTCCCTCCAGTCTTCCGACAAACTCCTTTCTCAGGTCACCCGACAATCTAATTCTTTCTTCCTTCCGAAATTTATTTCCTCCCTCGTCACTTCACCATCTTCAGCCAGCAATCAGATGTTGTCCATTGGCTTGCAGATCTTCATCTTGGAGGGCGTAAATAGAGCATATGTTACGCATCTTTCCAGCCGTTCTTCTAATCAGCTACGGCCACTTCCGTTCATTCCCAATTTTCTATGGATATGCATACAAAAGGGAGGGTAGGACTTTTGTTCAAGTTCGCCTTCACACCCGGAAAAGCAAGGAAACGGATGAACTTTAAATAAGCTTAAATTATGTCTATGAAAAAATATATATCGGTGAAGACGCTGTAATTGATGAATGTTGTCTCTGATGGCGAGTCCCACGAGGTTCATGTAGCGTTACGGCGATATCCAGGAAAGATACCACCACCATTGCTCGCTCACCCGTCTCAACTTTTACTTTTTAAAAGTTTGATGACGGCGATTGGATGTCAAAAGTTCTGCACGCGGTATCTTCTAGGCTGGAACTAAACGCTCTTGATATCGAGGCTCGGTTTAGCTTCAAGGTTCTTGGGAGAGTGGAAAAAATAAGGGATCTTTATCGTCCAAATTTGTCAAGTCTTTGACAATTTTTGGTTTTCTTACACAAAGTTTACAATAGTTATAATTACAATAATCATTATTGTTACAATTACAAGAATTCCGTATTGTATATGATGGTGGTCCATATCTGATGTAACATTAATTTCATTTAACTGGTTTTATTTTAATATACTTGATTTCGTTAATAGTTACTGACATGTTAGAGATGAAGTTATCTTTTATTTCAAAGCTTTCAACATTTTCAAATATGATTTTCTTTGACATCATCTTGAATTTATAGTTTGTCAAGTTGCATTTATCATTTATAATATATTTGGAAATTCCTTTGATTTTTCTTGTTACATTATTTTTTGTTATGATGATGATGATGTTGTTTCTCTATGAATTCTTTCTATGTTAAAATCTATATCTAGACCATGGAGTGTACAATTGTTCACATTACCATTTTGGATTATATGGAATACACATTTATTTACAAAATTAATTTTTATCTTTAATACAATTATATATGATAGGAGTAGTTGGTCTTGGTTTAATAGTATGTAGGATTCATTATTGATTTTTGGGATCGGGATGAATTGTTTTTAACCTGAATTCTTTTTTGCTTTATACAGGTATATCTAGCATATATGATATATAATCGAATTTTTGGTTATTTGGTTAGTGATTTCCCAGAAGTTATTTTTCTCTTTTTGGAGGAGTGTCTTTATGGAATTAATGTTTATTATGCCACTATGCAGTTGATGTTGGTTACAGAAAGTAAGACTTGTTTCAATCTCGTCTATCAGGATTATTAAGTTGCTGCACATTCCTTTAACGGAAATTAAGGTTTCCCAGGTTTTTGTGCCGTCTGATGAGTCTAAATTTCCGGTTACTTGTTTGAATATGGATCAATCCTCTTATTACTGTTATCTAACTCTTGTCCATCAGTAAGGAGATTATTGTGGTGAAGATGAGTGGAATTTGGATATCATTGTGTATTACAGAGTTTCGAAGGTACCAGGGGAGTTGGAAATGATTCTAAGAGTTTGTTTTGTGTTTTATTTGTATTGGAGTTGGCAGTAGATGCCGAAATGGAGCATGTGGATGACCATATGGGGCGGATTAGGGAGATTGAAGCGTTTCTGTTGAGGAGTGGATGCAAGGTGGGGTTTCCTGGAAAGTTTGGTTCCCAAATCCCAATAAAAAAAACTCCATCACTTGTGCTAGACTCCAAATAGATAGAATCAGCGAATAAGGGGGTGTTTGGTTTTGAGGGTGAATGGAACTATTGCAGATTTGCTGACCCTCCAGTTATTTGCCCAGGTTTCTAGGTCATTTAGAACACCCGAGGTGAAGGACGAGGTTTGGTGGAGGATAGCTTAGCTACGTCATCGGCAAAAAAAATATTGTTTTAGTGAATGGATGGCGGGAAACGTTAAACAGGAAAGGGGCTAATACCCTACCTTGCGGGACGCCAGTTTTTGGAGAAATGATTGTTAATTTTGATGGAGTACGAGCGGTTAGTAAGGTAATTCGAGAGGATTATTTTTATTTTGTATGAGAGGGATGGACTTTGTGAAAGGCTTTCTCTGCGTCACCAATGCAGGAATTTCGATTGTCGGAAGCATTATTGATGGCAGAATGCACGAATGTTAGGTCTGAAGCCATATTGAGCGGATGGGATAAGTGATTAGAGAGGAGGGGAAGGAAGAGTTTTTCGAAATGGTTGGTAGGAGGCTTCGGGGAGCTATTTTAGTTTGTTAGGCTTATTTATCATAATAGTATTGGATTGCTTCCAGGCGGTGGGGTTGTAGGATGGCAATAAAAATTATTGTGAAAAGAACAGTGGTTTTAAATGAAGAGCCGATATTAGGTCGTTTCCTGGAGATGATTTACTGTTGAGTTTATTGCGTATTTGGAATGGGGTGTATTTGTAACTTGATTTTGTAATACTTCTGTTTGAAGTAGACAAATAGTAATTGGTTTTGGAAAAATGTATGTTCTAATGAAATTTATTTTATCTTGTTCGACATTTCTCTAATTCAGTTACACAAAAGCTGTGTTTCTACTTCTGTAGTTTTTTTTTGAATTACTTGAAGCAATATTTGATTAGTTGCACATTGGTACGTGAGGGCCATTTATTTCAATTTCATTTGTATGGTTTTGTTATCGGAATCTGGGTTAACTGCTATACTATCATTCATTTGGGTGTTCACATTTACTTCATCATCCGCAGGATCATAGATTGATTGATCTTTATTGGCCCGTTGGCTCCATTTCTCAACTCTGCCCAACACTGAATTTAGTTTGTCTTGAACTTCTACAGCTCCACAGCCCTTCACATATTATTGTAATATACCCTTTTTTGGGTATGAAACATTTATTAATTAACAGAACAAATTATGATCAATGTTAAAATTTTTCATTTATTAATTTAAGTGAATACACGGGCTTACTCTCAGGGGATTTTGGGTCTCTCAAGAGATGGATGGAGTATGCAGTAGCTGAAAATAGAAAGAAAAATCATTGAATATTATTTATCCAGAGAAATGAACAAGTTTCAGAATTTTTTTTATAGCTTACCCACAATTACTACAGGGGCCTACAAACATCCACCTCTCGAATGTTTGTGCGTCTCTCTGGCGTCTTGCAGGATTTAATCACGTCCGTCCACTCGTCTGCCTTCTGCGGGGTCGGACCACCTCCGTCCTCTGCTCCACTCGCCTGCCTTCTGGGGTCGAGCCACGTCCTCTCCTCTCCTTGTTTCACTTCTGCTCGGTCCACGTCCGTTCTCTGCTCCACTCGTTTCACTTCTGCTCCCGATCCACCCATCGGCTTCCTTTTTAAATCTTCCGACGGGAATTCTCCTATTTCACAAAATTTCGGGGTTCCCCGCCCTCATTTTTTACACACGTTCGGCGGGGGTCTCCCGCGGGGTTTCACCATCGTCATTTTTTATACACGCTCTGCGGGACTCTCCCGCGGGGAATCACCATCTTTCAGCCGACTAGCCATTGTTGTTGGCCGAACTGCGCCTCATAACGCCACAACCTTACAAAATCCGCCTTTTTATCACTATATATATATATTCATAAAACATTCCTTCGTCCCTCGATTGTGAGAGGATTCCGAAACGCCCTTGCTGTTCCGTATACACACAGTGCACAACATATTCTCTTGAATAATCTTTTTGTTCGTGTTCCTCTGTTATTCCTCCAGATTCGACGAGCAAATTGTCTTCTCCAAATACCTCGGCAGGAATGATTGCAACTGTGCTCGTTGTCGAAGAATAAGAAGAAGGATCCACACATCGTCCACCTTGTTTTCTGGAGTCGTGTACGAATCTCGCAAACATCCTATAGATACCGATACGGTTTCCTCTATATGTTGTACGGGGAAAGACGATGATTGTGTTTCCATTTGTTTCGTCAATTCGTCGTCCGATATCGGATACGAAAAAATTCATCGCAATTTCTGTCCCAATGAAATAGAAATAGCAATAGCCGCTCAGTTTTCTTAAGCAAATACTCGCGAAAGTCTTGAGACATTTTTCAAATGAGTAATGAGTAACGTTCAATAAAAACCCAAGTGATGTAAGGAAATTTGAAATAATTTTTGAAACGGGAGAAGTACTTCGAAAACGTTTAGATATATTAACTGTAATGTTATTACGTTTTATCTTGATTTTTTTTATATAACTGGTCTATCCGATCCAAGAGTCACTAATTCCTGGTCCTGAGGCTCAGTGTAAACAGTCACCGTGCCGGGAACGTCTTCAGAAGTATCAGATTGGTAGCTTCCTCTGCTTCTGTACACTGTCTTCTACACGGTTGATTTGTTCCTCTCGATGCTCGACTGAAACATCACCTTTAAAATAAATAAACGTCCCGTAAAACATTTACAAATATTACAAAAGTATTTGAAACGATTATCATATTATAACACGATATAGTATACAATTGATACGGTTTATATGAAGTTATAGTCGATCGACTAACTTCAGAATCAAAACCCAATTTTCCATTACAATAACTGCAAGTGTAATAATTCATTAATGCACCCCTTTTCTTTTAATATTTCGTAAGTGCGTACATTGGTCCTGTATCGACCCACGTTTCAATATCTACTTCCCCCACCCTCAACAATATCTTTGCTTGTGAATTGCCCAATCATTCTCGCAGGCCAAAATAATGCTATCGGAGCATTACATGCAACCTTTATTAGTTTAAATTCTTACAAGTCCCTGCTATCTCCTCTTTCGGGATTTAACTTTTTTTTATTTCCATTCCCTTCGCACCTATTGTCTTCACCTTCACCATCCACGAATCGAATGCTCTAGTAACGATATATGATATTACAACACTTCATCGTTAATTTCCTGTTCCTCTTCCTCGCTTTGTTGTTGGAATGTCTGTCTACATGACCCCAGGCTAAACTTTTTGTGTTATCCAACCAATAACCGTTTGTTGTCCTCAGACGATAATGCGAGTTTTCTTTGTTTTAAGAGTTATAAATATGCATGATTTGTATTCATCCAAATTGAGAGGCCATTACGATGGCGCGGCTATGGCGGAAGTGGCACTATGTTGAATGTGGACTCGTTTCCGAGCCGTAAGTATGCATTAATTAAATAAACTGGTCGTAAGGACCATATTTAACCTATAGTTGAGTGTATAATTATATTCAATATAAATAAATAAGTGTGGAATCATATTATTAGAAATGCATTTTTTAACAAAAAAAGAATATTGAAAAACAAAACAAAAAGTATAAATAAATATAATAAAACTATTGAAAAGGATAACAAGGATAGACTATTAAAGTGTAAATTAATTTTAACAATTAATAATAAGTTATAAAATCTATGTTTGGAACCTAGAGCTTAAATTAAGTTGTAGTCTAACAACAGGTGGTAGATTTCTATCCAACTTGGTTAATGCCAGCAGTGAGATTGTCCTTAGTCTCCCCCTGTTCGTGATGCCTAGTTCCTTTTTTTATTTTCCAGGCAACTTTAAGTTGTAAGGGGCATAGTTCCTCTAGTAACCACAATTATGCGGAGGACATTAAACTCGCTCGCCCCCTAATTTTTCCTCAAGTGGAGCTTTTAGTGGTCCACAGTTGACCAACTTGTGTCGTCGACCCCTTTCCAGGAGTCCTACATCCTCAGGGTCGAGGACCACTTCAGCGGTACCTACTCTAGTTTCTATCATGCCGCTTTATCCTTTGGCATTGATTGGCGCTTTCCCCACAGGTTTATTCGTGCCCTGCGATGACGTGCCAGAGTCCAGCCTGAGATAATATTATTATTTGCGCGAGGCAGGAGGAAACCCATCTTGTACAGCTCCAATTGGAATGCACCAACAACCAAGAGAAGCAGATAAGGGACCATGAAGTGCGATAGCTTCTCGTCTGCAGATTCCGAAGAATGATATTGTAATATGAGCATATAGAAACAATCCTCATGCGTGTTCTTGTGCTGAGTCGGTCCTTTTCTGAACGTTGACCTGAGTATCCCTTACTCTACAGTCCCATTTAAGGAGTTTACTATAAGTGAAGGCTTTCCCGGTGTACAAAGTTTTCTCGGCGGGTGAAAACAGTAGTTCATCTTCTGGTGAAGTCTAACTGGAGGTCGTGCCTCCTCTTCTATTGGTTCCTTCCATGTGGAATCTGCTGCGCGATGACTGGCATATATAGGCCCTATAACATACTAAAAATCTGTCATTACTTAATGTCAACTTTGTATATTCATTCATAACAATTATTATTGCCATTAAGGCTACCTAACCGTAAGGTTGATTAAGCACACACACACACATTCAAGCATTCTTTCTCGCCCACTCCCAACTGAAATCTGAAAGAAAAAGTTTAAGGGAAAAAATATATATATTCGTGGAATAAAGTAATGTTAGCTTTAATTAGTATATAAATATCTGTATAAAGAATATAACTTATGTCAACAATGACAAAGATCGGTTCCTGTTTACCTTCTTAACAGGGTCGTATCGGCCCAGCGCCCTCAGAGGTTTGTAGTATCCTTTCCCACAGGCTGCACTATTACCACGTTGTTGGATGTTCGTGGAGTGACACCGTCTTTCCTCTCCGCTGCGTACTCGAGGATTGGGCGGATGAGGGAGAGACAGCTGGAACTGAGAATAGAGCACTTAGCCTAGCGTATACTTTCCTGCTTGTATCTTTAATGTGATGCCTCCACGTTAGCCAAGGTTACCCCTAGATGATACTTGGCCTTCGCGGACCACGGAATAACCTCCCCAAAGAAGCGGATGACGAGTCTTTCTGGTCGTCGTCGGGTGATCAACAGCGCCTGGCTTTTCGACGCGTTGATCTTCACCCGCCAGTTCGTAGCCCAGCGCTGGATCTTCTCCAATCCCACGGCGCAGCCAACAACGCGGTGTCGGCTCCCGTTCCAGGTTTCGGGATGTCCGCGGTGAAGACGTTGTACAGGACAGGCCCGAGGACACTGCCCTGTGGTACGCCTGCGCGGATCTGCCTTATCGATGATAGGGCCTCGCCCACCCTTACCTGCATCTGCAGGTAGTGTCCTCGGATGCGCACGTAACATCTTGGCAAGGCGGACCTTGCGACATCGAGGAACACCACGCCGCAGTGCTGGCCGCTGTTCAAGGCAAGAGAGGCGCATTATCTGCTGCGTCGTGTCGTGGCCCTTCCTGAAACCAAACTGAAAAGAGGTCAACCTGGAGTCTTACCATAAAAAGCTTCTCGACAACTTTCGAGAGCGTCGGCAGCAACGATATCGGCTTAGGGATCGCGCATACTGTGGCGTGGCTCCAGGCTCAGCAGGGCGTTGAAGATTCTCTTCCTCTGGTAGATTCCTCAGTAGTCAGTCGCTTCCTGGCGCCTGGAGAATGCCTCGCAGCTCCTCTGTTGTGATCGCGGGGATGTCTTCGTCGTTCTCCTGTCTCCTAGGAAAATAATTTCGTAAGTATTTGTTGACGTACTCTACCTGTGCTAAGTCTTTAGGTTCTTCGACAGGGCGGAAGTTCCCCTCAAAGGCGTCCGCAAGTGCTTCTGCCTTCTCGGATGGACTGTACGCGGCGTGAGATGTGGGATCCTGGTCCTCGTCGCCTGCCAGAGAGTGCCGACAGCAACGTTGAGACTCATCAGCCGTGCTTCTAAGTCGCGGCTCGTATTTCCCGGACAAGCCGTTTCATACGAGCCTTGGCTGGCTAGCTCGGAGCTTCTCCACGGTGACCTTAATATATTCTAGTTCGTAAATCTGCTTTGCAGCAGCACCACCAGGAAGAGAGGCACAGGGCACTTCTTCCGTGGACTGACTCCACGTCAAACGACATCTCCTGAAGCTCCTCCTTAATGTCGTCGACGGGAGTGACCTCTGGAAGGCCACGCATCACCACCTTCACGTGCTTGATGGCGGAATGAGTATAATACTCTATTTCCGGCTTCACCAGCTCGTTAAAGATGGTCACGTAATCATCAGATGTCTTGGGCCTGATGCGGATCCCACCTGAAACTAATTTAAAATCAGGCATAATATTATAAACTTTGCCCATTTCCCGTGTAAAATATTGACCACGATCGGGGGGATCCTGTAGCCTTTATTTTTCCTCTTCTGTTGGTCGGCCTCCTGGCAATTTCCTTCACTGCTTGCTGGCTTTGTCCTGGCCCCGTTCTCGTCGTGGAGCTGGTGTTGGTGGCTGCTGCTGCGGGGTCGCCAGTGAGGATTTCCTAGCTCCTTGAGTCCTCTCAGGAGGCGGAGGCTGCGCCAGATCTAACCTGCAACAACTACAGAAAGACAGGAAATATGTAACACAGGAAAATAAATTAATTTCCTACCAGTTCTTAGCTTCGACGAGAACGGGAGAGGAAGTGCTTTCACAGGCCCCTGCTGCAAGGAGCACAACTAGAGTCGCAGGAACGCTTAGCCCTAACAAGGACAAGCCATCGCTGCTATTCGAGTCGGGTTCTTATTGGTCGCGGTAGTCTTAGGAAGGACTTTTGGCCTAATATCTAGAGTCTATAGTAGACCTATTTTGATAACAATTTTTTTTTCAACTAACTTGTTTTACACTTGCTTTATATAGCGAAACATTTTTGTTTTAATAAAAAAAACTGTATGGATACTTAGTATTTACATAAGTTCTCTCTAGTATCCATACCCAGTTGTCGTGCTACTTGATAATTATTTATTTTCCAACCACTTGGCCTCGCCACGGCGAGTTTGCTCTATCTAGCGAGACCACTTGTATGTTGTATACCGTTATTTTCTTATTTAATTCATTAATTTAATTATTATTACCATTATTATTTATTTATTTATGTTTTAAGTTGTCTACAAGTACGTATAGATTATTTCGCAGCTCCGGATGAGTAGGCAGGGAGCCGCATGGAATTTTGTTATGTTGGTTGTGAGATATTAAGCCGGTGTTCCCGGTCCTGGCAGGATGATGCCACGATATTCACATTCTTTGTCAATTACCCAAGGGTATATTCTGAAAGCCGTCTCCTCTCTAACAGGAATTGCCCTACTTCTCTCCACATGCCTATCCTCTCCAGGTACGTGGCTGGAGGAGGAGGAGTTTTAGTTCCAGCCTTTGGAAGGAATTCATGCACTCTCCTGCCCCTATCTGCCAGTTGTTTAAGACAGTTTCATTTCATTCCCAGGATGTCAATAATTTTGTTGGGGTCGTTCTTTTTTAACCAGTATATGGCTGCTCTTTTTCTTATTTGTAGGTCCAGAGGAACAACGCCTCCAGATAGCCTTAAGGGCGTTGATCGTTGTATCTGCAGGATCTTGCTTGCTGGCTTCACGAGATTGAGCCGCACATCCCGTGATGCCAACAAGAATCGACTCATGATAAAGTTTATAGATCTCCAGAGGTATTTTGAAGTTTTTTGTTCATAATTTTGATGCTTTTTTGTCTGATAATATCTAGATGTTTATCGAAATTTTTCCCTTCATTCAACCAGATACCTTACGTGTTTGCATCGTTTAAGGTTGAAGCTCTGAAGTTAAACTGTTGGGCTTCTGTCTAAGTTGCCTTTTAAAAGCTGGTAGCACGTCTTGCCCCTCGAAACCTCCATCTTGTTTGCACAGCACCAGGTTTGAACCTGGTCCAAAGCCGCTGCGGCCTTTCTTTCGATTTCCACTCTGGAGTCCGCTTCTATTGTAAGCTACAATATCTCCTTTAGAGTCACGTCCTCTAATAGGGACTCCAGGCATAGGTCCCAGAAGATGGATGTGGATTTACACTGCAGAACAACAGATCTATTGAAGTCTACACCATAGAGCAGGCCGCCAGAGAAATCAATGGATATCCCAAGTACATATTTGTGTCTCGAGATTTGAATACGTGATAGTAGCCTGTTTATGGCGTCCTCTGTTGAACGACCCTTGCGACTCATTCCCACATAACCTCTGAAGGTTTGTAGTCGGTTGCACACAGCCCTTTCTAGGATTTTCCCTACTGTGCTCAGGATGTCTTTGTCTTCGTCTTTTAGCAGTATTACCATGTTTGACTCCTTCCAGCAATTTGGAAATCTACACAGGCATTTGCGAGTCCACACATGACAGGTGTTATCTTGTTTTCCAATATTTGGATCATTTCATTTTTTGATCAGCATTTTCATTTTGTGTACTGTCGTCTGGAAGACCTCCAATCAGTTGTCATTTTTCCTTCTTCATCTATCATAGTAGCTTCTTTGTCATCAGTTTGAATGGTCTTCCCCAAGATTCTCACTCACAAACTTTTCCCAATTTTTATATTTTAGTTCTATTATTCTAGTTTTGTATTCCATCTACAAGTCTCTATAAGTATTGAGGAGGAGATCTCTGCTTCCGTCCATCGCAGACCTTTCTCACCCTTTTCCTCATCTCCAACCTGGAGTCAGTCGTTTATTCCCGCTTTTCTTCTTGAACGTCATGTCTGCTGCTGCTTTCCTTACCTGATATATGATATCATCATAGATTTGTGGAGGGGAGAAGGCTTCATAAAAGTTGTTCCATCTAGCACAGTCCAGGATATAGTTTGTTTTATATTCTTTCTCAAGGATCTGGTTTCCGGTTTCTATGAGATTGTGATCACTGGTGGTCATGTTTTCCATACCCTTGCCTGTTTTGAATTTCAATTCCAGATTTTCCTCGAATTCTTTCCTGCTGTAAGTTTCTTCAAAGATCGCTTCTGCAATTTCTTTGTTGGAGATGTTTTCCGGGACATCATCTTCGTTGGTCGGTCTACATTAATCATTTTATTTATGTTTTCATTTTTTATTATTTTTTCGGCATCTTCCTTCGTTTCTGTTTCTAGGACTATTGTTTTTTCGTTGTTTTTATTTTTCATATCTTGTTTTGGGTTAAGGGTCTCTTAATATTTTCTCCTTCTTTAGGTGTTATTAGTAGGGTTATTGTTCCCTTTTGTGGTTTGTTTATGATTCTTCGGGGTATGCTTGGCTCTGTTTTTGTGACACTGGCATTGGACATTGTGTTTTGTGGTATAGGTTTTGATTTTTCTTCCTTTAATTCTTTTTCTAGTGTTTCTATTTTTCCATATAAGTTAGCTACCAATAGGTAGGATTCCGTTATTTTTAGTTTTACATTATTCGGTTTGTTTCCTGTTTTTTTTATCAATTAATAATTCCTCTTGTATGCATTTTAAGATCTCTATTCAAGGTCACCCAGTTTCTGACGCTGTGCGTGACCTCATTTGTTCAAGGTCACCCGGTGACGCTAACCGCATTTTCAATGACGTCACCGTAGTGAAAACCGCTGGAGGCTATGACGTCACACGAGGTAGTATGCCTTTCAGGCGCTGACATTGAAAGGGAGGGTGGTTTTTTGATGATATATTGGTTGCGTATACTACGGTGGTAGGAAAGGAAAGGGGAGGGGGAAATACGCGTATTTGAAAGAGAATTTGCGAGCCAATTCCGCAATATTCGCTTCGATAATACCTTTTATGTCAATAATATTTTTGTAGGCTGGTTTGTAACCAACCAATTGTACATTGTCCTGCGCCGTAATTATATTTTTTTTCGTTTGTCCTCTGTGCTGGGCATGAAAAGGTCTCGCCCATATCATATAGATTATTATTATTTTACTTGAATTTATATTTGGAAAATTGTTGTGCAAAATGTATTTTGCCCATTGAATATTGTAATTTCCTTTCTTCCATTGGATATTGTGCAAATTTTTGTATGCATAAAAATTAGCTTTTCTGTATTTCATGTTATTAATTGCAAATGGATTGAAATCCATTTTAATAAATAGATTCAGTAAGTTCTTGGAAAAATGTTTTTCTATTTCTAGAATCGCAATGTTTGCCATTATTGTTAAAGAAACCTTGCAGAGTATCCATGAGCTGCAAATGTGGTTCAAGTCTGCCAACTGTGCATATCAAAGACGAATACGTAGATGTAACAACTTGTAGTCATAATCATAGTGTTGCTCAATTGAACGCAATTGCAACGTCAACTTGAACAAGAATCAGGCATACAAAATAAATGCTTGCAAAAAAAGTGAGCACCAAATTCGGATCAAAAATAATCGTCGAAATTAACAACGAGTGGTTCTGGGCGCCATCCAGAATGAAAGACGTCAGTGGACAAAAATAATTACTGATGGCATAAATATAATTATTAAGAAAGATGTTGGTCGCAGCGTGGATATAGAATCGAAACACTAATAGAAATACTATATACATTGCAGGAAAGAACCATATGACGTCTTGAAGAAAGAATGGATAGAAACAACAAACTTCAATGGAAGGAGGTGGAATCGTGTTTCAAAAATAGACAATAATAATATGTTTATTGATCCGATAGAATTTATAAATGCATGCAAACCAATATGGGAAACAATAGTAAAATCCAATATAGATTTAGTATGCACTTACATTATTTATCCAAGTACCAAAATGCTCATAATAGGAAAAACCACAAATCTTTCCGATTGGTATACCGAAAATATAATTGAAGCTATAATACGTAAGATGGATGAATTTTCTGAACTTCGGTCGTGCTCCAAGTGTTGCAATAAGAAACAAACATGCTGTTGTGAATGTTTACAACAATGATGATGATCAAACCGGTCACAACGAATAAAAATTGTACAGAGCTACGTATTATGAACTGTTAATTTCTATAATATCAAATTTCTCCCAGCACTTAACGACGTACCGAACTTTGAACGTTTTCGGCGTCGATGAAAAAATTGAATCTAAAATAAGAGGTCCTGTGCATTGTGCAAAAGTAAAAAGCTTACATCATTTCAACTTTTTGTATATAACACACGAAGAAAGAGGACATTATTGTAATATAAAAAATCAGATTAGTAGTAGAACCAATAAAATGTATATCTGCGTTAGATGTCTCAATTATTAAAGAAACATGTACAAGATTGTAATACGCAGGATGCTGTTGGAATTGATTTGCCACGTCAAGGAACGATAAAATTTGAACGATTCGATTAGAGAAAACAAAGAGTTCCGTATATAGATTTCGAATGTCTGATTTGACCCATCTCAAAGAAAAATTACATGTACCATCATATGCAGTCGCTTTTTCTGTTATTTCTTCAAATGACAATTTAAAGTCAAATTTTGAAATATATCGTGGGAAAGACTGCATAGTGAAATGATTAAATTATCTCAGTATGTTATGAACGTTCTCGAGAATCCTATTCCTATAAATAGGAGAATAGATGCAGAACATGTTGTCATTCTTGTCACTATACAGCAGAGTATCGCTCACAATACTTGTAATATAAATTTTAGAAAACCTAAATTTATCCCAATAATTTTTCATAATTTATCAGGTTACGATGGTAAATTATTAATGCAAGCGAAGGAAACGTGAAGCTTTTAGCTGTTTCTCATGAAACACATGGCGCTATTTTCAAGTATGTAGAGGACGGCGTACGTCGATAGTTATCGATTCTTGAGTGATCAAGATATATTTCAGATCCTCGACAGCGACGGTTAGTATTATCAGAAGAAATTCTCGACGAACGAGATACGCTTCTCTTAGCGGATATCTGATCTGCAGTGCCCCTGCCTGGTCTTTCGTGTCAAAAAAATCTCGCATCGAACTTTCGTTGTTGACGGATATCGATCAGAATGCGAGGCGGACTCTCGTCAAGAGATTTGCATACCGGAAAGAAAACGACACAACCTTTAACCTTTTAAAGATTTCACTTGGATGTCTTTGGAGGAAATTGGCGAAAGTTTTTATACAAATGACAATACGATAAGCAAATGCAACAAGTAGGATCTGATCATAGCTCCAGGTTCACGCTTACCTGGATATGTAAAGAATCTGGATCAATGCATGTGCAATGTACAAAAGTGAGTCGAGGTATTAAATTTAAACAAAAAGCAAATGCGCAATTACGAGCACAGACCAAAAATAATTTTAAAAAATCGTTCTTTAAACTGATGACGAATGTTATCTACGGCAAATCATGTCAAAACATAAGGAAGTACAGAGACATTAGAATAGTTAAGCATTGGGAAGGTCGCATTTATATTGTGATGCCAACCTTTAAAAATGCTCATATCGTAAATATATGGACACGGATAGTTTTATTTATGAAATATTACATATCGAGTGATAAAGGAAAATGCTGAAAGATTCGATACCGCAAATTACGAGTTAAATAATCCCTACCAAATTCAAAGAGTGTTGGGAGTATGGAAAGACGAATGTTCTGCATATATAACACTCGAAGATAAGACAGTTGCAAGTCATGCATATTTGATCATAAACAATTTTTTCACCACCAAAGGCGTATTGCATCGGAGAAATTTAAAATTTATACCCTTAAACAACGAAAACTTGCGTTGTCTTGCGAAGACGACAAACGATACTGGGTCATATAGACATTCCACAGCAAAGTGATTGCAATGAAGATGAAAGTACAGAATCCTTGTTAATCCATGAATTGTGATTTTCATTGAATCCTAACAAACAAACGATCACCTTTTTTCTATTAGATATTCGTTTGGGTACTTAGTGGTAAGTAGAAGCTCCTGTTTATAAAACCTTCCAGCGATCGGTTTTGTGACAGGATTCGTCAGATGAGTCTTGTATTTCGATATGCGTACAATGGACGAAAGTAATGTCGTGAACGATCGAGCAATTTTCAATAGAACACAAACCCCAGATCCGGCAAAAATATATTATAATCTTGAAAACAAGCTGAAGCTCACCAGAATGGAGGAGCAGAACAACCTATGCAATAAGGCACCTGCATAGGAATGGCAAGTCCATACTTCCCCAGAAGCTGTAGATAGAATACAACAGCGGGACTACCCTAAAGAACAAGTATTTGCCAGACGAGGCGAGAAAATCGACCTGAAGGACTTTATCACTGCGCATGGAAGAAAGACAAGATTGTTTTTACATATCTAGATATCCCTAAATGGACACCACTGGAATACTAAGAGTGGGACGGTCAGGCATGAAACAAGAAGATTGGTAGACGAGCAGAAACTAGATATTCTGTGTATACAAAAAATGGTAAAATATTAGGACAGCCAAAAAACTCCAAAATTATAACAACTGGAGAAAAGCCGATGGCTGCATTAATCATCTATACAATGGGAATAAAAGTAGTCAAAATTGAACAACATAACGACGAACACGTCAACTGTGTTCAAATTCATCCTAACAAACATGAACTTCCAATTTAATGAAGAAATATTCCCCTATATCGAAAAAATCAGACAAATCTACAAAATGTTTCACAACCATCCCATGAAGAAAATAATCCCCCAACAAAACAGAGCAGGGGCCCAATCAAATATAGACATAACAGCTGGGTGGAAAACTGGCGTGTTAAAAGCAGCATGACCACAACCTCATACGGTTCGAAATTAATGCAAAAATAAGAGAGACTCCTAGAGAAACTCTGATACCAGACATATCTAGTTATAGCTCCAACAATGCTGACTGGGAAGGTTTCCTTCAGGCCCTGAAATACCTAATCTTTACACAAATGTTTTTTTTTTGGTTAACAGGCTACATGAGGGTGATCCTGAAACAGGCAACTCCCCTTTAATAGCATAGGAAGGGAATTGAAAAAGGGGGGATGCGGAAGGTAGAGCAAGGGTTAACTAGGGCCCCCGCGCTATGGTTTAAGGATCCTACCCGGTGTTTCACCTAAAGAGATGCAGGGAAAACCCTAGAAAACCTGCATCAGGTAGGTCGGGCATTGGGTACTATTCTTACGCCCTTCCGAATGACGGGAGACGAGTTTGCTGTGGGGACGCAGCATTCCCTTCTCCGTGTCTCCACCAATTTCAGGAGGCAATTGGCCAACTGATCCAATGGGATCAGCGGACAGCTCTTGCCATATGCCCAAGGTCTTTGACCCCAGTACATATACCTCCTAAAATAGGTGAAGGTGTCTCGGCATATGAGAACTTTGATAAAAAGAAATACCCAGAGAGAGTGCAGGAGGCATCCCCGACATGATGAGGTAAGCCCCGCAGTCACTCTAGGCTGAAGCGTCTACGAGAAACTCTCGCAGCGCCTTCCCCTTCCTCCCTTTACACAAATGTTGACAGTGCAGCAGATAAACTGACTGAAGCAATTCATGAAGCTGCGAGAGGAAACATCAAGGAAAAAAAAGCCATGCGCCCAACACAAGGTTTCTGGTGTGAAGAACTAGAAGAAATTAGAAGAAAGGCAAGGGCGAACTACCAGAGATCACAAATCCACCATGATAGAGATTGGCGTCTCGAACTGTATAGAGAACAAAAATTTAAGTACAAAAAAAGAATAGAAGAACTAAAAATGGAAAACTGGAATCGATATGTATGCAGCAACCTGGTGATTGATCCCTGGGGGAGGCCATGTAAATTGGGAACCCAGAGAGAGTATCCACATTGAAGGACGAGGAAGGAAACTGGACAAATGACTGGAAATCGTCGGCTGAATTGTTGCTCAAAAAACTCCTACCTGATGACTATACGGAGGAAGAAAGTGAAGAACAGAAAATAGTAAGAGCCTATAGCAAACAAATAAGCTCAAATGATATTACTGTTCGACGATAAGGAATCTAAATAGACAGAAAGCCTCCGGGCCGGATGGACAGGCAATCCAAGTCAAATTGGTACCAGGCAAATGGCTGCCTCCCAAAATGCTGGAAAGAGTCAAGAGTCACAATTCTACTAAAAGGCAAAGACAAAACAGATCCAAAGTCCTATAGACCGATTTGTCTGCTCAATGTGGTGGGCAAAATAATGGAAAAACTACTTTGCAAAAGAATTAACGAAATAAGGGTACTAAAGGGAATAAGTGAACGACAATATGGCTTCCGAAAGGGTAAATGAACAGAGGGCGCAATTTGACAATCTCTGGTGGCCTGCCCTTATATGCAGGTTACAGGAATTACATTGCCCAAACGCCATCTTAAGGTTGGTACAGACAGGGTTGTGACGCTACAGCGCCCAGTCTTCTGGGACATGTGCATCGAACCCCTTTTACAAAATATTGGAAACCAACCAGAAACACTGGACATTGTAGCGTACGCACGCAGACGACATAATGGTACTGATAGACGGTGGTGACTCGAGACTAAACCTGGTGACGAAAAGTAAAATAATACTGACAGAAATACTGAAATGGTGTGACTCAAACAAATTAAAAGTATCTGAAACAAAGACAAGCTACATGACACTGAAAGGCAGCCCAAATAGGAATCCCACAATTAAATTAAATAACGCAAATCCATACGATATCTCGGAGTCTGGTTGGATGAAAAAAAAAACATTTTCGGAACACATACAAAATATAAAAAACGAAAATCATAAATATCATGAATAAGATAACTCGCCATAAGAGGCTGCGCAGCCACTAGTGATGCCGGCAAGAAACATTTTACAGATACAAAGGAAAACATTATTAAGAATTTCCGGAGCTTTCAGTAGAACGTCAACAGAGGTGCGGAAAAGGGAGGGGCGCCAACTATTGGTTCAAAATTAATAACCAAAACAAAATTAAGGAAAAGAAGTTCCATCCAAACAAGAAATTTGGGACACCATAATCCAGGAATTGATGAACAATCTTGTTTATGTCTTAAAGTTGCAAATGCGTTATATCCGAAGGTTTGATAACCTGTTTTATGACTGGTATTAAGGTTCCTAATGTACTTCCTGTGTTGTCTACTTGCCAGTAGAATCCATCTGGTAGTTGTGTTGGTGTTATGTGAACAATAGATCACTATCCAATTCTTGTAATAGGTTATATATAGTTGCTCCTTCCAATATTAGTTTGATCTCTTATTGGTTCTACAGATGTTGCAGATGGTAATTCGTCCAAGTGAAATGCTGTTTTATCCTTTTCTCTGTGTATTGTACTTGGATCTAGGTTTTTAGTTAATAATTTGATTAACATTGATTTTCCTGTAGAACGAATGTATTAATTTTTTGAAGGTACATGCTTTGTGTTATTATGAACGTAATTTCGTTTAATTTGAAAATATTACTTAAGTATTCATGAACAATTCTCGGGTTTTCAACCGGGTAAGTATAAAGTTTGAACACGACGTTTCCATGGCTTGCTCTGCCATCTTCTTCAAGGTGAAGTGACGGTGCCGAGTCACTAGCAGCTGTCAGCGTAACCAGTATCTGTTCTGGATCTCCGCTGCGGGTGAAGGCTACTGTGGCTCCCGTAGTATTCTCTATTACTTAGTGTCCTTGTTCAGGATCCTCATTTCCACAGACTCCGAGAGGACGCTGTTAAACCAACCTCTTGGTTTCTTCAAAGTTTATCGTGTGCCCAGTCATAAGTGCGGATGCATCTTTCATGTTCCGTGCAGCGTTCTTCGATGCTCCGGATTGTTTGTCCGATGTAGGCGAGTCCACATTGGCAATGGACTTGGTCCCTTTGACGTCCTTGACGGGGCGTAATAGCTGTCGTATTTTAGACTGTGGCCGAAACACCGTTTTTATATTATGTTTGGCCAGGATTCTTCCAAGGATGTTGCAGCCGCCACGTCACTTCCTCATGGCCCAAGAGATATCCTTGTTGGAATATTCATTTTGCATTTTCCCGTTGAAGATTTCCGGCATCTGAAACAGCTCTTGCACGGTGAATTAAAGTTTTAAGAACTGCTCTTTTTTTGGGCTGGATGGCGGTCGCTATTATTATGGAGGTTTCCGGTATACAGAGTGGCTTTGTAATTAGGATATGGGAGGCAGCCTTCTTTCTCCACCTCCATCGTAAATTGAATATTGCAATTTATCCCGTTTAGATGTTTCAGGAACATTTCCAATGTTGTGAATCCCACGCGGCTAAATCACGAACGTACCGATAGAAACATTTCGGTTTGTAGGGCGACGTGTTTAATGCTTTCATAAAAATGTTTGCTACAGCAGGAGACAGAGGAGATCCCATAGCCTGAACTCCCTCTGTCTGTTCGTAATATTCTCCTTGAAACTGGAAATAAGTTGGTTTTAGTACGTGTTTGAAAAGTTCAATTTCCGTTGGAGTGAACTTGTCTTTTAATATTTCCAAGGTTTCCTCAATGGGTACTCGAGGGAAAAGTGACACCACACCACATCGAAACTTACAAGTAAAGTTCACAATGCCCAACTAGGGGATTTAGACATTTCGCCAAGTTATAAGTGGCCGAGTTCCCTTCCTCAGGGGCTTTCTGTCTCAATGTCTTCTTGATCTCACAAGAGTTTATAATCGCGTTCGTACAATACTTCTTGTCGGGTCCTTAGTGAGCTTTTTTGTAACTCAGATCCTCCAATAATTCTATTTGTATTGTTTCCGGTATTTTTTTTTATGAATTGTTGGTAGGTTTGTATATTGTTATCTTGTATTAGTTGTTGTATGTAGTCTACTTGATAATTTCTTGTGCTTGTTGTATTTTTGAAAACTTTTTTTCTCTTCTATGTACATTTCGCATGGTTCTGTGTCGTTGTTAGTTGATAAGCTTTTGATGAGGCGGACTGACCAGTTGCTCTGAGGTATTCCAGAATTCTCGCAACGGATCGGGTGATGATGTTTTCGTGGGAGCAGGATCTTCAAAAGTTTGCAAATACTTACTTTACCAAGCCTGTGTATATATTTATGGTCCGTGCCAGGCCTGGAACAACCCTTTACGGCTCTATGTCGAGGTGATGTTCGTCTACTCGTCTCATGTAGTACATTTGCGCTTCTCATAGAATTTAGTTGCCCTATTTTAATTTTGTATGTGTTCATGAATTGTATGATATATAGAAGCAATCCGAGGACGTTTTGGGCGGGTCTAAAGCTTTCCTGCCGTGCGTTTTGACAAAATCTGTGTAGAGTTCTACTAGGTTTACTTTTGTACTACATCCCTCAGGTCTTGTGGGGAGTTCAATTCTTGATTGTGAAATCTTTGGGATTGACCTGGGTGCCCTTATCTTCTTTTGATTCTTTCTTTGAATTGACGAATTTTTCTAGTCTTCGTCTATCTCTGGCCAGTCTGGAAGGCGCTTTGTTTTTTCTTGTTGCTACTGCTTTGTTCTTTGTTTTTACTGTCCATACTCAGTTTTGTCTTTTTCCCTTTGTAACAACATTTTATAGACTTCACTGTCTTTATTTTCTTTACCTATTTTGGTACATTTTTCCCCCTTTTGTGACATGCCAGTTCATTTTTCTTGGGACAGTCTTTCCTCTCGTGTCCCTGATCTCCACAATGCGCACAGTGACCCAAGTCCTCGGGATCACGAGAAGATCCTTAGCGGCCATGGACAGGAGTGGGAGGTACAGTCGACCCATCTGTCTCATTCTCAGTATCCTTCTCTTTAGGACCAGTCCTGAAATTCTACCTTTGTAGTAATGTCCTCGAAATTTTGCTCATATCTGTTATTTCCTGGTTTGACATATGTTTTGGAATATCATAAAGGATTATCTTGGGTTTTTTCTTTTTTGTTAATTCTATTTCCATGTGCTCCTTCAGCTTCTTGTTACCTAAGATTTTCTCAGAGTCATTTCTTTCCTAGTTTCTATAATCATGTTCTTCTTTGTTGTCTTAATTGATTTTATTCTTATTTTTTTCCTCTTTGGGTTTAATAATTTCTTTGATTTTTTTCTCTATTGATTTTGTGTCTTCCCCCTGTTTTCGGTGTTAAGATTACCGTTGTTCCTTCTGGTTTCTTATTTGTAAACGACAGACTATTGTTCTTGTTGCTACCTTTTGTTACGCTTGCAAAGGAGGTTCCAGGCCTAAAGATTGTGTTGTTAGCTTTTTCTTTTTCATCTTTTAGTTCCCTGTCTAATATTTCTATTTTCCCGTACAATTCTGATATAAGTATTAATGATTCTGTTAGTTTATATTTAAGTCCATTTACCTTGGCTTCCGTTATTGACTTATCGATTAATATGCACTTTAGTATGTAATAATTTTATTTATCTATTTTATAATATTTATATCCAAAATAAATATGAAAAAAATGAACTTACAAAATACAAACAAATAAGAAAATAAGGCCGCCTTTAGTAAATCCAGATATTAGGCCATAAGTTATAATAATTAAAAAAAGGCCCCTTAATTTTGTGGCGTGGGAGGAATTCCATTACTCTCTCTCTCTCCATCTCTCTCCCTCCAGCGTACAGAAGGCAGCCATTGTCGGTGCCACGCCTTTAGAGTTTCAATGGCCGTGCATCTTGTTAATTAAATATTAAACAAATCGGTCAAAATTACTCTTGATCAAACCAAACTAAAATGGAAGAAATACTGAAAAATAAAGTCTACCAAACAAAATTAGATGAAATTTTGCAACACATAGACAACGAGCTTAAACCAGGAACACAAATAACGGAAAGCAAAATTAACAGCATCAAGTATAGTCACGGACTTGTTCCTAATTATTGCAAATCTAGAAAAAGACTTGAGAGACACGAAAGAAAACAACAATAATGCTAATCTAACAAAACAAACATGAAATCGAAAATACCTGCGCACAAACTCCCGAAGGGAACAACGATAATTGTCACTCCAAAAGACGGAGAAGACACAAGGAAAGCAGAGATAGAAAGATAAAATCAGGTCAAACAAAAACACAATTATAATCCAAACAAAAAACAAGAAGGATACTGAAAAAATCCTGGAAAATGCTTTATTAAAAGAGTGCATGAATATTAGAACAGCAAAAAAGAAAAAAGAAAAAGTGATCCTCTACGACGTTCCGAAAAACATAACCGACAAAAAACCTGCAAGAAACCGCGTATGAACTAAATTTCGAAGAGTTCCTAACCAAGACGGAATTAGAAATTGAATTTCAACTCAGGTTTAAAACCGGACCCAAGGACATAGATACTGTGCATCATGTAGCGGAAGTCTCACCTACTTACTTCTCCAGAAAGGTAGATTATTACTACAGGAAAGGACTTCCTCGTAGTGCCAAAGTGCATGAAATGTCAGGACTATGGCCAAATACTGCCAGGCGAAAGAAAAGACATGTGATGGTCTCGGCCATGACAAGAAGGCCTGCAGCAAAGAAAGGGAACCTCCAACTTGTCCTGTATAGCGTGCTCAAAAGGAGGCAAGGAATGAGAGTCCTATAAAGTGCTACTGCAAAGAGAGATGGAGAGAACTGATTATGGACCAAATCCCCACACACATCAGGCAAATATCACTGACGCTAAGCCTCTGAAGAGCTTCCTGGAGAAGAAGAAGAAGGCACCAATGTCGAAGAGAAGCGAACACAGCCAGAGATGTCTATAAAGACATTGAACAAAATTTACTGTTTGGGAAAATAGAAGAGGCGGCCAACCTGCACGGTGTATGAGGCATGTGGCCAGAAACCTGCAACCCAAAGGCCAAAAAGTCCTGTTTCCCTATCCTGGGCTGCATTACAACGGCGCGAGGAAACTATAAGCATTACAGAATTGTACAACGACTTGGTTAAAACGCATGGCAAACTGGATTTCGATCCGCATAAAACAGACCTCGCGGCTCATTATGTTTCCCACACACCATAAAAAGCCATGCAAGACATCAGAAGACTCGTTGAGGAACGCGAGTACGATGTTCTATGTATACAAGAACCCTACACGAAAAACGGCTCCGTAGCAGGTCAACCTCTGACGTCATGAAGCATAACACACGGTTTACTCTGAAACCCTCACCACAGTGCAACTGATCACACACATGGTCTGCCTTGAAGTTATATCAGTCAACCTATACGTTCAATTTAGTGAGGAAATAGGTCCATAGTTTGACAGGATACGAAGAGTGTGCATGATGGACGCAATCAATATTTGATTTGGCGCCTGCCCTATTTTTAAATGTGTGGGGTTTTCCATCTCTATCAGCGACCATAACCTAACATTCAATATCGCGCGCGCAGTTTGGGAACACAGAGAAGCGACGTCGATGCTCTAGGCCAAACATAACGCAGCCTTATTCTCAATGTAAGGAAAAGGCTAACTCAATTGGGATTCTGGTGCGACGAATCACGAGCACTGAGAAGCGAGGTCAGGAAGGCGAGAAACAACTATGGACGTACGCAGGCCAGAGGAGACAGACAATGGCTGCTCAATGCATATGGACTAAAAAAGGTTGAATACGAAGAAAGGTTGTTTGAATTAAAACGACTCAAAAGGGGAAAACTACGTACATAAGAACCTGGTTATCGATCCCTGAGGCAGGCCAAAAAGATAGGTAATCCGTCCTTTCTGTCGACCATGAAACAGGAAGATGGTCAAT
The DNA here is from genome assembly GCA_034510155.1 of Eucriotettix oculatus. Taxonomy (NCBI): domain Eukaryota; kingdom Metazoa; phylum Arthropoda; class Insecta; order Orthoptera; family Tetrigidae; genus Eucriotettix; species Eucriotettix oculatus. The sequence continues at coordinate 6,879,736 of CM067376.1, read as the reverse complement.
TATTACCACAGACTATTACTGATGATGAGGAGGAGATTCTTACCAGACGACACGGAAATCTGAGAATCTGAAGAGCAAATAGCACAAATCTGGCAATAAACAATAGACTAATAGAACCCTTCAATACAGGCGAAGTGATAGAGATTATTCAAAATTTAAGAAAAGGAAAAGCTCCGGGCCCAGATGGTATACTAAACGAAATGATCCAAGCAAGATCGCAGGGATCTTCTCAACGATTGCCTGGCTCAGGATTGCTGGAAGGAGTCAAAACTGACAGTCTTATTGAAAGGAGAGGATAAAGACAAAACAGGCCTCTGAAACGCTTTAGGAAAGTTTGGGAAAAATTAATTTGTAAAAGAATTACTGAAACAAGAATTCTGATGGGGATATGCGATAATCAATATGGCTTCCGAAAGGAGATGTGCTCCACTGAAGATGCCATAAACAGAGTACTAAATTCTACTCAAAGTTCAGGGAGCAAATCTCCATCGACATCGACAACCTCTGGCGGCCTTCACTGGTCTACACCACTCTTGGTACTCCTCTAGAGCTGCTGCAGAGCTCACTATTGCCCACAGGGCTCCGTTTGCGGCCCCATTTTCTGGGATATATGTCTTGAACCACTTCTAAACACGATGAAGACGCTGCCAGAAGCGACGGACATTACAGACATGGTGGAGGGCAACTCAAGGAGTCTCGTCGCAGCAGCCGCCGTGATCAGACGTGCCTGGAGCGTGCTCCGATATCTTGAGTGAGTATCAGTGTCCATCGCCTGTAATTGCAGCTGTAATTAGTCTCAGTTGTGATGTACGGGTACAGTTGTGTGTAGGGAAAAGTGCGAGAGTGCTATTTTCCGACAGGACAGCTACAGTTTTTCGAAATTTTCGTTTTTTCGCGAACACGTGGCCGCCCTCTCTTTGTGTAGGGAGCCGTGACTCACAGCCCCCTCCCAGGGTGCGGTAGCTACCTGGACCGAGGCCCCGGCCCGAGGTCCCGTTAGAGATCCTATTGTTCGGCAAACGGGCGTAAAGATGGCCGAACTTAAACGTCTTACGGACTTAGTCGAAACGGTGAATTCGGCAAAGAAGACGATATCAGAACTGGCGATACGTATTTTCAAAGCGCATGAAATTGTTGCAGAAGCTAGGAACGTCCACAAGCCTGTGAGAAGCGCCCTAAAGGAGGCCGTGGCTCTCTTGGAAAGGCTAAAGGACGAAAGCGACCTGGCAGTGGAGATTTCTTCGCTCCTACAAGAGAAAGATTGTGTAAAGACACAAGAGAAAGTAGACAATTTTTCTCAAACGGAGACATACCGCAAGAGGACGCAAATTGGCAGCAAGAGTGCCAGTAATGGGGAAAATACAAAGCAGCAAACACAGAAAATTGGAGATAAATTAGGCTCCGAAGACCTTGCCGGAAAGGACTCCGTAAATCCTTGGAAAAAGGTGCAGAGAAGGAAGCCGAAGCCACAAGAAAAGACACCTCAAGTAAAGGCTCCACGCAGAAGGAACCTGGGTAACGCCATAAAAGTCGTCGCGGAAGAGAGCGCGACTTACGCAGACATCCTAAGGGAGCTCAGCGAAAACGTTAAGCCAAGGCAGGACGGAGAAGATTTTAAGTCTATCAGGAAAGCGAAGACAGGAGAATACATCTTCACTCTTCAGAAGGAGGCGTCACTGTCGGAATTAAAAGGGAAATTCCAAGAAACCCTGAAAGACAAGGCGAAAATAATTGCCTTGACAAGAAAGACAACATTGGTCGTGACTAATATTCCGGAATTCACCACGGAACAGGAAGTGGAAGAAGCCATCCACAGGGAAGTCGGACCAACGACCGAATTCCACAGCCAATTAAAGCTGGCCAACGGGGGCACAAAGTTGGCAATCATCAAGATTGCTACGAATGAAGCAGCCGCTCTCCTGCAAAAGGAGAAAATCAAGATCGGCTGGGTCATGTGCAACATTCGAGAGAGGACAGAAGTGACCCGATGCTACAAATGCCACGGATACGGGCACATCGCGAAGCACTGTCAGGAAGCCGACAGGAGGGACACGTGCTTCAGATGCGGACAAGACGGCCACAAGGCGAGGAGCTGCGCAAACGAGCCCGAGTGCGGAGCCTGCAAAACAATCGGAGAATCCGACTGCAAGCACTTCGCAGGAAGTCAAAAGTGCGCCGCTTTTCAGCGAGAGTTGACGAAGCAAAAATCATGGAGATAAAAATCATCCAAGTCAACTTGGGAAGAGGCAAGCAGGCCCAAGACCTGCTATTGCAAACAATAGCGGAGAGGGGCGTCGACGTAGCGTTGATAAGCGAACCATATCGCAAACCTGAAAATGGCCAGTGGTACCAGGATTCCACAGGCAAAGCTGCGATCCTGGTGAGTAACAAAAACCTAAGTATCGTAAAAGTGAATGAGGATTGCCAAGGTTTCGTTTGGATAGAGACCAGGGAAATACGATTCTACAGCTGTTACTACTCTCCAAACGAAGGTCTCGACGAGTTCGAGAGGAATCTGGAGTCCTTAGAAGAAAGCGTAGGACGCTCAAGGACCGAGCTAGTGATAGGCGGAGACTTCAACGCCAAGTCACCAGAATGGGAGGCCAACAAAGAGGACAGAAGAGGCTCTCTAGTAACAGACCTGGTGGCCAGAAAAGATATGGTGGTTCTAAACCATGGCGGAGAAGCAACCTTCCGGAGGGGAACCATGACTTCCATCATTGACCTGACGCTTGCCTCGAACGGAGCAAGTGGACGGGTTCAAGGATGGAAGGTTCTAGACGAGATCACTCTGAGTGATCACATGTACCTAGAATTCAGTCTGAAGCTAAAACAAAGTCCAACCGAAACTTGTAAAATTGTTCCACACGGCTGGAACGTACACAAGTTGAAGGAAAAGGACCTAAGGAATTTCTTGGAGGAGAAACGGATCCTGGACCAAATGAAATGGACTAGTCGAAGCGATTCTGCGGAAGAAACGGTCTGGCAGACAATGCAGACACTGAAAGCGGCCTGCGACAGCGTAATGCCACGTAGAAAGAGGAGAGAAGGCAAACGCAAGCCAGCGTATTGGTGGACGGCAGAAATTGGAGATACTCGAAAAAGATGCCTGGAAGCGAGAAGGAAATTCACGAGGTCAAAAGGGTCCCAGGAACTGCTCGAACAGTATAAAGAAAAAAGGGAGTCCCTGAAAAACGCTATCAGGAACAACAAACGGCGGTGTTGGGACACACTAATCAAGGAAGTAGACGCCGACCCATGGGGTAAAGCCTTCCAAATTGTACTGGGAAGGCTTAAATGCAAGGAGGCCATCCCAGGTCTAAACAATAAAATGTGGGTGCTCAAAATTATTGAAGCACTATTCCCCAAAGGCCAGAAAATAGAAATTAATTCCAGACAGAAAGAAGAAGCGGACCCGTTCAATATAGAAGAACTGAAGAAAGTCGGGAAAACCCTGAAACAGAGAAAGGCCCCGGGCCCCGACGGAATTCCCAACGAGGTTCTTAAAGTAGTAATCGACGTCTACCCGAAACTACTCCTGCAGGCATTTAACCTTTGCCTCAAGGAAAGAACGTTTCCGAGAGAGTGGAAGAGACAAAATCTACTCCTCCTAAGGAAAGGGAAGAAGCCCTTGGATTCCCCATCTTCCTACAGGCCAATATGCCTGATGGACACAATGGGGAAAGTCCTAGAGGGATTGATCCTCAATAGGATGCAGCCGGCTTTGGAGCTGTCGGACAGACAGTTCGGGTTTAGGAAGGGCAGATCCACTACCGATGCTATCCAGCTGGTAGTTGACACAGCCAGGAAGGCGAAGAAGGGTTTCTGCGCGTTGGTAACCATCGACGTCAGAAACGCCTTCAATTCGGCGAAATGGCCTGTGATTATAAAAGCCCTCAGGGAGAAACAAGTCGAGGAATATCTCATCGAAATGATAGAGAAGTACTTCGACGAGAGGAAAGTACTCTATCATTTGGAACGCGACACTCTGGAGCACGAAATGACTTGCGGGGCGCCACAGGGTTCCAAGATAGGACCGACATTGTGGAACATAATGTATGACGGGCTCCTAAATATGGAACTACCAGAAGGAGTCACCATGGTGGGTTTCGCCGATGACGCGATAGTCACAGCCATGGCAGATACCACTGAAGTGCTCCAAATAATAGTTAAGGACGCGCTAGGGAGGATAAAGAGATGGCTGTCGGGAAGAGGCCTACAGATGGCAGATGAAAAAACGGAGGCTATGATAGTGACAAATAGGCGATCCTTCCAGATGCCTACCTTTGAAATCGGCTCCCACAGGATCACCTGTAGCAAAAGTATCCGCTATCTAGGAGTGGAGCTAGATAGGAAGATAAACTTCTCGGCACACTTCACCCATACAGCCGAGAAAGCCCAGAGGACGTCGGCATTGTTGGCTCGCATTATGCCAAATATAAACGGCCCAACGGAAAAAAAAGAAGAACCGTGATGAGCGTGATACATGCGCAGATGCTCTACGGGGCACCAGTATGGGCGGACGACCTCAAAAGGAGCAAGGCGAAGAGGAAACTGGAGGCAGTGCAGAGGAAAGGGGCTCTGCGAATCTCTTCCGCCTACAAGACGGTGTCCAATAGCGCAGCACTAGTCCTAGCCAGCGTGCCACCTATAGAGCTGCTGGCGAAGGAAAGACAAGAGGTGCACCGCGGGCTCAAAGAGCTGACCACACAACCAACCGAGGCAGATCGCAAGCGGATAAGAGCCGAGGCGAGAGCAACGCTTCTGAAGCGCTGGCAAAACCTGTGGGATAATGAGAAGACGGGAAGGTGGACACACCAACTCATCCCAAACCTCGAAGATTGGGTGCAACGAGGGCATGGAGCCGTGACTTTCTGGCTCACGGCTGCTTCAAGTCTTACCTGCACAGATTCAAAAAAGCAGAAAACACCAATTGCGACTTGTGTGGGAACGAGGAGGACGACGCCGAGCACACCATCTTCCACTGCGACGCGTGGGCCGACGAGAGGGGAAGATTGGAGCTCAGCCTCAATCAGAAACTGTCTAAAGAGAATCTCGTCAAGGTGCTGCTAGAAAAAGTAGAAAATTGGAGGCTATTCGAGAATTACATCTGTAATATACTCAAGAAAAAATCAGTCACAGAAGATGTAAATAAACAAGCTGTATATTTATAGATTTAAGATATAGTATATAGTTATAAGATGTAAATAATTAGATGTATAGGTCGAAGACGGAGAATATTAATTAAGCTGACACCTCCCTGATGTAATGTGTATATAGTTCCGGGGAGGAACATGTCAGGAAAGACACAGGGTTTAGTGGGTAAGAATCCCACACTGTCGAGGAGTGCGGACCCTCCTCTTCGTCTTTTGAAGATTCCACTTTTTGTCCCTCGTTAAAAAAAAACAAGGTTAGAGCTTCAGGGTCAAATAAAAAAGTTAGCTTAACATTTCGGAACACAAGACGAGCTACCAGATACTAAAAGGCTCAAAATTAACAACAATTGCATCAAAAGGTCGAAAACATTCAAATACCTTGTGTCGTAACATTCCTACTTGAAACCAGACCGATTAGCTAAGGGGCCTGTGGCACAAGACGCTGACCCAATCTTCAGGTCAGCACGTCCTACTGAGCCTCATATAAATATGTCATTTACCTACCACCACTTCGGGTTGTGACTCCTGGAGTTAATCTCCGGCTTCATTTCAACGACTTTCTAATAAATCTTCTTTATAACTTCACGACTCTTATTGATGGAGCTACGACGACCATCTTCCCACCGGGCTAAGATTCGACAAGTCGGATCCGAACCGGACTACTTCTATCCTATCGTCTTTCCTAGAAATCTCTTCCGCTCTCCAGTACTTCTTCCCTCTACGGCGACCTCTCACTCTCACCCCCTCGTCGGAGAAGAAGCAGTACCTGGAACTCCAATACCGCCCCGCTGGTATTACAACATGGTGGCAGCGAACGGGAGCATAGACCAGTGGGAAATCGATCAAGTGGGTGGTAGTGCTGGAACACTGTGATCTGGCCAAATCGCAGTTGAATCCAGAATTCATCATCACACGAAGAGTTCGAGTACCCAGGGGCACCGCAGACTAGCTGGACCTGCCGACCGTTGTGGAGTGCAGCTGACGTCATCCCGGGACAGCGCAGGACGGAATTCGCAGACGACGCAAGGACGATTGGCAACAAGACCGTACACCTGTTTTTCAAGTAAGTCGGTTCCTAATTTAAGAGACTGTTTCATATGTCACAAGGCACTAGAGCGCAAGTGAAAGCGTATAGGGAAAAAACAGATCAAGCAATACAAACATTAGACAATATGTCATTATTAGGTGAAGGTCAACCAAACGGGGGAGAAGACGACTTATATTTGTCAGTATCCGAGGCAGCGAAATTAATTACCAGCACATTTGATGGAACTCCATCCTTACTAAGAAATTTCGTGGACTGTGTAGAATTAGCATTAGGCGCAGTTAAACCCGAGAGACAAGGTCTAGTGTTGAAATTTGTGGAATCCAAAACAATTAGGGGAGATAGCCGCATCCGAAGAAATAGAAATCAGTGGTATGAGAAGTAGAGGTGAGTTAAGGGGACAGAAGATACAATATAGGACGACCCAATCGTGAAACAGAAGGAATAAGAATAAAAAGAGAAACCTTTTCAGACAGGGATAAGGTCGGGTGCTACGGTTGTGGGAGAATAGGGCATAACGTGCGAGAATGCCGCGCAATAATAAAGTGCGACAGACATGGTCATTTGGCCAAAGACTGCAGACTTACAAAAAACGTGAATTAGACGCTGGAGGTCCAGGTCCTTCCAGCGTTCATAAGACGGTTGACTCTACAATAGGTATGCTAGATCCGCAGGGAAAATCAGAAAGGAATTACGTGAAAAATACGGTGTTCCCACACACAAGTAGACTACACGTACAATGCTCGAAATTTAGTACGACAGGTCCATTAGAATCAGGGCCAAATTCCTTTTCCACAAATGCGGTGCAAACCTATGACGATGACGAAATGACTAACGGTAATCTCGCTATGGACGGGACCAAAAGGGGTCTACACGTGACGCGAAAGTCGGACAATTCCGAAGACATAAAGACGAAGGGAAACCTCGCTAGGGACGTGACGCAGAATCCCGACAACGGTAACATCAAGAAAATTGAGCCCATATGGGGGCAATACTCCAGACAATTAAGAAACAAATGCGGGGTAGCACTGATAGATACAGGATCCCTCGCAAATCCATCAGGAATACAGAAAACGAAGATACAAATACGCGGCATAACAGGGCAGATGCTGAAGGTACTGGGAACCCTAATGATACAAATAGAGAATAGGAACGGAACAACAGAACACCTCTTTTATGTAGTAAATAACCTTCCTAAAGGCTTAGAGTTGATTTTAGGCCAGGAATTCTTAGACGCTTGTAATTTCAAAATAACATACGGAGATGTGATCCTCCCCCCCCCCCCTACGCCGAGGCAGTACTCGAGAGAAAAACAGACATTAAGACCAGGTTTACAATGTGCAAATTGCTTGGTAAAGTGTACAAATAATGTTTTCCGGTGTCTCGTCGTGAATACAATAACAGTGAATACCACGCCCCACGGTTCAATTTAACAACTCCAAATTAATTACACCAAAAAGGCGTGATCTATTACGGTCTATTCTCCGGGTACAAGAGGGAGGCTTGGCTGCTGAAACGCTTACCAGACTCTGTCTAGAATTTACCTGGGGATAAGTTATCAACAGCGGCCATCCATCACAGAGGCAGTACGCCCAATTACACTGAATCATTGAAACAAGAAGTACAAAGTCAGGTGCAGCAGCTATTAGACGATGACGTGATAACCGAAAGTAATTCCGCATGGAACTTCCCGATACTCCTAGTACCTTAAAACGAAAGTGGCGACTATGTGTTGATTTTAGAGACTCATTTCCGATCCCAAACATAGATGAAATTTTAAATGATATGGGGAAAGTAAAATATTTCTCAGCTCTGGATCGCGCATCAGGCTATCTCCAAATTCCGATCGCACCAGTCTAAAACTGCTTTTTCGACACCAGATAACCATTACCATTTCAAAACCATGCCGTTCGGACTAAAATCTGCTCCTGCAACATTCCAACGGGCCATGTTGTCCTCAGGCAGCCGATGTTGGGTATACCTGGATGACTGTATCATCGCGGCCGACTCACTCGAAGCGCATAATCAAAAACTTAGAGAAGTGTTCATGCAGTTCAGAAAATTCAATTTAAAATTACAACCGGACAAATGCGTATTTTTAGCTAGGGAACTAGACTTCCTGGGACATGTAGTAAGCGACAACGGATTAGCCCCGTGTGCTAAAAAGGTAGAAGCTGTGAGGCAGTTTGCAAAACCCAGAAACACCAAAGAACTCAAAGACATTTTTGGGGCTCGTGTCTTATTATCGCCGTTTTTTAGGAAAATTGCAGCGCCATGTCACGACCATTAACCAAATTATTAAAGAAAGACAGCACATGGATTTGGGGACCAGAACAAGATGAAAGCTTCGCGCAGTTAAAAGACGCTCTGACGACCGCAGCTTTACTGCAGCAACCCTTTCTCCTAGCATGTGACGCGTCAGCTTTCTTAGCCAAGGTCCGCTGGGTAGTGAGTGACCTTCCCATCGCGTACGCCAGTCGAACTCTAAATTCTGCAGAGTGTCACAGATAAGGAACTATTAGCCGTCACGTATTGTAGATTGTATCTATATGGTCACAAATTTACAGTAGTGACAGACTGTAGTCAAACCAGAATGTATATAGATGCAAAGAAACAGTCGGATTGAAAAGCTTTTCCAAACACTCCTGGATTTCACAAAGGAGCACAGACCAGTCTCACAGGGGAGAGAGAAAAGAGCTGATAATGAACAGGCTTTGCAAGCAGAAATCAATACATTCCGAACAGACATAAAGGAGAGGTTAGGACAGATTAATATAGAAATATCGGACATAGGCTTAGTAATGTCATATATCAACCCAGTACAAAAGGGAATCGCCAAATTAGAAGAATTTTTATTAAAGTTATTATTGGATAGCCTTTTGGCAGGAAACAGAGGCGTAATTCATCCTGAGCTGATAAGCCTGGGACAGGTGGAACAGAGTCTCTTGAATAATCTAGGAGGAACGGACTTACCTACTAAACTGTCTTTCGAGCTACTAACCTTAATACCCCCCATTGTGTACACCTTTAAAAAACAAGTAGTATACAAAATCCAAATACCCATCCAAAGTGATAACATTCCCGTTTCATCATAATTCCACACATGATGCGTGTGTGACCACAGCAGCAAAAGATGAATATATTTTAACAGACATGGTACGGCTCCAATATACTAAAATGTCAGCTAATAACCTACTAACCTGCCATTTTTCCAAAAGTCATATATATTATTGTGAAAGCATTTTTCCACTGTATACATTTTCAAATATGGATACGGACTGCACAGCAACCCTTCTTCATCCCGCCACGAACGGATTACCCAGCAGTTGTTCATTAGGATACCTTAAATTGGAGCACACTATAATATTACCCATTAGCAATAATCAATTTTTATTTGTAATCCCGAAGCCTGAAAAGGTAACAGTAGTGTGTAATTCGACCGCCTCGATTCTGGACCTGACAGACCTTACCAGCTCGTTGTAAGGCCTACACAAAATTAGTAACATTATATTCTCTAGCCGAGGTAAGCAGGGTTAGACTACGTACCTATTCTAAGTCCTTTGACAGCTCCTAAAGTGATACCAAGAGCGGATCATCAACCCACTACATCACCAACCCCGTGGACTTTAAAACCCTTAATAACAATGGACAACTACAACGGTGGGTCTACAGGCCCTAAGTCCCACAGGGATCATTATCAACATTGTAATACTAGCTTTATGTTCACCTCAATTATCATGTATATATTTTGTAATTGTATGTATACTAAGCGGCCAGGAATACGGCCACGACTTAATTGTTTGTTTATACGATCTTATAATTCCTATTGTATATATAAAAACTCGTGTAAAGGAGTCACACCCCGAAGAGACGACAAGTCTTACGCAAACCCAGGGAACTAACACATAGATTTGAACCGACATAAGCCGGTTAAAATCTGTTATAAGGGGAGGAGTGTCGTAACATGCTTCCTACTTGAAACCAGACCGATTAGCTAAGGGGCCTGTGGCACAAGACGCCCCAATCTTCAGGTCAGCACGTCCTACTGAGCCTCAGAGGACGGTACAATCAGTCATTTACCTACCACCACTTCGGGTTGTGACTCCTGGAGTTAATCTCCGGCTTCATTTCAACGACTTTCTAATAAATCTTCTTTATAACTTCACGACTCTTATTGATGGAGCTACGACGACCATCTTCCCACCGGGCTAAGATTCGACAAGTCGGATCCGAACCGGACTACTTCTATCCTGTCGTCTTTCCTAGAAATCTCTTCCGCTCTCCAGTACTTCTTCCCTCTACGGCGACCTCTCACTCTCACCCCCTCGTGTATAACCAAGTGCCAGCGATGCAACAATCGATTTCTGTGCGATTGGACTTTCCGTGGGAGTATACACCTGTAACAGAAATGATTGCAAGAACAGGTCTGATCATAACATTACCAATGGAGACAAGGTCGGCGTCAGTCAGTTATGAGCACTAGAAGGAAACCTCGACGCGTGGCTCCATACAAAGTGATTGACGAGAAAAACGAAATATTCAATAAACCGAACGTATGGAATGAACTCTCCCTTCCTCTTAACCTACGTCAAGGGTGACATCACGAGAAACTGGGCTCCTTTACCTACGGAATTTAAAAAGATGCAGCCAGGGAGAAGATCAGTTGGACGGACCGGCTCCATCGCGCGTTCCGTGCAAATACAATATTCAATACAGATGAAAACACATGTAATAATGTAAACTAATTGTACTAAATATATATTTGTTCAATTTAATATTTTTGTATATAATCCTACCAATATTAATTGCCTACCATAATGCATCGCTCCCGTAAACGAGGTCGAGGTTAATAAAGTAATCGATAAACTTCCTATCGAGTTACATATCCCAGGTTATCACTTATTGGCCCGGGGACGAAACTTTTAAAAAGACTTTCTCGAGGTGATACAGGGGTGAACGACCTCGATGAGGCTTGTAAGGAACACGATATATCTTATCATCATGTAGCTGACAACAAAGCGTGGTCAATCGTTAAAAATTCACATAGTTCTTTGGGTGAGAAATCTGCAGTTTGGCAATGCATCCAACATCGAGGATGGGTCGTGGATTGCTCAACGCAAAAGAGGAAGAAGACGAAACGTCGAACATCTACGGCGGTAAAGAAAATTAAAGTGAATAAGTGTTTGTAAAAAAAATTGTTCAATATTAAACATATTTTTTTGCTAACAGACACGGTTGTTTTTTCTTACCTTATCGAAGATTTATTACCACTGATGCAATGTTGAGAAACATGATGTAAATATTGCACAATTGGCTTGCAAATTCTCTTTCCTGCCACCGTAGTATACGCAACCAATATATCATCAAAAAACCACCCTCCGTGGTATACCAATCGGAAAGATTTGTGGGTTTTTCCTATTATGAGCATTTTGGTACTTGGATAAATAATGTAAGTGCATACTAAATCTATATTGGATTTTACTTACTATTGTTTTGGTTTGCATGCATTTATAAATTCTATCGGATCAATAAACATATTATTACTGTCTATTTTTGAAACACGATTCCACCTCCTTCCATTGAAGTTTGTTGTTTCTATCCATTCTTTCTTCAAGACGTCATATGGTTCTTTCCTGCAATGTATATAGTATTTCTATTAGTGTTTCGATTCTATATCGACGCTGCGACCAACATCTTTCTTAATAATTATATTTATGCCATCAGTAATTATTTTTGTCCACTGACGTCTTTCATTCTGGATGGCGCCCAGAACCACTCCTTGTTAATTTCGACGATTATTTTTGATCCGAATTTGGTGCTCACTTTTTTTGCAAGCATTTATTTTGTATGCCTGATTCTTGTTCAAGTTGACGTTGCAATTGCATTCAATTGAGCAACACTATGATTATGACTACAAGTTGTTACATCTACGTATTCGTCTTTGATATGCACAGTTGGCAGACTTGAACCACATTTGCAGCTAGCTTTGCTCATGGATACTCTGCAAGGTTTCTTTAACAATAATGGCAAACATTGCGATTCTAGAAATAGAAAAACATTTTTCCAAGAACTTACTGAATCTATTTATTAAAATGGATTTCAATCCATTTGCAATTAATAACATGAAATACAGAAAAGCTAATTTTTATGCATACAAAAATTTGCACAATATCCAATGGAAGAAAGGAAATTACAATATTCAATGGGCAAAATACATTTTGCACAACAATTTTCCAAATATAAATTCAAGTAAAATAATAATAATATATATGATATGGGCGAGACCTTTTCATGCCCATTACTGAGGACTTTAACAAACGAAAAAAAAATATAATTACGGCGCAGGACAATGTACAATTGGTTGGTTACAAACCAGCCTACAAAAATATTATCGACATAAAAGGTATTATCGAAGCGATAAAGAAAATTAAAGTGAATAAGTGTTTGTCAAAAAAAATTGTTCAATATTAAACATATTTTTTTGCTAACAGACACGGTTGTGACGTCATAGCCTCCAGCGGTTTTCACTACGCCCCCTCCATCATCCCCCCCTTCGGTGACGTCATTGAAAATGCGGGTAGCGTCACCGGGTGACCTTGAACAAATGAGGTCACGCCTGACGTCACGCGCAGCGTCAGAAACTGGGTGACCTTGAATATATGCCAAAAGCAACATGGACCTTTGACCTTTATGCCAAAAGCAACTTTGCTATACTACTGACAACCACAAGCGTAATGGTTGTGTGAGCAAAGAAGACGCTAAGAGGAAAAATCCAGGTGAAAGATGTGAATAATGTGGTGTTGCCAAATGTAAAAATATATCCATGTTATAAATAATCTTGTATATGTATTATAATTACAGTTGATAATGGATATGGCTATGGCCGAAACGTTCTGAGAATAAATACATTGAGACAACTTTTCTGTGGTTTTATTCACACTATATTAATTATATAGAGTTGTTGTACATTTAATATTAGTAAATAATTTCTCTTTTTTGTCTGGATCTATGAATTCGACACTTTCGGTAAAATTTCTAAGGTGAGAGGGAGTTGCATCAAAAGTTTCGGCAATTAATTTAACTGCTTGTGTCCTTGTTCCCAATTTTCATCTGTTGATTTAGCTTGTTGTATTAGTTGATGTAGTTTTTTTTTACTTCTTCTTCTTCACACTCTGTTGACGTCGGACACTGTGCTGGTTGTTTCCAACATGTGAGACAGACACGCGCACTTGGATGTGTTATGTTTACACTTTGGGTGCATACAGATGGAGAGTGATATTTGGCAAACAAGATGGAATAATTCTGATAAGGGAAGAAGAGAAGAGGGAAAGACTGGCGCACCTTCAACCCACCAAAGGCTGTCAGGCCATGGTCCGTATGGAGGATAAAAACAACCTGTCTGAATGTGGACAAGTTGGCACGCCTGTAATGGAATGCCCACTTTACGATCTGAACCAGACCAAAAGAGATATTCTAAGGAACGCGACTATGTGGGATATAATTCCGACAGACATTCTTGAAGAACTGACGCAGGAAATTTCATGACTAGAGAAACAAGCAACACGGACATTAAATGTCGCACGACAGACACAAGAAACTGAAATTAAAGGACTACGAGACAAGAAGCAAAGACGAAAATACAAATAACAAAGATGACGCCATGAGACCCGACAAAGAACAAAAGACGTTACCTCCGGGTCTCTGAAGGTTGCTAAAAGGAATTGTAATAATATACCAAAATCACTTCCAGGAACAGAATAACCACTCTAGAATCCGGAAGTGATTTACAATGATACTAGAAAGGGATTAAAATACAAACACACACATATATATATAGCTATGACCACTGTGGGAATCAGAGTGAAAGGGCGGGTGGTTAACCGGCAACCCGGAGCTATAGAACCAAAAATTTAAGGTTATGTGAAGCTGAGCTTCAGGAAGGAAGGAATAAGTAAAGATGACTGGACTCCCACCCATCGACAGAAGGGATGGGGAGCAGGGGATAGAGAGAGATAAGGGAGGGGTTCCCTCCTGAAACTCAAATGGAGAATCGAGGTGTGTAAAAAGAGAATTTATCATACACATACACACTAAAACCCGAAAAAAAATGTTACATCCCTAAAAACACAAGTCCATATCCACAATAAATCCATAGGATTTTTAAACTTATACATACAGTAGAAATAAGAAATAGTAATATTGTAAAAAAAAGTACATATAAGTTGAGCAGAAAAATAATATTTATATAAAAATAGTAACAAAATTGGAAAAAAAAGTGGCTTCGTTCGATAAGGCGAAGCTAAGTGGTTGTTAAAAAAATAAGAAATATATATATATAATTTAACCAATCCTGTGACAAACAAAAAATAAGGGGGATTAATATGCACTTTAGTATGTAATAATTTTATTTATCTATTTTATATTTATATCCAAAATAAATATGAAAGAAAAATGAACTTACAAAATACAAACAAATAAGAAAATAAGGCCTTCTTTAGTAAATCCAGATATTAGGCCATGAGTTATAATAATTTTTAAAAAAGCCCCTTAATTTTGCGGCGTGGGAGGAACCAGTGAAATTCCATTACTCTCTCTCTCTCTCCATCTCTCGCTCCAGCGTACAGAAGGCAGCCATTTTGTCGGTGCCACGCCTTTCGAGTTTCAATGGCCGTGCATCTTATCTTGTTAATTAAATATTAAACAAATCGTTCAAAATTACTCTTGATCAAACCAAACTAAAATGGAAGAAATACTGAAAAAAATAAACTCTACCAAACAAAATTAGATGAAATTTTGCATCACATAGACAATGAGCTTAAACCAGGAAAACAAATAACGGAAAGCAAAATTAACAGCATCAAATAAATATAGAGTCACGGACTTGTTCCTAATTATTGCAAATCTAGAGGGTAAGAATGAACAGCTAGAAAAAGACTTGAGAGACATGAAAGAAAACAACAATAATGCAAATCTAACAAAACAAACATACGCAAACATCATGAAATCGAAAATACCAGCGCACAAACTCCCGAAGCCATATGAGCCGGAGGGAACAACGATAATTGTCACTCCAAAAGACGGAGAAGACACAAGGAATACAGAGAAAAAATTAAAAGAAATAATAAACCCCCAGGAAAGACAAAATTAACATAAAATCCATTAGGTCAAACAAAAAAACAACCATTATCCAAACAGAAAATAAGAAGGATACTGAAAAAATCTTGGAAAATGCAAAACTAAAAGAGTGTATGAATATTGGAACACCAAAAAAAAAGAAAAAGTGATCCTCTACGACGTTCCGAAAAACATAACCGACAAAGACCTGCAAGAAACCGCGTATGAACTAAATTTCGAAGAGTTCCTAACCAAGACGGAATTCGAAATTGAATTTCAACTCAGGTTTAAAACCGGACCCAAGGACATAGATAATGTGCATCATGTAGCGGAAGTCTCACCTACTTACTTCTCCAGAAAGGTAGATTATTACTACAGTAGTATAGCAATTACAGTAAAGGACTTCCTCGTAGTGCCAAAGTGCATGAAATGTCAGGACTATGGCCAAATACTGCCAGGCGAAAGAAGATACATCCACCTAAGGACCCCAGCCCTACCGTAACGCAGAAGGACAATACTTGGCAGACCGCGGGGAAGAAAAAACGAATGCTGCCCCGATCGAAGCTATGGCCAAAATTGTACTGACTCTGTTTCCGAAGCAGGCAATAACGGCAACAAGACGAGAGGGAGAAATACCGCGGCGTGCTCAAGAATCAGAGACAGAAAGGCCACAGGCATGGACGGAATGTAGCGCTTAAAACTGCGGTCAGAGCGAGGCCCAGCATTTTCCTGGAAGCCTACAACGAGTGTCTCAAAAAGGGAGAATTCCCGAACAGATGGAAGAAACAGAGGCTCGTACTGCTCCCAAAAACTAAGGAATCAGGCGACGACCCATCCGCATACCGACTAATATGCCTGATAGATTCTAGAGAGATAGGGTCAACCAGCATATGGAAGCAGGACACCAGTACGGCTTCAGAAAGGCCCGGTCGACGCTGAAGGCGGTCGAGACGGTGGTTGAGATTGCCAGAGAGGGAAAGAGATGGCGACGGGGAGCCAAAAAGTACTGCGCAATCATCACATTAGATGTGAAAAATGCATTTAATAGCGCAAGATGGGACAGGATCTTGGAGGCGATGAGATGCGCGGAAGTCCCAGAGTACCTGAGGATCATAATAACGGACTATTTCCGCAACAGAACCTTCGTGTATGAGACAGATAGAGGCCCCGGTGGAGTTCCCCAGGGGTCGGTCCTCGGCCCCCTCCTGTGTATGATGCGGTGCTGAGGCTGCAGGTGCCTGTCGGCGTAAAGCTGATTGGCTTTGCGGACGACCTGGCGGTAGTGTGTGTGGCCAAGCACCTGGAAGAAGTGACACAGAAAGTGAACCAAGCGGTAGGAAGCGTCAGACAGTGGCAACGGGCTAAAACTAGCAGATCACAAAACTGAGGCCGTCGTAATTATAAGCAGGAAGGAAAGAGAAGGCGCAAATTTTAGAATAGGGAACCAGAGGATCAGCTCCCAGAAATGCGTAAAGTACCTTGGAGTCTGGATAGACGACAGACTGAACTTTAAGGAACACCTGAAGAGGACAAGCGCAAAGGCAAGCGCAGTGGTAGCATCGCTAAATAAAATAATGCCGAATACCAGAGGAGCGGGACTGCTGGCGTCAGTCAGCAGCTCCATACTGCTATACGCTGCGCCCATTTGGAGGGAAGCGGCTTACAGCAACACGATCAAAGTGGCCTGCGCTTCCCGTACGACGCAGCGTGTCTCATCGCCATGTACTTGCTCGACCACCATTTATCACACGAAACTTTGCCCGTCAGTCAGTTTACGAGGCACACTCAAATAGAGAACCAAATTGCAATCATCTTAGTTAAACTGCGCGATACGCATTAAAATTGCATATTCTGAGAAATAATACTAGGGGCTTGACGACAACTCAAGCAATATGTATATTGTAGAAATAAGAAATGGTAATATAATATAAAAAATTAATAATAATAATAAAATAGTAATAAAACCAAACAAAAGTGGTTTCGCTCGATAGGTCAACCCGCCTCCTCGTGGCCTAAGGCGAGGTTAAGTGGTTGCAAAAATAGGAACCAATTGAAAAAATTATGCAAAGAATAATAACAAAAAAATTAATTAATCCTATGATAAACCAATGATTTATATACGCACTTTATTATATAATAATTTTCTATTAATATCTGAAATATATAAAAAAAGAAAATTACCAAAAAAATTCAAATAAATAGGAAAATATATCCTCTTTTAGTTACTCTAGACATTAGGCCATGAGTTATTAAAAAAAATGTCCACTGGACAAAAAATAGCAACAAGAACATTAGTCTGGCGTACGTAAATAAGAAACCAGATGGAACAACAGTAAGCTTAACACTGAAAACAGAGGGAGACACAAGATTAATCGAGAAGAAAATTAAAGAAATTATCAAACCCAAAGAAGAAAAAATAAGAAGAAAATCAATAAAGACAACGACCAAAAATAATCCTATACGTTATACCAAAAAATATTACGAACCAGGAAATAGCAGAAGCTATATATGAGCAAAATTTTGAGGACAAAATTGCAAAGGCAGAATTTCAGGACATGTTGGCCCTAAAGAGAAGGATACTATCCACCAGAATGAGGCAGATGATCCTCCAGAAGGGTCGACTGTCCCTCGCCACCGAGCATCCCCAGGTGTCTCAAGTCATGTGCATTGCCCCCATGCACTGTGCCCCTGTCTCTGTTTCCCCCACCCATGAGCTATGACCCCGCCTTGGTCCCCCATGACTTCTCAAAACTTATATATTTGTTACAAGTTCAACCCCAACTCACCATAACTTATGTTATATTTTTGTAAACAGCGGAGGACTTTCCATCCAACCCTGTCTCCCCTCCAATGTATAAAAGGGATGATCCCACATCCTCCGCGGTTCACTCTACTCAAGATCTTTCAAGTAACCAGAGTCTGTAAATAGTTACCGTTAAAAGTCTTCCATTATGTCACGACGCTTGGTACACTAGTAAGAAACCCACAAGTAAAACTTCAAAATTTTAATATCAAAGATGTAAAACCATAAAATACTTGGGCCTCTGGCTAGATGAACGGAGTACTTTTTCAGATCATATTGATAAAATCAAAGAAAAGAGCACAAAAGCGATGAACAAAATAACAAGGATCGCTTCATCAAAATTCAAAATTCCGATGAACATATTCAAATTGTACCATGAATCTATCCTTGCTATGCAGCCAGTATATGGACTCACAGATTCAAACTGGTGAAGCCTGCAAGGAAGATTCTACAAATACAAAGACAAACATTAATAAGAGTATTCGGTGCATACAGCAGATGCGTTAACTACCCTTCTTGGTGTGAGCCCATTTGGACTTAGAAGTGAGACGACGTGCGTCCCTATACAGGCTGTGGAAGAATAAACCATCTAAAGTAGAAGATATACTGGGCACTACAGCTAACAGCAAAATTAAGATAAAAGAAGCGATACTAGACATTTGGCAAAGGAGATGGGAAACAGCCAGGAGAGTGCATGAGTTCCTTCCCAATATTAGGGAAAGGTTAAACCTGACCTACCTACAACCGGCGAGGGGCTCATGTACTTTCCATCAGGACATTCCTGTACAGTAAATAAGTATGCTGTGATTGGCTTGCGCCATGTTTGCTCCTCCTTTACCATGATCTCACCTTCGCAGGTCACCTCAGTATCTGCCCCCTCCACGTGGTATATTTTACCAATAAATAAAACCAATGAGCAAGGAACGTTTGTTTGAATTGCCGCTTGTCAGTATGGCCAACGCTGTCTGTGATTGGCTTGAACTGTGCAACCAATTTTATGCGTCGCCTACCTTCTTCCACCACGGAAAAACAGGAGATGAACCTGGGATGGAAAGGGAGAGGAAACGTCGAGTTGTGGGAGACAAGTTGAAGTTAAGCTGCCGACCAAAGGATCAAGGCAACGCCGGGGTGATAAGCAGGCAACTTCCGCTTCACGCCGTCGAGATAGGGGAACACCACAAGCTCAACAAGAAAATTCTGTCACACTGTATGTAAATAAATTTTAAAAACGAATGTTAATTTCGTTAATATTTGAATAATTAAATACCACCCCATCCCTTGTTTCATCCCCCAATGTCAGCGGCGTCATCGTCACACAGCCTTTATAAAAACTCAACGCTGAAATGTCTTTTTTTTAGTTACGATTTTTTTTAGTATAATTTAAAAGGAATTGGATTCTATAACGATTCTTTCACACCTGGAACACGCCATCAGCTTCTCCCTTTGGACTAATTGCTTCTCGAAATGTAGAGTTCTGCTTTTGAAGTTTAGGACATGAGACATACTAAAATATTTGTAAAAGGAAATTTCATGATCTTCTAGCTCCTTAATTAATGTACGGCATTCTCCAGCAGCAGGTTTTTACCTGCCGCGACGTTGACGTATTGAATCAATCTTAATAAGCCCTGGTTGTTAGGGGCAACGGGAGAGTAACTGGCTATTGATCTGCAGCCGACGAGGTTGGTAAAGTACTCTTTCCCTTTCCACACACGTAAAATGTCCTCTAAATAAATACAACATCTATGTACATATAGGGAACAAGCCTTTTCATTTCTTCATAACTAGCACATCCCACAAATTATTACTGCCTGATAGTACATTTGGTAAAACTGACTCCCTTGCAAGTCTAATAGGAATACAGGCAGAGGCTGGGAAGCTTTATCACCTTGAATGCAGCGTCCGGAGTTTTCAACAGCTTTTGCAGTTCTTTACTATCGCTCGGGTAAATAGGTGCAGACAATGGACGAATATGGCTAAGGAATTGTAAGAAATACAGCGATCCAAAGAGCCTCTAGAAGTCACTGACACACGCCCCCTACTAAATATATTTGGCCCACTACCTGTTACCCAGACAAATACGTTTAAACACTTCACAAGATGTATTCACCAAGTAAACCATGTCTAAATTAATGCTTAATAATAGTACTGTGTTCTATTTGACAGACTGTAGTTAAACCAGAATATATATATATATATATATTGAAAAGTATTTCCTAACACTACTGGATTTCGCAAAGGAGCACAGACCGTTATCACAGGGGAGAGAGAAAAGAGGATTAATCACTTTAGGCGGGAATATCCTCAAAAGTTTGTTCGGGGTAATGAATTACAGGAAAAAAAATTACCAGAATTGATAAGCCTGAGACATGTGGATCAGAGTCTCTTATACAATCTACTGGGAACGGACTTGCCCACTAAACTGTCTTTCCATCTAACTTTAAACTCTCTTCCAAAAATCAAATTGTGTACAAAATCAAGAGAACTGAGTGGAGCCATGAGTCACATATTACCAACCTTGCAATACTATATTCACCTCACTTATCCTGTATATTTTTGGCAATTGTAAGCGGCCAAGAATACGGCCACTACTTAATCGTTTATATGATATTGTAATTCCAATTACATATATAAAAACTCATGTAAAGGAATCACACACCGAAGAAACTATAAGCCTTACGCCTAACACGGTCAGATTTAATTAGATTTGAACCAACATAAGCAGGTTAAAGAAGTGACGTAACATTCCTCCTACTTGAAACCAGGCCGATGAGCAAATCAGTCCTTTACCACTTCAGGGTTGTGACTCCTGGAGTTAATCTCCAGTTTCATTTTCAATAAATCTTCTTTCAACCTTCGCAACTCTTATTGGCGACCATCTTCCAAGATTGGACGAGTCGGATCCGAACCGTACTACTTCTATCCTAGAAATCTCTCCTCGTCGGACAAGAAGCAGTACCTGGAACTCCAATACCGCCCCTGGTGGGGATTACAACTGATGTAGCTTTGAAAAGGTCCAAAGAAACACGTACCTGATGAAATGTGTGTGTCACAAAATAATTATATTTAAGTAGCAGAGCTTAAATAAGTTATAGAAAAATATTAATGTACTTATATGACAATTATTCTTTGTTTTTGTGATTCTGTAAACCTTGGTGATCTTGTATAGTGAAACTCATAAACCGTGTAATAAAAAGAATAGAAATTTTAAAATACAACCATTTTCACTGTATTAGGGCAAGCCTTCACGTACAAGTCAAAGTTGCTGGTCTTGCCACCAAACCAAGGCGGGAGGGATGAAGAAATTACTGTAATAGGACTGTTAAAACATCTCATGTACTACATGAGGTGAGTGGACTAGTGGATGTAGTCTGTGTAATATAATGTTGAGGGAACCTCAATTAGTATTTATTGAAGGAGGAGGAGCTTAAGCAGAGACAGTCTAGTGTGTAGCTTAGCTCATGGAAAACTCTACAGTGTCAACTTGCGTGAGAATGCAAGTCAACTACATTTGGCAGCCATTTGCAATTTCCAATTGGATCCCCTTTTCAAAACTGGGCGGGTTTGACGAATAAAGATTTACCTCTTCCTCGGGAGAATCTGGACAGTCTTCCTCTTTTCTTGTAATATATTTTAATTACCTCCGAGTGTTGCGTTATTAGGTTACAACACCTGTCTGTCTCTCATCTGATTGTCAAGGCAATCACGAACCCAAATAATCTTTCCCATCTTCCTTTACTTTAAATACTTTCTAATCGATAGTCAATCGATACACGAGATGTTTGGCAGCTGCGGGATTAATCAGAACACTTGAGAAATCTAGCGAATTTAGGAAAACTCTCCAAATTATCCAGCCTGAATTTTTAGGTCAGTGCGATTCCACGTCCGTGAAAAGTGTGTTACTGTCAGAAGAAATACAGCGACCGCCACTTGAACTGTGTGACGACTTGGTGGGAACCTCACAGCATCCGACAACGCGAGGGAGGACGAGAGTGGAAATTTGGACGGCCATAAGTGACAGCAGCTCGTCTTCAGTATTTCTACACGGTGAGTCTTGCCCATATCTTAAAGAAGTGATAATATTTATTAAATGTTATTCTCAGACTGGTCTGTTGCAACCCTCCATGACTACAGGTGGTCCTTTGCCCGGTGGCAGTAGAATAAAATTAGAACATATTTAGTAAATTTAAGTACAAAGATAAATTACAGAAAAAGAAAAATTACAATTATAAAATATGTCCCTTCCATTTTTTTTTACAAAACTTGCATCTATGCTTGAAGCAATCACAAATAAGGCTATTGAGGTATTGGACCTTCCAGCCCCTGCCAATCGAGATAGACCTGCTCGACAAATCCTCAATCCTTTCAGAGGCTTTATCGTCGAAATAAATAGGACTGGATTCCAAATCGGAGTCAGTCTTAAGCAGTACGAGCTTTGTACAGCCCTTGGCCGTTGATTAAACGCTTATAACCTCTACGCGTGTGTGACGATCCCTAAGAAACGTGACATTTTTGGTGGAGGCGCCAGGTAACATCTACACTTAACACACAGTGGCTCCCATTAGACCTCGACAAAGCAGGAGACTCCAAGGCTTGAATCCGGAGTACGTCAAGCACTGTGATGGATCGCAAGAGATAAGGAACCCTGACATCTTCACAGGACAGCAGATGGCTCAAGGGTCGCCAAATTCAATAAGTGGGACGACACGGTTTGCCTAGCCAATGCATACTTTTATTTGGACGGAACCGCAAGACAGTGGTTGAAGAATAGTTGACCAGCTGGGAAACTTTCAAGGCCGAGATACAAAATGCATTCGGCGATTCTGAGCGTCATGTTCGGTTAAAATACAGGGCTCAGAAGGGTGGCGAGAACGCCCAGTCGTACATCCAAAACGTTCTCGCATTGTGCCGAACTGTAAACCCAAACATGGGGGAAGATGAAAAGGTGCCGCGGAGGACTTGTATCAGGCCCTCCTACTAAAGGACGTAAAATAGACGGACGAGTTCATCGAAGAGGTGAACCAAAAACGAATTCGACGAGGGTTCGAGAGGCTTCCCAACGCTGCCCCGATTGCCTCAGTAGGAGAGGCGAATGATTTGTCGTCTCTCGTTCGACAGATAGTAAGGGAAGAGATTCAGCGTGCTCCATCCCTTAGAGACGACGTGGCAGAACCAGAGGCCATCCGGGAGGAAGTGGAAAGCGTTTTGGCGCCCGACGTCCTCCTGGAGAAAGTAGTTCCACGGCACTTGCTTCCCCAGAATACAGCTTAAAGCAGCGGGACTAAGCTAAGAGATTTGGGAAACTCTCTGCATCTGCAGTGTAGTGGAAATTATGTTTTAATGTAAATATAAAAATTATTGTGTTGTAAAGACTTGTTTTGAGCTTCTGCAGAATCAAAGCTGACTTTCATGACGTCATCTGTGGAATGTGCAGGTCCATGCTGATGCCGGCTCCTACAACAGCACAGCGAACAGACTCCTGCTGTTGCAGAACAAGAGGAGATTCCTCTGGGTATCAAAGAGAGGACCAGTGGACGACACCGTTATCCACGTAATGGAGGTATCTCCTGCAATGAGGAAGGCAATACTAAGGAAGGGAAGGCTCTACCTAAACTTCAGGGCCGTATCGGTTAAAGACTTTTTGGTTATCCCGAAATGCATGAAATGCCAACATCTAGGACATGTGGCAAAATATTATAAGAGTGAGACGGCCAACTACTCTCACTGCGGAGAAAAAAAACCACGAAAAAAAGGACTGTCCAAAGAAAGACGAAACACTATCTTGCATAGCATGCAAAATCAGGGAAAACTCTGCACCAGGATCGGAAGGAAACAGGAGTGTGAAACCTACAAAATCCTCTTGGAGAGAGAAATAAACACGACGGACTATGGAAATTAAAACAGAGTCACAACACTAAAAATGAAGAAAAAAAATCCCAGTCCAAAAAGTCAGGGATAATAGGAGATTACTGAAATGGCTAAATAATAAATTTAACGACAAAAAGGATGGTAGATAAAGGTACACAAGTTTACTTCTGTGACTTACTTTCTACCAGACAACCTGACCCGACTGAGGTCTTTAAATATTTAGGAACCCCAAAACAAGAACACAAATCAAACACTAATAGAAAATAAAACCCCCAGGAAATTAAAACAAGACAACATATCACAAAACCTAGACCCGTCAAAAATATATAATAATGTTGAGAAGAACCTGAAGCTCTGCAAAACAACCTAACAAGAGGTTTGAAGTATGTAATAAGGCACTTGCTTCCCCAGAATACAGCTTAAAGCAGCGGGACTAAGCTAAGAGATTTGGGAAACTCTCTGCATCTGCAGTGTAGTGGAAATTATTTGGATTTATGTTTTAATCAAAGCTGACCTTCATGACGTCATCTGTGGAATGTGCAGGTCCATGCTGATGCAAAACGAGCGCAGGGGAAATGGCACGTGCACTGCATGCAACTACGGTGATTTCTCCTTCGTTAGGAACCACCAAAATGTGTTGTCTCCTCCCTCCCAGAATATCAACAACCCCCAGAAGCAGTCATTCTGGAGGGACGAGGAAACAATAGCAGGGAGCTGAAGCTCAATCTTAGGTTAAGCTGTTTGCAATCGTCAAACCTGAGTTTCCAAGGGAACTCCTGACAGCGCATCATCCTGTGGTGTTCCTGTCCGCTTTTCCAGTTAACCATCATCTAACCAGCAAAACACTGTATTTACCAGACGAGGCGACCGCCACTTGAACTGTGTGACGACTTGGTGGGAACCTCACAGCATTCTTCAAGACATCCGACAACGCGAGGAAGGACGCGAGTGGAAATTTGGACGGCCATAAGTGACAGCAGCTCGTCTTCAATATTTCTACACGGTGAGTCTTGCCCATATATGAAAGAAGTGAAAATATTTATTAAATGTTATTGTCAGACTGGTCAGATGCAACCCTCCATGACTACAGGTGGTCCTTTGGATCTTCCTGCCCCTGCCAATCGAGATAGACCTGCTCCTCAATCCATTCAGAGGCTTTATCGTCGAAATCATCGCCATGTGATTTGGAATGTCGTAAGGTAGAGGATTATTTTTCCCAAGCCTGGGCTCCTACTCCTCTCCCTCTTCTGTTTCCATGCACCAAGGAAGTTCTTGAGAAACTCCACACCTGGTGACGACCGTTTAACATGCAATCCTCGATCCAAATGCTCAATATCTTGCCTGGAAATCCTCTAACACAATCCTGATATTTGAGAAGGGCGATGCAGAGGACATTAGCAATTGGCGTCCTATTTCCATTTCCAGGACAGACTTTATATAAACTATACACTGGCTGTCTCACACATCTTGTCATGATGCCAGAAAGGCTTTCTACCATTTGATGGAGTTCTTGAACACAATTTTGTTCTACAAGAAAGAGACATTCTCATAGAAACCTTTTGATAACATGGCTGGATATCGCAAATTCCTTTCATTGTCTTCCCTTGGAGCTGGCCAACACTTTGTTGACAATCTTTATACGGATTCCAGCTCACGTGTATTATTAAACAAAGGCACCAATACCTCCATTAGTGGCATATTGTTCAACTTAACAATTGACCCAATTCTAAGGGCGGTACATAACATCTTGGCACATGCTGACGATTTGTGTCTATTTGCCGAATCAATAAATATGTTATCCAGCTTGGATTGAGAATTGGTATTTTTCGAGATGCTGTAATTACTATCGCAGACCAGAGAGTGGAATCTTCCTCGGCCGTCCAGTTGGCTTCAACATCATCTCTGACTGGACAAACTTTGAGGCGTTTATGAAAACTGGTTTCAAGATTCTCTCTCCTAAGCTGGCAGCGACTAGACACGTTCTTCTCTACACTTTGCTCCAGTTTCCAAAGGGTGACTGGAAGCGTCTACATAAAGTCCTCCGTCCTGAGCTAAAGAAGACCCTCAACTTACCACCAGAGGCGTGCAATGAATACTTTTCACAGTTTGTAACTTATTTTTGAAAATATTTATATTGCTAGGGAAAGCGTCCAGTACAGTAGCCTTGCATTCCAGTCCCTTATCGCTCCTCTGTTAACGAGGGAATATTTTCCCACATCCGTTTTCTGGTCCCTTTCCTTTATTTTGTAATTATGGTCATTTTTAGAGAAGAAATTTGGTATAGTCAGCCGCTCCCTTATTTCTGAGCAGGCTTTGTACAGTGCCCTAAGTCTAGTCACCGAGTGGTTCCCATTTAGTTTCGCCTCCACACACACACACAAAACCCACCCCAGCCCGCTTCTTATCGCCAGCCATCGCCAACTATTATATGGAGTTTTTTGAGGAGGATGCTTTAGCGTCTGCACCAGTTGTTTCTTTAGGTATGTGGACGACACCTTCGTTATATGGCCACACGGCGCCCATCACCTCCAGCGCTTCCTTCAACATTTAAATGGAAGGCACCCAAATATTAAATTCACAATGGAGCTAGAGAAGGATGCAGTGCTTCCATTCCTCGACATCTCGATAAGGAGAAAAACGGACGGAACTTTAGGGCACGGGTTTATACAAAACCCACCCATACGGACCTTTATTTGAATGCCTTGAGTTGTCACCCACCGTTTTTGAAAACTTTAGTGCACCTAGCACGGGCCATTTCCGACGAACAAAGCCTTCCAGTTGAGTTGAAACATCTAAGGGAAACCTTCAAACGCAAATCCATCGGGCCTTTAAGAAAACAAAAACGGGTAAAAATACCGTTGATTCTGAAAAAAACAAGAACTGCGTTCCTCCCCTACGCCGGTCACGCAACTGCGAAAATTAGCAGGATGCTTGCAAAATATAATTACAAGACATTCTTCAGCACACAAGGAAAAATCCGGGACCCCAGGGGTATACAAAATAGCCTGTGAGTGCGGAACAGATTACATCGGACAAACTACCAGGACAATTGAGGAGAGACAGAGACAAAGTCCACGTCATATCCACAGGTCATAAAATCCAATTTAAAGACACGAAAGTCGTCCATAAATGCTCAAATTTTTGGGATAGCGTGTTATTGGAAGCCATCGCTATTAAAACTAACGGTGGGAAATTAATGAATCGGTTTCCACCTCGGCGTTACGCATGCGGGAGTGGATGCCCATAGATCTACCGGCGATGCTCAAGGTCTGATGACGTTAACCACACGGACTGGCGAGGGGGAAGGACCAGAGCCAATCAGCGAAGGACACGCTCCTCGATGCCTGGCGACAGGTATAAAGGAGCGACTCATCCCCACAGTCCAAGTACCCCCGGCTCAGGACACTGTCTACCTAGGTTTGCCCCTAAACGCATCTCTTGGCCAAAACATCCTAGTACAAAACTTCAGGAAAAGAATCACCCAAAGACTTAATTTAATCAAGTGTCTTCGATCTCGCTCCAGCTCCACTTCGACCAAAACACTCCTCCATACTTACAAAACTTTTATCCGCCCTGTTTTTGACTATGCCTTTCTGGCATCTGTCCACATGTCTCCACCCCAAATGAACAACTGGACGAGGCTCGAGCGCCGTATTCTCCGATACTGCCTACAATTTCCGTTCGATGCTCCAAAAACCCAATTAGTCTCGTCACTGCCAAAATACGTTTTTATCGACAAAAGACTCGCTCTCCAACGTGCAAAATTCACAATGCGATCTATCAATAACCAATCTTCGTCCCTTAAAATCTTCAGCCAATCTATCAAGGCCGGCAGGAAACCAAAATTTAAATACCAATATCCTGCCCATGTCTGCTACCAAAATCTTCAGGAAATAGCTCCTGACTGCAACCTACCAAATCATACTCCCCATATCGACTTACCAATTGCCCCCCACCTACGCAATTAAGGACTCAACTCACATAATACACGAAATAAATGTTTAATCTCTTTTAACTTTTTCAGGAAATAATAGAAAAACAATAACCTCCTTCCACATTAATTAACAACCATTCTATGTTTCAGATAGCGAGAACCGGCCGGTCTTGAACAATTTACTTGCATTAATCTCAATTCTCTCTCCAGTTTCGTCAAGAAATCGCGACATCGTAACTGGTCCTTATACATCCGTCCTACTTGGTGCAGGTTTTCTAGGTTTTCCTGCATCCTAAGGCAAATGCAAGTAGGTCAAAAATGTAGCAATGGGCCCTAGTAACCATAGCTACGATCCTCCCCCGCCTACCCTCAACCCTTTCTACCCCTTTTTATACGTACATCAAGAATGAAGAGACTTTGGCATTTTTGTGTAGCGCTTTTCAGTGGACGGTGACGGATGGTTGGCCCTCGTTCCGACGGACGACGTCGCCTGCAAATCTACCCCCCTCATGCGAATCGCGAACCCTCCCCTTCAAAGCCCCGGCGACGAGCTTTCTGCTTGGTACGGAATCCCCATGTTTGTTGCTTGTTTAATTCCCCTCCTTCGACTAAATATAAGTCCTCCCTAATGGTTGCTTACCACCACTGCCGAAGAGGGCTCATAGCCCTATAACGGCTCCGAGATCTTTGTCTCGGATTAAAAACCTTTATTCGTTCGTCGTTCCACAGTCCAACAGCCACAAGCCACTCCACCCACCATAATAAACATACAATCATACGCAAACGATGCAGCCAAACACAAACAGAAATATTAACAGCTCAGACAACCAAAAACACCACGTATGTACACAAGCGAGTACAAAAAAAGCGCCCCAAAAAAAACAGTAAAGACAAAGCTCCCCAACAAACCGCCAAAAACAGAAAACAATAAACCCTCAATAAATGTCAAACAAAAACCCTCACAAAACATTCGCCCCAAACAGGCAAATACTAAAGACACACCGATTGGAGACACAATCACAGATATATTTAATCTCTTCAGAACATTAGACATCACTAAGGTCTTAAGAGCAATAAAATCGATCGTAGACCAATGGACTGCGACTGATGACACTATGCAAAGAATAAGGACAGTCGCGAAAGCAATAACAGACTTCAAAAATGGCTCATAAACAAACAAAGATTCTTAACTTTAACGCAAATGGCGTGCTTAGGCAAAGAGACGAACTGCAGGACTTACTCGACAGACACGACATAGACATTGGACTTAATAGCGAGACTCACCTGAAGCCCAAAGACAAATTAAATTTCAGAAACTATGCACTCTACCGCAATGACAGGTACTGCAATACTTATCAGATTTGCATACCCTAACCTAAAACACATAGAAGAAACCGTAATTAGAGGCGCCGTACTCAGACTCATAGCGGTATACAAGCCACCAACAAAGCGCTTGCTTTTCAAAGACTATTTGATATGCACAAGAAGACCTTACTAGGAGGTGACCTAAACGCAAAAAAATACAGCCTGGAACTGCAGAACAGACAACCGAGACGGCGTCAAACTACTACAGGAACGTACAGCTAACAGCTCCGGACTCCCCAACTCACTTATGCACCCGATATACTAGACATAACAGATACAGTCGTACTTAGTGAACTTAGCTCAGACCACAACCCAGTCATAATGCTTCTTGACGCGGACAAAAATTGCAGCATACCACGACGTTACTCTCAAACAACAGACTGGGACCTATTCCGCAAACACGTACAAGCCAAACTCCCTAAAGACGTGAATGACATTAACACTGCACTCGCTGATCTGACAAACAATATTCAAGAAAGTCCTCAACAACAAAGATCGCAATCCCTCTCTTTCGCCCTGAGATCCCAGACGACATACGTGAACTAATCAGACAGAAAAACCAGAACAGAAAACGATGGCGTGACCCGAATGACAGACGCACAACTAACCGACTAATAGCCGAAATACGACAAAGACTAACTGACCACCGAAACGAATGCTGGGAGCACAGACTGGCGGGACTCGAACCTGAACAGGATCACACCCGCCTCTGGGCTCTCACCAAATCATTACATGACAGCCATCCAGCCTCTCCATGGTGCCACTGGCAGAAAAAGCCGCTACCACGGCAGAGACCCTGGAAACACAATTCCAAATATTCGACGCCGAAGACGATGACTCAGAAACCTGTCATTCAGAAATCACCAGACGTGTTCAACAGTACCTAAAAATTCCCCCCACTACAATGGTGCACTATATCGGAGATAGCGGAATGCATAAGACAGACCCGCAACAAAAAAGCTCCAGGCCACGACAGGATAACGCCCAAGTGCCTCAAAAATTTACCGCCCCCCGCACTTCAAAGTATCACAGACATATTCAATGGCTGTCTGAAACATTGCCATTTCCCAGACTCCTGGAAGACCGCTAAAATAGTGGTCTTCCAGAAGCCTGGGAAACCCAAAAATTACCGCCCAATCTCATTACTATCAACCCTCTCCAAACTTTCTGAAAAGGTAACACTGCTGCGACTCACTAAATTCCTCAATGAAAATAAAATACTCATAAAAGAACAATTCGGCTTCAGACAAGGACACCAGACAGTACGACTGCTGCAAGACGCCTACGAAGGCCTAAAGACGAAAAGACAGTGTTCCTAGACCAGACCCAAGGACTCATTTACAAACTATATAAAATAGCTTGCCCAGACCATCTGATTCACCTCATAAACTCATACCTGACGGACAGACGCTTTTACGTGAACTTGGCCAGACGAAGACGGTTCAGAGCGGAGGAAGCTGCCTCGGCCCGACTCTTTACATTAACGACATACCAATACACCCATTCACCAGACTAGCATTGTACGCAGCATACTGTGTCTCTGACAAAAACGTCAACTCCAACCAACTACAAAAGATGGCGAATATCGCTCAATGCTAAAAAAACCCAAGCCATTATATTCGCCCGTGGCCGACGATTGCCCGACACATTATTGGAAGTAAACCATGACATCGTGCCGTGGCAAAAAACGGCTAAATATCTAGGACTCGACCAGAAATTAAATTTCAATTCTCATATCACATCAGCACGTAACAAATGTTTCGGAACCCTAAAGGCACTATATATATCCACTGCTAAATTCCCGATCACTAAAAACAAAACTAAAATTATACAAATCAATAATCAGACCGGCTTTACGTGTGAAATATGGGGAGCCGCATCCAAACCCATGCTAAAACAAGTTCAGATATTTCAAAATAACATCCTCCGAATTATAGCTGACCTTGGCACGTGTCGATGTGTAAAGGTTATCAGAGATATAAAGTTAAAGGTTATATTGATAAAATCGGTTTATATAGGAGTATTTTCAACGAAATGGACCAGTGTTAGAAAATCTTTCAGACCGCCACTGTAAGTATGTCTCTTTCAAAACCCAAGTTAATAAATAATGTATGCGCAATGGATATATATTTGAATACACATATCGGAGAGTATAATGACAAAGTGTGTAAATATAAATATATTTATAGACACAATGAAAATTATGAAACAGAAGGTAATAAACCTTTAGTTAATAATTTTGCGTATGATTTCTATACAGCGGATAGAATAGTAGGAGAAACTATGGAAAATATTTGGACTGAGAATATCGGTATTTCTTATTTAAAAGAAGTAGATTCTTCAATTAAAATACCACTGAAATCAGAACATGCTTATGTTTATAATGAATTCTTTCGGTGTGATGAAGATTTTAAGAATAATTGGGATTTTTCTCGCTTGGACTGCAGAGAATTTAATGTTGTTATGTATGCTTATTGGTTAATGAATTCTTGGGACAAACCTTTGAAATTTGGTATTTTGGATTTATTAAATGAATGTAATTCAATAAAAATCGAATATAAATCCATTGCTGTTAGCGGTTTTCAAAGAGATATATATCGGTTTGAAGACATAAAAAGATACAAGTTTGAAACATTATGCGAAAGATGTAAAATAGATATGGAAACTTGTATTGGTCAAATTAATTGTTTTTATAATTCATTTAAAAAAGAGTATAAGTTACGCTGTATGACTGAAGTACATAATACTATTTTTAATGATAGAAATAGTTTATTTTGTCATAGATGTGGTAAAGCATTATTTTTGATGAAATTTTTTGATTCTGCTAATAATGTAAATATTTTATGTTAAAGATGTCTGAATTTCCTGTATTTGAGGAAGATGAAATAAGAGAATTGGAAACTTCTTTTCAAGATATTCCAATTTATAACGAAGAATCGGATACATTACCGTATAATCCTGAAATTCCTACAGAAGAAAATTCAAAAAAAAGAAAGAGAAATTCGGATAGTGATCAAACAGACGGAACTATAATCGGAAAAAAAATTTTAAAAATATTTAAAAAGGTTATTTCATTTTTTAATACTGTAGAGATATGTATAAATTCTTTGATTATATATCACAGGTTGCACGAATTCTTAAACAACGAACAGATTGGCAGTGTTATTGGGTTCATAATGGAGATTGTAACGACGAAGAATGGCGAGAAAACATCATTAACTTTATCGGAATCACAAGACAACCAATTACACATTCTATCTATGAAAAATCTCAATACACAGGACATTTTAAAGTTTTTGGATTCTTTCTTCAAAAGTTTACAAAACAACCAAATCCAGGAATATTTGGATTTACATTTCACAAAATCGGAACAGAAAGGGAACACATCCACGTCATCCATTCGTGTCCAAGATACAACGGACAATGTAAGTGCTACTATCAACGCACCTTGTCTATTTTCGGTGTCCCAAAACATCGATCAATTTTCAGAACCGATAATGCATCAGGAATCTCCAATCTCATCCACTATTTTGGAAAACCAATCGACTCAAATGAATTCTATTTCTTACGTAGAACCACAACAACAAGATCTCACTGCTATATTAACTATCTACGAAACCAAGAAAATAGCCAACGTTCCACGGAAGAATTGGTGGATGCAGAAAACCAAAGAGTTGCGATATACATGCCAACCGTCTCCAGTCTGCAAGAAATACCAAGCGACGAGCAAACTTATTGCTACAATCGAACAACACGTGAAGCAACTTCAAAAGAATGGAGTGAAAATCGAAAAAAATACTCGTTTGAAGAAATGGTTTTAATTATAAAAAATAATTTATGTTCTCCAATTGAAAAAATAACTTATACTAAGGATTGGAGAGAAAGTAAAACTTTATTATGTTTATCTCCTCAAATACAGGAGAAATACAAGACCACATCAGACGGCGAACTATTAAATTCTATGAAGACTGTGCCCGATCAAAATTCAAATTAATTTAGGAAAAAACGAAATACAAAATTACCAACTAAAACAGGCTGCAATAAATTAAACAATAATATATATTTAAATTAATAAACAAAATAAAACACGTAAAACCTTGTACAAATATGTAAACTAACCGAAAATAACCAGGAGACAGCCAATCTCCAAACAAAAAACATAGGCAAATCATGTTAAACGAGAACAAAATAAAAACACGATAAAAGACGTGGGCAATAGCCCGATACTTTAACATAAATTGAGGTTGGGACCTCATTCATCAAACAAATGGACAGCAGCACTCGAGTCGTGTACTCCGCAGTAACCACATCTCCACGCTTATCTGTTTTCATCTTCAACGGTTTTAGCCATCAACGTTCCGCAATATCGATATAGTGTTGTGATTCACTGTGCTACAGTCGTTTTAGTGTCTTGTTGTTCATACGCGCCTTTGTCAACGCGTGCTCGACCCAGTGACGTCACATCCGTCCCGGCAGCCACCCGTTTACGAGCCAACTCGACCACGTGGTAAGCTATATCTC
Source organism: Eucriotettix oculatus (assembly GCA_034510155.1). Lineage (NCBI taxonomy): Eukaryota > Metazoa > Arthropoda > Insecta > Orthoptera > Tetrigidae > Eucriotettix > Eucriotettix oculatus. Next base: position 6,845,933 of record CM067376.1, on the reverse strand, counting down.
TTCAATCTAATATTTTTCTCTGCCTTTTTAGATCCTCCCTACATTAACCAAATGGCACCTATTACTAATACCGCCTCATCCTCCTCCAAAAAATCGAACCCTGCTCCTAAAAGGCAGGCGTCGTTGGAGACGATGGAGGTTTCTCCATCCGTCTCTAATAAACGTGTGTCCTCCCCAATCTTGGACCAAAACCCAAAACGTCCCTCCCTCACCCCAACTCAATCTCAGTGTGTCGTCCACATTATAAATCTGCCCCCATCCGAGACTCAAAAGTCCCTAACTTTACTATTTCGTCGTTTCTGCACAGTGCAGATTCAAGACATGTTTCTCACCCGCCAGGGGCATCTTATCATTAAAAGTCTCCATCCCGAACTAAAAGCAAACGTAATAAAAGCCTTTAAGAATGGTCTCCCGGACTTTCGCCCCCAATTTCAAGAACGGCCTCCCCGCCAGTCACAGCCTCAAGCTTCTCTGTGGTTATTAAAAACGTGGATTTAGACATAACTCCTGAGGAGGTTTCGGAGGAACTGAAGCTCCAGAAAATATCTCACTTCAAACTATGGCGTATAAGGTCACGCGCTCTAGATAAAGACACGAAAATGATAAGAGTACTCAGTAAAGACCAACGTGACCTAGACAAAATGCTCCTGAACGGCGTTCAACTTTTCTTCAAAAACAACAAAGTAGAGCCTTCCCACCCTCCTCCGCCCCAACCTGCCCAATGCGGAAAATGCTTTGCTTTCGACCATCTCTCAGACCAGTGCACGGCAACCACAAAGTGTGGACGCTGTGCCGGTCCCCACCCAATTGACAAACCGCAAGACAAAAAATGTGTAAACTGTGAGGGAAGCCATTCGGCCCTCGATTCACGGTGCCCCAAGCGTGTACCCCACAGCAACTACATCTCCACGTTTATCTGTTTTCATCTTCAACGGCTTTTGCCATCAACGTTCCGCTATATCGATATAGTGTTGGAATAAGTGTTGTGATACTTTGTGCTAGTGTCTCTTGTAGTGCATACGCTAGGCTCGTGTACACTGCGCCTTTAGTCAACACGTGCTCGACCCAGTGACGTGACGTCACGTCCGTCCCCGCAGCCACCCGTCTACTGGACCACGTGGTAAGCTTCAACGGCTTCTCTCTACCCATCAAATATTCTTCTGTGTATTCTTGATCATTCCTTACCATATCCAAATGGCACCTACAACCAATTCCACCACAAACACCTCCTCAAAGAAATCTAGCCTTGCTCCTAAAAGGCAGGCGTCGTTGGAGACGATGGAGGTTTCTCCTGCAGTCTCGAATAAACGTGTGTCTTCCCCAATACTCGATCAAAACCCGAAACGCCCATCCCTCACACCAACTCGATCCCAGATAGCCGTCCACATAATTAATTTGCCCCCTTCCGAGACACAAAAGTCCCTTACTTCTCTCTTTCGTCGGTTTTGCACGGTACCGATACAAGATATGTTCCTTACACGCCAGGGGCATCTAATCATAAAAAGCCTGCACCCTGATATTAAAGCAAATATAATAAAAGCCTTCAAGAATGGCCTTCGCGATTTTCGACCACAATTCCAAGAAAGGCCTCCCCGCCAACAACAGCCTCAAGCTACATCCACCCCAACATTCTCGGTGGTGATAAAAAATGTGGATTTAGACATCACTCCCGAGGAGGTTTCGGAGGAGCTGAAACTTCAAAAGATCTCTCATTTTAAACTCTGGCGCATCAGGTCACGCGCCTTAGACAAAGATACCAAAATGATCAGAGTCCTGAGTAAAAATCAAAGTGACCTGGACCAAATGCTCCTGAACGGCGTGCAGCTGTTCTTCAAAATACACAGAGTTGAGCCTTCCCACCCTCCCCCGCCCCAACCTGCCCAATGCGGAAAATGCTTTGCCTTTGACCATCTATCAGACCAGTGCACGGCAACCACAAAGTGTGGACGCTGTGCCGGTCCCCACCCAATTGACAAACCGCAAGACAAAAAATGTGTTAACTGTGAGGGAAACCATTCGGCCCTCGACACTCGATGCCCCAAGCGCCCTTCTGCCCCCATATCAGAAAAACTCACAGCAAAACTAAAATCCGTGGACGGCACTGAGGATTTCCGAAAACCCATCAAATGTACCTCTTGCATCTGCCTGGTTACAAGCTACTTACGCTCAACAACCTTAGCTTTCCTTCGCCTTCTCCCAAACAAACGTGAAGAAGTTATCGCGACTATGAAGTCGATAGCGCGCGATAGCTTCAAACGTACCATGGCAGTAAATTTCTCAAATAATAAAACACATATTACAATATCTGAATCCGAGCTAATGGTAGTCTAACTTCATCCCACACCTCCCAAAGTATGGACTGCATGCAGATAGTTTTCTGTAACTCTCAGGGCTTTACTCGGAAGAAAGCCTTAATTCAACACCTCTGCGAGCAACACAAAATCACAGTCCTTTGCCTCGCGGAGACCTTCCTTCGACCCCATATCTCAGCCCACCTTCCTGGTTACCAATCCATTAGGCGCGATCGCATTCCTGCGGCCGCGCGTGGAGGAGTGGCCATATACATTCAACAACACCTTCAGTCCAAACAAATTCCCCTACCTCCTCAGTTCGCCCATCTGGAAGTCGCAATCTGTAGCGTTCTCCACTTCACCATTGCAGTTTTATACTGCCCGCCTCAGTCCATACTAGACCCGAATCTGCTAGCCTTTCTAGCAAATTTTCCAAATCTAGTCCTCACTGGTGATTTCAATGCTAGAAGCACTGATTTTGGGGACACCCAAAACAATGCCAATGGCACCCTACTTTCCAATACCCTCCCTACAATTAACCTATGCAGACTACATTTTACCGAACCATCCTTCATAGGATTCCAGGGTACCTCCAAGCCCGACCACATTCTAGTCTCCCCTAACCTCTTCTCATCCGTCAACACCTGCCGGGTCTTGGATTCAATTGCTTCAGACCTTCTCTGTGAACTTCAAACACCCAATCAGATCCCAAGCCCCCATATAAAATCCAAGCTTCTCTATCACAAAGCTGATTGGAATAGATTTGGCCAAATCATAGACTCAAAAATTCACCAAATTTCTAAAAATCTTCCCTCTGCTGCAAGCATCGATGCAGCTGCCGAAAATCTCTCTTCCCTAGTCAACGAAGCTGCAAATTCTGCCATCCCAACCATTAAGATTAACTATAAATCTCCGCTTCTTCCCACATACATCCTCCAACTCATCAAACAAAAGAAGCGCATCTATAGACTCTTTACTCGCACCAGACATAGACCACATAAAACCCTCTGGAACAGGTTGAATGCCCAAGTCCGTAAAGAGATCATCAAAGTTCAGGAAGAACGATGGACCTCTACAATAACCAAAATTGACTATAGGGATGGTAGCAAGTTTTGGGGAACTTTCAAACGAATCACTGGCCAGTTCCATCCACCATCTTCAATAAATTTAGTGACCCTGAAACTGCAGAAATTTTCGCCACAGAACTCCAAAACACTTTCTCCTTTCCAAATAACCCCAAATTCAATGACGCCTTTCATCACACAGTCCATTTATATTTATGGGACGATTATTTTAAATAGGTAACTATATGATATGTATTTTATGTTTCAGTAATTGTCGATATTATTTTCGACCATCTCAACGAGAAATAAACTCTTTCTTTTCACAACGTTCACACCGTACCGCTGTTGATTACAGAATGGACGTTGATGCTTCTGCACATGAAATAATCGAAGAGGATTCAAACAGTTACAAATCGGACGAGCCACATCCAGAAGGCAAGACTATTACAGTCTACACTCAACCCGATACCATTGAAGAAGCTATTTTAGGTTGTGATCGTCCTGTTCTTGTGAAAAAGGATACAACTTCAACCAAACGTAAACGAGATTCTAAATCTACAACCCGAAAAATTGTAAAGAAAATTAAACAAGACAGTGTTATAGTATCTAAAGTAATTACAACATTCTTTTCCTCGTTAGGTTTCTTGTTAAACGTTACTCATTACTCATTTGAAAAATGTCTCAAAACTTTTGCCAGTACCTTTCTCAAAAAACTAACAGGGAATTTTTACTTTATTGGAACAGAAATATTAAAACTGGCGATGAAATTAGAATTCTCGTATCCGATATCGGACGAAGAATTGACAAGACAAATTCAAAGTCAATTATCGTCTTTCCCCGTAGAACATATAGAGGAAACCGTATCGGTATTTATCGGATGCTTAAAAACTTCGTGCGCACTTCCGAAATCAATGGACGATGTGGATTCTTGTTGTTTCACATCGAACATTTCGATACCGAATACGAACACTTGCACATACAGCAACAACTCCTGTCGATGTGTTTGTAGAATCGGGAGGTATAACAGAACAACACGAGACAAAAAATTATTCAAGAGAATATGTCGAAAATGCTCTGCACTATGTCTACTCGAAACAGCAAGGGACTTTCGGAATCATCTTACAATCGAGGTCCCAAAGAATGTTTCATGATTGCAACATTATACATGACGGAAGACATATCGAAAATTCCGAGACAAGATTGGTGGAAAGCGAAACGCAAAGAAGTGAAATTCGCTTTCGATCAATCCGAAGCCCAACACAACCCAGCTGTTGGTTCGATCAAACAAATGTTTGCAGAGATAGCTGGGGAGGAGGTTCCACACGAAACCAAACTTGACCCGAAAAATAAATCACAGAATGTTCAGAATTTAATTATGCATAACGCTTGTCTGCCTTTAACTTCTGTAATTTATTTAAAAGATTGGGTAGAAAATCCATATTTACTGAAACTATCAAAATATATTTTAGAAAAACATTTTCATTATTGCAAAACTTTAATATCAAATATGTCTTTCTTTACAAATTGAACACTGGATAAAAAATAAAGCTAATCCTCGATTTGCGTGTTTAAATGAATCCTTTGACGAATACTATTATTCTATAAACGAAACGCGTGAAATTGTCACAAATTTGTTAAGACATCAGTTTGATGACAATTACGAATATATATAAAGTTATTTCTAACAGATGTATTTAATATATTAAATAAACGAAACGGCAAAAAGAATACGTTGGAATTATTAGGACCTCCAAATTCTTTTAAGACAACTTTTGCAAATTGGATTGCTAGTGCTATTGTTAATGTTGGATATTGTAACACTGTCAATAGATTTAATACATTCAACTTTCAAGAACTTGTAAATTGTCGATTAATAATAATTGATGATCCTAATTTTGAATCTTCAGCATTGGAAAATTTAAAATGTATATTTGCTGGCACTCCTTTAGCTGTAAAAGTAAAGTTTGAAAGAGATGCTGTAATACATAAAACTCCTGTACGAATAATAAATATTTTATTGGAGATGCTTGGGATAAAAGAATTTGTAGATATAAGTGGTCTTTATATGATTTTAGGTTAGAAAAGGAACTAAATCCATTTTATGTTTTTGATGTATTTAAAGAATATGATATCATTGAATAAAATATAATCTTTATTTGAAAATACATATTTCTTTTTACTGTCCTCGTCCCCTACTTGGTCTTACATTATAATTTACATTAACATTTGATGATGTAGACACACCAGATGCTTGTCAAGAAACATCAACCTGTCGCTTTTGATCAATACTTTGAACTTTATTATTAATTTTAGTTGCAAACTTTTGAAGCAAATCTAGTTTAGTTTTATTTCTAGAATCATCTGGGTACATTGAAGAATGAAAATTTTGAGTACTGTCCAAGTACGCATTTGATTCTGAAGCAATACATTGTCTGCTGCAAATATTCCAGATTGACCGTAAAATTCTCTACTGTGCGCTTGCGATACTTTATAAGTTGTGTGACTATCACGTCCGATTTCTATAAATGTTACATTCCAATGTCCTTTACAATTTACATATGTATTTGCACAACCGACACAATTATTAGGCACTGGAAATAATCCTACAGCAAATGTATCTGGAATACTACATTCTTGAACATTTTTCAATGCATTGATTGTAACCACCAAAATCTAATTCTCCAGAACATGTTAAAGAATCAGTTATATCTATGTTGGCACCTAACAAAAATTCTTGTCCAGGCATACCGGAACCGTAAGAAATATACTTGTCACCTATCATTATAATGCCATGAGTTTTAGGAGCAACTTTTAAATATCCCGATTGAACATTATAAGTATATGAAAATGTGTGTCCAATAGCATCTTCTGCTTTAAATTTTTTAATAAACTTTGTTAAATCTGGACAACCGAAATTTTTATTTCCAAATACATTACCCTGACCGGGATCACTATAATTTGTAACGATAGTCATATAAGCAGGATATGTTCGTGGTAAAGTTAAACATGCCGGAAAATCTGTTTGGCAATCTGTGGAACCTGGACTTGCACCATACAAAGTACTTTTATAAGTATCAATTCCTAAAACGGTTGTACTAGTTGATTGCATTGTATATGGCGAGTTAGCCGAAAGCTGTTTTGTGAAGAAGGTGAATAAAGACTATATAAAATCAAGAGGGGTTTTAATTGATCTGTATTAATATTACAAAGGTCATATTGTTTCAATTAATTTGTGCTTTTAAATTAGTAAATGACTAAGGCCGAAAGCTCCTTCAAAATTGAATAAAAAGTTATAAATCAATATATAGTTTTGGCATCATCATAGGAATCTGCCAAGGAGTAGAAACAAATTCGGTGGTCACCCTTCTCTCTTTGCTGCAGCAAGCTGCATTGCCCAGGGACCGCGACGTGGACGCGAGAGATAGGATTTGCTGGCAGAGCTATCATAGATAGACGGCATTTCTCAGGATTCTGCACCTGAGGCCTGTACCAGCCTTTGGTCCCCATTATACTACAACATTACCACTTTGGCTATTTCAACTCTTCTATATTCTGATGTCAAACTTTGCGAGCCACCTGCTGCTGCATTCTCCTTTCCTGATGCTTGGCGCTTTTCTCGTGTACCAGTCGAATCTTGTTCCAACGATAATTCCATCGGATAATTTGAAGCTTGGGCCAATGTTGTTGCAGTACCAGAATCTTGACTTGCTTCCGTTCTTACACGTTTATTTACGGGAGTTGTAACTGCCGATTCTGGTTGCGATGGTTCCGCTGATGTTCCCTCTATTGGATCGTCTTCATTTTGTAATAGCACTGGTGGTGTTGATGGCTGTTGCAAGTGTTGTCCTACACTTCTCCTTGGATGGATTAAAATAAGGATCACCTCTGGCCTGCCTTGCACGACCGCGACGATTGATAACCCGAAACTTTGCGTAATCTTTACCAGTCAGCTTGCGAGGCATACTCAAATAACGATACAAGTTGCATCAGCTTTTATATCAAACACAAACTACGCAATATATTAAAAATGATGACTTGCATATTCTCTGAAAATAATACTAGGAGCTTGACGACAGCGACACGACGTATCGGCAAAATCCTAACCTTGGGGTCCTGCTTCGCATTAAATGTATATTCATCCTATCAGGACTTACCCCAAGGTGTATATATATATATATATATATATATATATATATATATATATATAGTTGCAAAACGGTATGTATTGAAAAGCATTTCCTAACACTACTGGATTTCACAAAGGAGCACAGACCGTTATCACAGGGGAGAGAGAAAAGAGGATTTATCACTTTAGACGGGAATATCCTCAAAAGTTTGTTCGGGGTAATGAATTATAGAAAAAAAAATCATTACCAACCTCCAGAATTGATAAGCCTGAGACATGTGGATCAGAGTCTCTTAAATAATCTACTGGGAAGTGACTTACCCACTAAACTGTCTTTCCATCTACTAACTTTAAACTCTCTTCCAAAAATCAAATTGTGTACAAAATCAAGAGAACCAAGTGGAGCCATGAGTCACACATATTACCAACTTTATTGGGACTTATAAACAATTAAGTACTGGCCGTATATATATGATATTCTAATTCCAATTACATATATAAAAACTCATGTAAAGGAATCACACACCGAAGAAACTATAAGCCTTACGCCTAACACACAGTCATATTTAATTAGATCTGAACCAACATAAGCAGGTTAAAGTCTGTTATAAGTGTCGTACTTGAAACCAGGCCAAGGGGACGATAAGATCAGTCCTTTACCACTTCAGGGTTGTGACTCCTGGAGTTAATCTCCAGTTTCATTATCAATAAAACTTCTTTTCAACCTTCACAACTGTTATTGATGGAGCTACGGCGACCATCTTCCAAGATTCCACGAGTCGGATCCGAACCGTACTACTTCTATCCTATCGCCATCCCTAGAAATCTCTTCCTCTCCGCTCTCCAGTACTTCTCCCCTCTCAGCAGTACCTGGAACTCCAATATCGCCCCTGGTGGGGGATTACAACACTATATATGGTTCAAGTTGCACAGATGTAGCTTTGAAAAGGTCCAAAGAAACACGTACCTGATGAAATGTGTGTGTCACAAAATAATTATATTTAAGTAGCAGAGCTTAAATAAGTTATAGAAAAATATTAATATACTTATATGACAATTATTCTTTGTTTTTGTGATTCTGTAAACCTTGGTGATCTTGTATAGTGAAACTCATAAACCGTGTAGTAAAAAAAATAGAAATTTTAAAATACAACCATTTTCACTGTATTAGGGCAAGCCTTCACGTACAAGTCAAAGTTGCTGGTCTTGCCACCAAACCAAGGCGGGAGGGATGAAGAAATTACTGTAATAGGACTGTTAAAACATCTCATGTACTACATGAGGTGAGTAGACTAGTGGATGTAGTCTGTGTAATATGATCTTGACGGAACCTCAATTAGTATTTATTGCAGAAGGAGGAGGAGCTTCAGCAGAGACGAATGTCTGGCTTGGCTCATGGAAAACTCTACAGTTTCAACTTGCATCTTGTCCCTAGCGTGAGAATGCAAGTCAACTACTTTCGGCAGCCATTTGCAATTTCCAATTGGATCCCCATTTCAAACTGGGCGGGTTTGATGAATGAAGATTTGCCCCCTCCGCGGGAGAATCTGGACAGTCTTCCTCTTTTCTTGTAATATATTTTAATTACCTCCGAGTGTTGCGTTATTAGGTTACAACACCTGTCTGTCTCTCATCTGATTGTAAAGACAATCACGAACCCAAATAATCTTTCCCATCTTACTTTCCTTTAAATACTTTCTAATCGATAGTCAATCGATACACGAGATGTTTGGCAGCTGCGGGATTAATCAGAACACTCGAGAAATCTAGCGAATTTAAGAAAACACTCCAAATTATCCAGACTGAATTTTAGGACAGTGAAATTCCATGTCCGTGAAAAGTAAGTGAAATAGTAAGTACATTTTGAACAATGGAAGCTTGTAACGAAACAGGTGAACAATTAACTGTAAGCGAAATTGAATCAGACAGTAGTTTAGGATCGTGGTTATGTTCGGATGAATTAAAAGAAAGGGAAAAGAATAGACGTTTAGCATTTAACGAATATAAGATGCTGGCTAATGCAGAATTCTTTTTTTCTATTATAGATACGATAAACTTGTTTGATACTTTTTGGTGTAAGAATGATTTAGATTTTTTATATTTTAAAGCGATATGCGATGAAAACGAATATGAAATAAACCAAAGAAATGAATATGTGAGAACCGATTTAAGCTCATTTAAAAAAAAAATTGTAAATCCGATAAACGAAAGTAATTGGGAAAATGGCATCAATAAAGCTCGGTTGGGAAAGGTTTTGACAAGTACTCAATACCCTTTAACGGGTGAGAGTGCTTTAAAGACGTTTTTATCGAAAGGTGCCAGTTTACATGAATGTTTCGATTTCAGTAGATATAAATGTAAAACATTTGACATCTTTATGGCCGCTTTGGAATTTTTTGCAGAAGCGAATAACGAAAGTTTTGCCTTGGGAATTTTACGATAAAGTAATGAATTATTCAAAATTGCCTTTCACGTTAGACAATTGTTTTATCGAATGCAAGTGTTATCAACTAAATCCATTACAGTTAGTTCAGATAACAAATTACAAACACAGGACGCTTTGCGTACAATATTTTGTTTTGTTAAAATGTACAGAAAGGAATACAGACCATCCTTATATAGAATTTAATAATAATTACCATTTTACTAGTAAAAATGAATGTTTTCAATTAATTTTTTTAAACAAAGAATTCATGTTTTGCAACCATTGCGCAAAATGTACTTTCAATATTTTTCTGACAGCTAATCAATTATATAATGGCGAGAAATATGGACTAATGAACTAGGTATGTTTTTTTTATGTTTCAGATGCATACTAATAACTCATCGACTATCGCCTTTGTTTCTAAGCATTAAGTGCTCTTCCGTCCCACCTTTACCTGGTTGGGGGCCAGCCTTACATACTGTTAGAGTAGGGCTGATGAGTGCCAGCGTACTGTAGGTGGACGATCGGAAGGATGGCGTCAACCCCCGGCCTGGAGTCATTAGATTCCCTCCAATCCTGGCTGCACAGTCTGCCGAATGGCAGGAGGAGTCCCCCTACAGGGAGTCCTGGAGTCTCTCCCCTTATTATCAACAAACAAAAGACAAAACCCCGACACGGACTAATTCCCAGGACCGAACTAGTTATTAACGCCGTAACACGGGCTAATTCCCAAGCACCATGCCTGCAGATGTCCTGCCGCCCATAGTGGCCTATAATCACCAGTTCATGGCACGCTACACGCCGCAAAGGTTTTTTTACTAAGCGCCGGGACAACCGTACGGTGATATGCACATCCACACGTCGTGACTACGAGAACTTCCAAGAGTTTCTCAAGTCAAAGCGGGTGGAACACTCACTGTTCCTCATCCGTGACGTACGTGTACGCGGCAATACACGAGTCGACATGTAAAGAATCTGCTACACGTGGCCTCCCAAACAATAATTACCCTGAGAACTTTAATATAATCCCCTTTTAATTATTTCTTTTGTACATGATATATACACGCCGGTCCCATTTTAAAACAATTGCGTTTTCAGATAATAAATTTACATATTTAACCCAATTATTTAACTTAAATACTTAATATCCATCCATCATTTACAATTTTCTGGGGAATCATTGATGCAGGAATCGAAAAGAAATAGACAAATGCCTGCGATCTTATTAGTGACGCGCATGAATGGATTAACGAGACTTCCACTGTGTATAATTTAATTATTTATACAGAGTTTACGTGTACGTGTATCCCACCTCCTGTTCTAAGCCCGGTTGTAGGGGCAGTGGGAGTCTCGTCAGTCTACTAATTCTTGGAGCAGTACGTTGCTTAGGGATGAAAAACACTGAGTATCCCTTGCAGGCTTTGGCCCGTTGTTACCTAGTACTAAGTTTGGGAACTGCGCCCACACCTGCAGCCAGTCTCGGTTAACCGATGACTTCCTAAAATTAAATGCTTCATCTTATTAGTGACGCGCATGAATCGATCAATGAGGACGGAGCAAGTACTTTTCCACTTTGCTCCTTATCGCGCACAGCAGGAACCTGTAAGTGCTCCTTCTCAAGTACTGTCCACACTCCTCAACAGAAATTGACGATTGTCGCCATTTTACCTGCAATCTTATTAGTGACGCGCATGAATGGATTAACGAGACACCCACTGTGTATAACTTAATTATTTATACAGAGTTTACGTGTATCCCACCTCCTGTTCTAAGCTCAGTTGTAGGGGCAGTGGGAGTCTCGCCAGTCTACTAATTCTTGAAGCAGTACGTTGCTTAGGGATGAAAAACACACTGAGTATCCCTTGCACGCTTTGGCCCGTTGTTACCTAGTACTAAGTTTGGGAATTGCGCCCACACCTGCAGCCAGTCTCGGTTAACCGATGACTTCCTAAGATTAAATGCTTCATCTTATTAGTGACGCGCATGAATTGATTAACGAGACTTCCAAAATGCGCACCAACACTCAAAATAACCAATAAGAATATTACGTTAAAAACCAAAAATTTACTCGGCACCACACGAACCTAAGCTTCTTAGCACGTATCAAATATATTTGTAATAATGTCCTGATCATAGTCACTTCAAGGGAATGCTTCTATAAAACGAAAGGAAAGTCCTCATAAGAGCGCTGGGTGCAACACCTGCAGCCAGTCTCCGTTAACCGATGCATTCGTAAACCAAATTGCTCTCATCTTATAAGTGACGCGCATGAATGGATTAATGAGGACGGAGCCAGTACTTTTGCACTTTGCTCCTTAAGTGCTCCTTCTCAAGTACTGTCCACACTCCTCATCAGAATTCGATGATTGTCGCCATTTTACTGACTAAAACTTCAAATAGCTACAACATAGCAAAATAGTATTCTAGTAATATAAATATACTTAGTAATTAATTATAGTCAATATAATGTAATTGATAGAAACGTGTCCCCATTATATTTTAGAATATTTTAAAAATAATCATCTTGTGAGGTTATGTAGGTTAAATTAATTTAATTATATATGATAATATGCTGAGGGGGAATATAAAGAAAAGAAATACAAGTTTTAATATTAAGAAACATCAAAGTTTGACAAATCTAAATTAAAAGTAACAGACATTTTAAGATTTGTTTATTTCTGGGTTTGCAATCTGTCCGTAAATTTTATAATAAGGGAAATAGAAATAAGCCCAACAACCGCAGCAGATTGGTCTTCTTTCTGTAGGGAAGTAGTGTACGATGCATTTAATAAGAAAAGACAGCCCCTGAGATAGATGAATCTAAGTTTGGGCGAGAAAAATATGGAAAAAGACGAACTATCACCGGACAATGGGTTTTTGGAGGTTGAGAGAAATACGGGGAAAGTGTTTATGGAAATTGCCCATTTAAGGAATGCAAATACGTTAATTACAATAATTCAGAAGTGGGTCCTTCCATGAAACGACTATCATTGCTGACGACTGGCTTCCTTCATTTGGCTACAAGCATTTTAAAGTAAGTAAAAGTATGTATGACAATTCAATACAAATTAAATAACACATGTATGTTGTTGTTTACAGGTGAATCATAGCAGAAATTTTGTTGACCCGGTTACAGGAGCGCGCACAAATTCCATGGAGGGCTACAAAAGGCAAATATGAAGGAATCGCACATTCCAGGCAAAATTGCAAAATATATGTTTCTATCCTATATTTCTTTTGGGAACTTGTCTTTAGCGAGGTTCCTTTAAATAGGTATCTTTCTGGCCCTCCATGTACCTTCTATTGCATTCAAATGTACTTCTGTTATTGGATCAACAAAGTTCTTCCTTTGATTGACCTACAAAATGCTTGTTCATTTCCACACTTTCCCCGTATCTCTCTCTACAATTTCTATATTTCTTCTCCCTATACGTTGACTCATCAATATCTAGTATGACGCCTTTGCCATTTTCTTAATGAAGAAGTGATATACAACTTCTCTCCAAACAGATGACCAATCTGCCATGGCCATTGGACTAATTTCTATGTCTTATTATGTAATCGTTGACCCAGAAATATACAAATTATAAGTATGTCTGTTATAAGTAATTTGGAATATCCAAAAAATGCCCCCTATTCAATGTCGCCCGGTATTGCTAAGCTTCCTCTTTCTTAGTAGTGTTAACTACTTTTTTCACGCCTACATATCATCTTATTCAAGTTGCGGCTTTCCCCCACATTTCCACCATAGATATTTCTCGTCCTCAGGGATAATTTTAAAGGCTGCTACAACACATAGCATATATTTTGATACCTCGTATTACATTTTGTGAACAGAAATTCAAAATACTGATCCATTAATCTTATTTTGTTATTGTTTTATGTGAACTGAAGTTCAGAATTATTTAACAGAAATTCGAAATTAATATTATTTCTCTTGTAAATCTAATTACAATTTTATTTTCTGTGAACCGAAATTCAAAATACTGATTTGTTAATCAAAGTGATAGCTCCTGTCTTATCAATTGGCAAATGAATGATTTACACATACTGAACTAATAGGATAAAAATAAACCAGGCTTGGGAAACTAAATTGTATATCATTATCATAACATGATTAGTGTTTCATGCTACTTATATATTTAATTTTTTTAGGTTTTAAGTGTACGAGCTGCATTTTTGAGAAGAATATGGGAGACGTTGCAGTGAAGCATATGATGAGAAAGAAGTTAAAGGAGTGTGGATGCGATTCCAGACATTCTCCCCAATTGTCCTGATTACCTTTCCTGTAATCAGCCATTCTGGGAATCTCCGACTACCAAGAGGCAGAAGATTGAAAGACGACAACTTGGACTTGCCATTCAAAAGACTTAACAATCAGAAAAGGAATTCCAGGAAAAATATAGTTTCCACTCTGTCAATGAATTTAAGAAATGTGTTACCCTTGCGCTTGTCCCAAAAGATTGGACATTTGTAGTAAATGGAGAATCTGTGATTTTTTTTTTCTTGCAGATAAATTTTGATCCCTTTCCTCACATTGAAAGCAGCCTCCAAATCACAAATGATTTTAAGTGCCATTCTGTACTTAAGGACATTATAACTAAGAAATGATTTCCAAATTAATTTAAGAATATACAGGATTTATATAAGGCTTTACAGACAATATCGAAATGTATGTTTAATTTCTACCAGGAGGTCACTGCCATGGTGAAGAGCATCCCGGAGTTTGAGATGAATATGCTAAGAGGGGTAAAACGGGGACCCACTATCACCTCTTATATTTAACGTAGTCTTGGACGAGATCAACAAACGCCTCGAGACAAAGAAGGTCTTCGCCCTCAAGTGATATATATACCAGTGAGACCAAAGTAATGACTAAATATAGTTGAAACGCTAGTCCAAAGTCAGAAACCCAACCGAGTGAAACAAAATCCAGTCCCAGTGCACCCGTCTACCCGGGACAAGAGTGGACGAGGAGACCCCTGGACAGGAGTAACTCAGCCGAAGGCCACACATCCACTGTGAGCCTCGCCACATTCCAACATCGGTAACGGGCACTCAGCCTGATACTAACAACTCCGAGAAAATATACTGGCATTAGTCATGGAAACCCTACGGGATCCTTAAACAACAAACCGACCCAGTATTACAAGTAGGCACCGAAGGACAGAATAGATGCAAAATTTACGGCTCTTTAGGACCTTCTTTAACAAGGCGAGGACATAAAACAGGGGAAGAGTGAAGCCCATCCCGATGAGACCACAACTGATGGCTAAAGACGAAAGCAAAGCCAGTCGGGGTCTTCCTACCCTTAACACACCCGAATGTTTCGTCTAAAATAAGGCAGTCTTTATCCCCAAAGAAAATATGGACTCTGTAAACTATAGGCCATTCACCGTCCCCTCGATGTTAAGTAGAACTTTCTGGGGAATTTAAGAATAAATAGATGAATGCCTCTCATCTTATTAGTAACGCGCATGAATGGATTAACGAGACTTCCACTGTAGATTCTAATTCTGAAACAGATTTTGAGATGGAATTTCAGTTGAGATTCAAAATCGGTCCTAAAGACAAGACACTGTACATCGTGTCACTTCGGATTGCAAGGCGTCGCGGCTCATGTACCAGCAGGACACCATATCCGACGACTACCTAGTAAGACCAATAGGAATTGTGACATGGGTAATGGTGAATAATATAGAGGGATGAGACCAGAGTGTTAGCAGCTCTGTGGCCCGTCTATAACCAGCTCCTATGTCGACTAACGTAGCCTCGGACTTGGGATTGCAAGGTGTCGCGTCAACAAACCCATATTAAGAGTATTCAGACAAACCCCAGGCTGCACGCAATCCATGCAGCTCTTCACGACCCTCTTAAACAAGGCCAGGACGTAAAGAAGGTAAAAGTGAAACCCAACCCGACACTGAGATCGGGTAGTACTCCGTAGAACGGCTTCCCGAATTATACGAAGGACTATGGGGAGACAAGAAGGCGAGTGACAGAAGTACCACAAGGGACATAGCATTGATTCAATCCTAGCAAAATGGACCATCGCAGATGTGGAACATCACTGTCTGGAAAATTGCAACCCAAGAAAGATGCTTCCACGTGGTTCTGAGGCAATCCTCGACCACGGAGATTGCTAAACGCTTTCCCAGCATGCGGTCGAATGTCAGCAGGGCCAGTTGGGCTCCGTAAGGGGGACAAAGGGTGCGTGGAGGCGCTCGCAGCAATCTTCAACTTGTTACTACTAGCCTTAACGCACCCGAGTGTTTCGTCTAAAAAAATGGACCAACTATAAGCAAATCGCTGACACCTTGATCTTAAACAGAACTTTCTGGGAAATCATTGATGCACGAATGCGAGAATAAATAGTTAAATCCTCTAATCAATTTCTTAGATGTAACGATGAGGGTAGGAAACAAATTAAAATTTAAATGCTATAAAAAAGAGGAATGTGCGAATGTGTTGTTAAATTACAAACCTAATCATCCATTTAAATATAAGAACAATATGGTTAAAAACTTTTTGTACAAAGCAAAAAAATTAGCAGATAACGAATACATTAATGAGATTCAGAAAAAATGTTTTAAAATATTGATAAAGAATTGGTACCCAATTAATTATATTAATAAAATTTGGTATGGTAAAATATAATTATAGTTTAGGAATAAACAATGTATATATAAATAAGGAATTAAGTGATATGAAATCTCAAAAAAGAATAGGATTGTACAAATATTTTCAATCCTATGAAATAGCAAATCAAAATGATGATATAGAAAAGAAGGTAGACGTTTGTAATGTTATGTAATTATAAGTAAAGATAAGTATAGTTATTATAGTATTAGTTACATAAACGGACTATCTGAGAAATTATCAGATTTATTAAAAAATAATAACTTCAACGAGGTGAAATTAGCAATGAAACCAATAAATAACAATTTAGACAATATGAAGGACAAGATAAAAAAGTTAGACATGAGAGACTGTATATATAAGATTAATTGTAAAAATTGTAATCCAAGTTATATAAGTAGGACTGGCATGACTATGCAAAAAAGAATATACCACCATAAGAGTAATGCCAAATTAGGCTCCAAAACTAATACGGCATTCATTATCAGACCATTTGAAAGAAATTGGTCATGAAGCCGAGTGGGAAGATTTCGAAATCCTGCATAAAGAAAAATCTAAGAGAGGTTTGATAGAAGGAAAACACAAATCAAGTGGTAAACAAAAGGAGTGAAATAGGTAATGTGGGGACACATTACAGCAATTGTATCCAATTATTAAATATTAAGAGAAAATGTAAATTATATTAATATAATTATATATGTAAGATGTAAAACTATATACTGTATTGTAGGAAAGTAGAATAATTATATTGTATAAAATTGTTAATTATCATAATAGAAGGTTGACCAGCGTAGTAGTTGCGTTGACTAATGTAGTAGGTACCGTTAGTGACGACACGAGGTACAGTGCAAAAGAGAACAAGCAAAATGGTTGTGTGATAATATATGTAAGGAAGAAGAAAAAAATCCAGGTGAATAGATGTTTAAAGGAATAATATAATTGTTGCCAATTATATACGTGTACCCTTTCATGTTGTTAATAATCGTGTATATATATTGTATTTGCAGTTCATAATGGCTATTGTCAAAACATCCTGAAAATAAAGAACATATTGAGACAACTCTTCTGTGGTTTTTATTCACAATATAAATTGTTTACAGTTCATGAGATATGAGAGTCCAAACTGTGCCTAAAAAGAGCATGGGATAACTGTATCTACCCCCTTAAACGTTGAAGTATAAACCCTGGATTAAACATGACAGCAGCTCTGAAATTGATAGATTTTCAACAAGTTGCCGAGGTAGAGAAAGCTTTGCGGAGTATGGGCAAAGAAGCCAGAACTAACAGAAGAAGGCTTAAAATCAAAAAAATGAATATAGTGCTTGGGGCTTCTGACATGTAGTTATGGTAAATTAAATATGGAAAAATGAAAAAGAATATCCAAGTACATTTATCTCAGGAACCACACAAGATGAATAGTTTTCCACCCTTCTCTCTTTGCTGCAGCAAGCTGCATTGCCCGGGGACCACGACGTGGACGTGAGAGATAGGATTTGCTGGCAGAGCTATCATAGATAGACGGCATTTCTCAGGAGCTTAGCCTGAGGCCTGTACCAGCCTTTGGTCCCCACATTTATAAATAATTAAACTTTCACAAGCATCTAGTCACAACCTGTGCTGTCACTTCCACCATTTCTGAGTTAATTTGCAACCGCAAGACCTCCAATGAAAAATTGATTGATATTTAAAGCAATCTTAATTAAATTTGTCGAAAGATGAGTTGAGATACACCACAGATGTTATCAGCAAAACCATACAAATGTTCCTACAGGTTACAATACCAACTACAATATTCTATCCTACCCATTTTCAAGACTCCATTCACTATTAGTATTTATTTATTTGTAGAAACTACACTTCAATATGTTGGAAAGACAATATAATTAACTTATTGAGGTTAGAATATCAGCGGTGTAACCAAACTCGTCCTGTTTCTCTACTTTTAATCTTTAAACAGAAACGGGTTGACTTGGTTGACCTTCACCTAGGACAACACAAGAAAACTAGTAACTTTATTCGTACTAACGGTTCAAGTACACTAGATAAGAAAAATTATTCTTTCCCTAGGGCAGCCGTTTTTTAGCCATCGCAAAAGATGCGATTGATCTGTTGCATCACTTTCGTAGTTGAGAAAACACCAACAAACGCAATTATTTTAAGTTTATTTCAAATACCGTTTAAAGTTACTCTACAAGTCGATGTACGAGTAATTTAAGACTTTACAGTAGGACGTTTAAGGACACGATAAACTTCACTAACGGTTCACTCCGGAAACTTTCACTTTAGGGAATATAATTTCCCCCAAGAAGAACTGTAATTAATTACAAGTTCCGACGCAGGTCGTTCTTCACACGTCCTTGTAATGCGCACTGATGCAGCAGCAGTGGACGAGCCAGCCACGTGTACGCACGACACGTAGTTTGCGACTGCTGCCCGCCAGAGTGCAGAGCTGTTCTTCTACGCGCAGGATTTGGCGCTCGCTTTTAAACTGCAATTACTGAATATATGATGAGCTGTCAATAACTGCTTTTGAAAACACTCGTTTCCGTTCCCTTAATTCAAGGCACTAAAGAATTAAACCACCAATTTCAGAATTCACTAAATTGTAATGATGAGCCACCCTCCAGAATACACAACTCTGAACTAAAGTTTCACTCGCCAAGCGAACTGAGGAATCGTTTAGGCAATCCTGCAAAATTAACAATCGTCAAAATGAAATGTCACGCCACAGGATAATGATATGGGTGGATAGAATCACTAATGAGGTAGTTCCAAGCAGAATAGGGGGGAGAGAGAAGAATATGGTGGACTTTTTAATTAAGAGATAAATAGGCCACATTTTAAGACACGAGGGTCCTGTGAAATTAGTATTAGAGGGAACTGTGTGGGGGTAAGAACAGAGGAGATGGAATACACTAAGCAGGTTATGGAGTGGTGTGGCAGTTATACGGAAATGAAAAGGTTTGTGCAAGATAGGTTAGCATGGAGCGTCAAATCGGACACGCAGAATACAGAAATTACATTAATTTTTTTCTGACAATTGTACTTATTTTCTTTCCACAGATTATTATATTATTATTAT
>CM067376.1:6783481-6826206 GCA_034510155.1 Eucriotettix oculatus | reverse complement strand
AATCAATCGATACACGAGATGTTTGGCAGCTGCGATTCCACGTCCGTGAAAAGTGTGTTACTGTCAGAAGAAATACAGCGACCGCCACTTGAACTGTGTGACGACTTGGTGGGAACCTCACAGCATCCTTCAAGACATCCGACAACGCGAGTGGAAATTTGGACGGCCATAAGTGACAGCAGCTCGTCTTCAGTATTTCTACACTGTGAGTCTTGCCCATATCTTAAAGAAGTGATAATATTTATTAAATGTTATTGTCAGACTGGTCTGTTGCAACCCTCCATGACTACAGGTGGTCCTTTGCCCGGTGGCAGTAGAATAAAATTAGAACATATTTAGCAAATTTAAGTACAAAGATAAATTACAGAAAAAGAAAGATTACTCGACAAATCCTCAATCCATTCGGAGGCTTTATCGTCGCCATGTGACTTGGAATGTCGTAAGGTAGAGGATTATTTTTTGCCCAAGCCTGGGCTCCTACTCCTCTCCCTCTTCTGTTTCCATGCACCAAGGAAGTTCTTGAGAAACTCCACACCTGGTGACGACCGTTTAACATGCAAATGCTCAATATCTTGCCTGGAAATCCTCTAACACAATCCTGATATTTGAGAAGGGCGATGCAGAGGACATTAGTAATTGGCGTCCTATTTCCATTTCCAGGACAGACTTTATATAAACTATACACTGGCTGTCTCACACAGAGACTGAGTAATTGGCTTTCTACCATTTGATGGAGTTCTTGAACACAATTTTGTTCTACAAGAAAGAGACATTCTATGGTAAATCCAGAACAAAAGTATATTTGTAACTATTGCAATTTGAAGTTGGGTTTTGAAGATGATGTTTCGCGTGCAACCATTCAGTCTTATAAGCCGTTTCAAAATTATACCATCTCATGCTACGAAGAAATGTTACACAGTATTTACGATAATCGCTTAAAATATTTCTGTAACAAGTGTTCAATATTTATGGGAAGACTATTTTAAATAGGTAATATTTTGTTTTATGTTTCAGTAATTGCCGCTATTTCTTTCGACCATCACAGCGAGAAATAAACTGTTTCTTTTCTCCACGTTCCGCTGTTGCTTACAGGATGGACGTTGATGCAGAGATAATAGAAGAGGATTCCAACAGCTACAAATCTGAAGTGTCCGAGTACGAGCCACACCCGGAGGGGAAAACCGTTACTATATACTCTCAACCGGACACCATCGAAGAAGTTCTATTGGTTAAATAGAACCCAGCTGTTTGCTCGATCAAGCAAATGTTTGCAGAGATAGCTGGGGAGGAGATTCGGCAGGAAACCAAACTTGACCCGAAAAATAAATCACAGAATGTTCAGAATTTAATTTTATATAATGCATGCTTGCCTTTAACTTCTGTGATTTATTTGAAAGATTGGGTAGAAGATCCATACTTACTCAAACTTTCAAAGTATATTTTAGAAAAGCATTTTCACTATTGTAAAACTTTGATTTCAAACATGTCTTTCTTCGAAATTGAACACTGGCTCAAGCATAAGGCTAATCCTCGATTTGCGTGTCTAAACGAATCATTTGACGAATATTATTATTCTATAAATGAAACTCGTGAAATTGTAACAAATTTGTTGAGACACCAATTCGATGATAATTACGATTCTATTAAATTATTTCTCACAGATGTATTCAACATTTTAAACAAACGCAACGGAAAAAAGAATACATTGGAACTTTTAGGTCCTCCAAATTCATATAAAACAACTTTTGCAAATTGGTTAGGTAGTGCAATCGTTAACGTTGGATATTGTAACACCGTCAATAGATTCAATACTTTTAATTTTCAAGAATTGGTTAATTGTAGACTAATAATAATTGACGATCCAAATTTTGAATCTTCAGCGTTAGAAAATTTAAAGTGTATTTTTGCTGGAACTCCTTTGGCAGTGAAAGTTAAATTTCACAAGACACCAGTAATAGTTTGTACAAATACTAAATACTTTATTGGAGATGCATGGGACAAAAGGATTTGTAGGTACAAGTGGTCATTATATGATTATAAGTTGGAAAAGGAATTAAATCCATTTTATGTATTTGATGTATTCAAAGAATATTATATAATTGAATAAAATGTTTATTAAAACAAATACATTTCTTTATGTTCGTTTTCCTGCAGTACTTGGTCTAGTATTATAATTTACATTAACATTAGATGATGTAGAAACACCAGATGCTTGCGAAGAAACATCAATTTGTCTTTTTTGGTCAATACTTTGGACTTGGTTATTGATTTTCGTAGTAAACTTTAGTAATAAATCAAGTTTAGTTTTATTCCTAGAATCATCTGGATACATGGTAGAATGAAAATTTTGAGTACTGTCCAAGTACGCATTCGATTCTGATGCTACGCCATTCCATACATTATCGGAAGCAAATATACCAGATTGCCCATAAAATTCTCTGCTGTGAGCTTGAGAGACTTTATAAGTGGTATGACAATCCTAAATGTCACATTCCAGTGTCCTTTACAATTTACACAAGTGTTTGCACATCCAATACAATTATTGGGCACAGGAAAAAGACCTATTGCAAAAGTGTCTGGAATGCTACATTCTTGAAGATTATTCAAAGTAGACAGATATGCGCACTTTTCTATACATTGATTATATCCACCGAAATCGAGATCACCTGAAGCTGTTAAAGAATCTGTTATATCTATATTGCCCTTTCCATTTGCTCCCAATAGGAATTCTTGTCCAGGCATATTTGAACCGTACGAAATATATTTGTCTCCTTTCATAATGATACCATGTGTTTTAGGAGCAACTTTTAAATAACCAGACTGTACGTTATAAGTATAAGAAAATGTATGTCCGATAGCATCGTCTGCTTTAAATTTTTTGATAAACTGTCAAATCTGGACAACCAAAATTTTTGTTGCCTGAAAACATTTCCTTGACCGGCATCGCAATAATTTGTAACTAGACTCATATAAGCCGGATAACTTGGCGGTAAAGTTAAACATGCCGGAAAATCTGTTTGAACCTGGACTTGCTCCGTATAAAGTATTTTTATATGTTCCCAAGTCCAGTACTATTTGACTTCATAGTATTTCCATTTAAAATTACTTTCCTGGGTAAAACATTAAATTCCTTATTCAAGCCTGTGGCTAAACCACCGTAAATAACATGATTTATCGAAGCATTCAAAACTTGCTTCTGCACCCATAAATTTAACATCACATTGAATTTGTAATGCCTTTGCGTACGGAGGTAGAGTATCCCATTCGGCAGGACTCAGATACGAACATAAAGTATTTGTAAATAAATACATGAAACTGGTTGTTAAAAATTTTCCCACTTTTTTAGTATCCAATAAAACATCTTCCCATAGAAATGTGTGTGCCCAACTGTGAAAATCAAAGGTTCTAGAAAAATCCACAACAGTCTCGTAATTTCGAGGAGTACTCCACATTGGAAAAGAAACGGTACTCTGTGAGCCACCTGCTGCTCCATTCTGCTACTTGGCGCTTTTCTCGTCCACCAGTTTCCTCTAATGATACTTCCATCGGATAACTGAGATAACATGAGATAAATCACTTGCACCTTCTTCACTTGGTTCTGTTCTTATTCGTTTTTTCACGGGAGTTGTAACTGCCGATTCGGGTTGTGCTGGTTCTGCTGATGTTCCTTCTATCGGATCATCTTCATTTCGTACGGGCGTTGATGGCTCTTCCAATCGTTGTCCTACACTTCTCCTTGGATTAAAATAAGGTTCACCTCTAGCCTGTCTTGCTCGACCGCGACGATTGATAACACGAAACTTTGCGTAATCTTTACCCGTCAGCTTACGAGGCATACTGAAATAAAGATACAAGTTGCATCAGCTTTTATACCAATTACAAACTACGCACTTATTAAAACCCTCTCCAAACTTTCTGAAAAGGTAACACTGCTGCGACTCACTAAATTCCTCAATGAAAATAAAATACTCATAAAAGAACAATTCGGCTTCAGACAAGGACACACCAGACAGCACGACTGCTGCAAGACGCCTACGAAGGCCTAAAGACGAAATACAGCAGCAGTGTTCCTAGACCGGACCCAAGGACTCATTTACAAACTATATAAAATAGCTTGCCCAGACCATCTGATTCACCTCATAAACTCATACCTGACGGACAGACGTGATAATTGACGGAAAACTTGGCCAGACGAAGACGGTTCAGAGCGGAGGAAGCTGCCTCGGCCCGACATACCAATACACCCATTCACCAGACTAGCATTGTACGCAGCATACTACGTCTCTGACAAAAACGTCAACTACGCCGCCCGTAAACTCCAACATGGACTCAACCAACTACAAAAGATGGCGAATATCGCTCAATGCTAAAAAAACCCAAGCCATTATATTCACCCGTGGCCGACGATTGCCCGACACACACATTATTGGAAGTAAACCATGACATCGTGCCGTGGCAAAAAACGGCTAAATATCTAGGACTCGACCAGAAATTAAATTTCAATTCTCATATCATATCAGCACGTAACAAATGTTTCGGAACCCTAAAGGCACTATATCTATCCACTGCTAAATTCCCCTTCACTAAAAACAAAACTAAAATTATACAAATCAATAATCAGACCGGCTTAACGTATGGATGTGAAATATGGGGAGCCGCATCCAAACCCACGCTAAAACAAGTTCAGATATTTCAAAATAACATCCTTCGAATTATACCTGACATACCACCATACACAAACCTCACTGACGTTCACACACATATGAATATACAAAAAATACAAGACCACATCAGACGGCGAACTATTAAATTCTATGAAGACTGTGCCCGATCAAAATTCAAATTAATTTAGGAAAAAACGAAATACAAAATTACCAACTAAAACAGGCTGCAATAAATTAAACAATAATATATATATTACTACTGTCAGCTGCGGAGTAGTGCGGACGTATTTTCCGTGTTCCGGAATACTTTGCGATGGGCTGCGGCGCCCTTGGGACCTACCGGGCTTAGTATTGGTGCATGGGCGGCCAGATTCCGGTACTCGAGGGAGAATGTTGCGGCGAATTTACCGGAGTTAAATAGTTTCACTCTATTAGTGGTAAGCATTCTGCTAATTATTGGAGGAGTGGAAATGAATCCAGGACCTACTCAGGTAGATGAAAGTAATCAGGGCATAAAGTGCGAAGTATGCAAAAGAAATTTAAGAAGTGGGCTAATGTGCAGCAAGTGTAATAACTGGTACCACTTCAGTTGCCAAAAAGTGAAAAGAACCCAACAAATTGAAGATAACTGGTGTTGTCGTAAATGCAACGAGGTTCGATTATCTGATCATGCTGTGATTATAAATTTAAGAAAAGAACTAATTGATGTAAAAGAGCAGCTACTTTTAGCAATGAAAAGGATCGAGGAATTGGAAACCGAAAATGGAAGGCTTTGTAAAGAACAGACCAAAGTTAATTTACAGGAGCCTAATAAATCTTATAAATGTCTGGTAATAGGGGACTCGATTGTGAGGCACACAGGAGTGACAAATCCGGACTTGCCAGGGATGAAGACTGCGCAGGTGAAGCAAGTCGTTGAGTGCCAAAATCAAGGTAATCCGGAAAATATAATTATACACGTGGGTACAAACGATGTCAAGAGTAAAAACCTGGAACATTTGGTTGGAGAGATCTAGTGTCATCCGTCAAAAAGGATTATCCTACAGCAAATGAATCCATCAGTGGAGTGCTGCGGAGAAGGGATGTTTACTGGCGAAGGATTGGAAAAATAAATGAATCCCTAGAGTGGGTGTCTCGGATTCTAGGCACATGGCAACGCATGGCATGTAAACTAACCGAAAATAACCAGGAGACAGCCAATCTCCAAACAAAAAACATAGGCAAATCATGTTAAACGAGAACAAAATAAAAACACGATAAAAGACGTGGGCAATAGCCCGATACTTTAACATAAATTGAGGTTGGGACCTCATTCATCAAAGAAATGGACAGCAGGTGCGCACTCGAGTCGTGTACTCCGCAGTAACCACATCTCCACGCTTATCTGTTTTCATCTTCAACGGTTTTAGCCATCAACGTTCCGCAATATCGATATAGTGTTGTGATTCACTGTGCTACAGTCGTTTTAGTGTCTTGTTGTTCATACGTTAGCCTCGCGTGCTCGACCCAGTGACGTCACATCCGTCCCGGCAGCCACCCGTTTACGAGCAAACTCGACCACGTGGTAAGCTATATCGGCTCCCTCTCTTCAACCTAATATTTCTCTCTGCCTTTTTAGATTCTCCTTCATTAAACCAAATGGCACCTATTTCTAATACCGCTTCATCCTCCAAAAAATCGAACCCTGCTCCTAAAAGGCAGGCGTCGTTGGAGACGATGGAGGTTTCTCCATCCGTCTCTAACAAACGTGTGTCCTCCCCAATCTTGGACCGAAACGTCCCTCCCTCACCCCTACTCAATCTCAGGTAGTCGTCCACATTATAAATCTGCCCCCATCCGAGACTCAAAAGTCCCTTACTTCACTCTTCCGTCGTTTCTGCACAGTGCAGATTCAAGACATGTTTCTTACTCGCCAGGGGCATCTAATCATTAAAAGTCTCCATCCCGAATTAAAAGCAAACGTCATAAAAAACTTTAAGAATTGCCTCCCGGACTTTCGCCCCCAATTCCAAGAACGGCCTCCACGCCAATCACAGACTCAAGCTTCTTCCTCCCCAACCTTCTCTGTGGATTTAGACATAACTCCTGAGGAGGTTTCGGAGGAACTGAAGCTCCAGAAAATATCCCATTTCAAATTATGGCGTATAAGGTCACGCGCCCTAGAAAAAGACACAAAAATGATAAGAGTTCTCAGTAAAGACCAAGGCGACATAGACAAAATGCTTCTGAACGGCGTTCAACTTTTCTTCAAAATCCATAAAGTAGAGCCTTCCCACCCTCCTCCGCCCCAACCTGCCCAACCAGACCAGTGTACGGCAACCACAAAGTGTGGACGCTATTGGCTACGGACCAGAGCCAATCAGCTCCTCGATGCCTGGCGACAGGTATAAAGGAGCGACTCATCCCCACAGTCCAAGTATCCCCGGCTCAGGACACTGTCTACCTAGGTTTGCCCCTAAACGCCTCTCTTGGCCAAAACATCCTAGTACAAAACTTCAGGAAAAGAATCACCCAAAGACTTAATTTAATAAAGTGTCTTCGATCTCGCTCCAGCTCCACTTCGACCAAAACACTCCTCCATACTTACAAAACTTTTATCCGCCCTGTTTTTGACTATGCCTTTCTGGCATCTGTCCACATGTCTCCATCCCAAATGAACAACTGGACGAGGCTCGAGCGCCGTATTCTCCGATATTGCCTACAACTTCCGTTCGATGCTCCAAAAACCCAATTAGTCTCGTCATTGCCAAAATACGTTTTTATCGACAAAAGACTCGCTCTCCAACGTGCAAAATTCACGATGCGATCTATCAATAACCAATCTTCGTCCCTTAAAATCTTCAGCCAATCTATCAAGGCCGGCAGGAAACCAAAATTTAAATACCAATACCCTGCCCATGTCTGCTACCAAAATCTTCAGGAAATAGCTCCTGACTGCAACCTACCAAATCATACCCCTCATATCGACTTACCAATTGCCCCCCACCTACGCAACTAAGGACTCAACACACATAATACACGAAATAAATGTTTAATCTCTTTTAACTTTTTCAGGAAATAATAGAAAAACAATAAACTCCTTCAACATGAATTAACAACCATTCTATGTTTCAGATAGCGAGAACCGGCCGGTCTTAAACAATTTACATGCATTAATCTCAATTCTCTCTCCAGTTTCGTCAAGAAATCGCGACATCGTAACTGGTCCTTATACATCCGTCCTACTTGGTGCAGGTTTTCTAGGTTTTCCTGCATCCTATGGCAAATGCAAGTAGGTCAAAAATGTAGCAATGGGCCCTAGTAACCATAGCTACGATCCTCCCCCGCCTACCCTCAACCCTTTCTACCCCCTTTTTATACGTACCTCAAGAATGAAGAGACTTTGGCATCTTTGTGTAGCGCTTTTCAGTGGACGGTGACGGATGGTTGGCCCTCGTTCCGACGGACGACGTCGCCTGCTGATCTACCCCCCCCCTCACGCGAATCGCAAACCCATCACTTCAAAGCCCCGGCGACGAGCTTTCTGCTTGGTACGGAATCCCCATGTTTGTTGCTTGTTTAATTCCCCTCCTTCGACTAAATATAAGTCCTCCCTAATGGTTCTTTACCACCACTGCCGAAGAGGGCTCATAGCCCTATAACGGCTCCGAGATCTTTGTCTCGGATTAAAAACCTTGTTCGTTCGTTCGTTGTCGTCCGGACAGCAGGGGCGCACTCGAGTCGTGTACTCCACAGCAACTACATCTCCACGTTTATCTGTTTTCATCTTCAACGGCTTTTGCCATCAACGTTCCGCTATATCGATATAGTGTTGGAATAAGTGTTGTGATACTTTGTGCTAGTGTCTCTTGTAGTGCATACGCTAGGCTCGTGAACACGTGCTCGACCCAGTGACGTCACGTCCGTCCCTGCAGCCACCCGTCCACTGGACCACGTGGTAAGCTTCAACGGCGTATTATAAGCTTCTCTCTACCCATCAAATATTCTTCTGTGTATTCTTGATCATTCCTTACCATATCCAAATGGCACCTACAACCAATTCCACCACAAACACCTCCTCAAAGAAATCTAGCCTTGCTCCTAAAAGGCAGGCGTCGTTGGAGACGATGGAGGTTTCTCCATCCGTCTCTAACAAACGTGTGTCCTCCCCAATCTTGGACCAAAACCCAAAACGCCCATCCCTCACCCCAACTCGATCCGAGATAGCCGTCCACATAATTAATTTGCCCCCTTCCGAGACACAAAAGTCCCTTACTTCTCTTTTCCGCCGTTTTTGCACGGCACCGATAAAAGATATGTTCCTTACACGCCAGGGGCACCTAATTATAAAAAGCCTGCACCCTGACATTAAAGATAATATAATAAAAGCCTTCAAGAATGGCCTTCCCGATTTTCGACCACAATTTCAAGAAAGACCTCCCCGCCAACAACTGCCTCAAGCTACATCCACCCCAACATTCTCGGTAGTGATTAAAAATGTGGATTTGGACATCACTCCCGAGGAGGTTTCGGAGGAGCTGAAACTTCAAAAGATCTCTCATTTTAAACTCTGGCGCATCAGGTCACGCGCCTTAGACAAAGATACCAAAATGATCAGAGTCCTGAGTAAAAATCAAAGTGACCTGGACCAAATGCTCCTGAACGGCGTGCAGCTGTTCTTCAAAATCCACAGAGTAGAGCCTTCCCACCCTCCTCCGCCCCAACCTGCCCAATGCGGAAAATGCTTTGCTTTCGACCATCTCTCAGACCAGTGCACGGCAACCACAAAGTGTGGACGCTGTGCCGGTCCCCACCCAATTGACAAACCGCAAGACAAAAAATGTGTAAACTGTGAGGGAAGCCATTCGGCCCTCGATGCCCCAAGCGCCCTTCTGCCCCAATTTCAGACAAACTTACAGCTAAATTAAAATCTGTGGACGGCACTGAGGACTTCCGTAAACCAATAAAATGTACCTCTTGTATCTGCCTGGTAACCAGTTACCTCCGCTCAACCACATTAGCTTTCCTCCGCCTCCTCCCAAACAAGCGTGAAGAGGTTATCGCGACTATGAAGTCGATAGCGCACCATGGCAGTTAATTTCTCAAATAACAAAACCCACATAACAATATCTAAATCCGAGCTAACAGTGGTATAACTTCGTCCCAAATGATGGACTCCATGCAGATAGTTTTCTGTAACTCTCAAGGCTTTACTCGGAAGAAAGCCTTAATTCAACACCTCTGCGAGCAACACAAAATCGCGGAGACCTTCCTTCGACCCCATATCTCAGCCCACCTCCCTGGTTACCAATCCATTAGGCGCGATCGCATTCCTGCGGCCGCGCATGGTGGAGTGGCCATCAACACCTTCAGTCAAAACAAATTCCCCTACCTCCTCAGTTCGCCCATCTGGAAGTCGCTATCTGTAGCGTTCTCCACTTCACCATTGCAGTTTTATACTCAGTCCATACTAGACCCGAATCTGCTAGCCTTTCTAGCAAATTTTCCAAATCTGGTCCTCACTGGAGATTTCAATGCTAGAAGGACTGATTTTGGGGATACCCATAACAATGCCAACGGCATCCTATTTTCCAATATCCTCCCTACAATAAACCTATGCAGAATACACTTTACCGAACCATCCTTCATAGGATTCCATGGTACCTCCAAGCCTGACCATATCCTGGTCTCCCCAAACCTCTTCTCATCCGTCAAAACCTGCCGCGTCTTGGATTCAATTGCTTCAGACCTTCTCTGTGAACTTCAAACATCCAATCAGATTCCAAGCCCCCATATAAAATCCAAAGCTTCTATATCACAAAGCTGATTGGAATAGATTCGGCCAAATCATAGACTCTAAAATCCACCAAATCTCTATAAATACTCCTTCTGCTGCAAGCATCGATGCAGCTGACGAAAATCTCTCTTCCCTAATCAACGAAGCTGCAAATTCTGCCATCCCAACCATTAAGATTAACTATAAATCTCCGCCTCTCCCCACACACATCCTCCAACTCATCAAACAAAAGAGGCGCATATATAGACTCTTTACCCGCACCAGACATAGACCCCTTAAAACCCTCTGGAACAGGTTGAATGCCCAAGTCCGTAAAGAGATCATCAAAGTTCAGGAAGAACGATGGACCTCTACAATAACCAAAATTGACTATAGGGATGGTAGCAAGTTTTGGGGAACTTTCAAACGAATCACTGGCCAGTTCCATCCACCATCTTCAATAAATTTAGTGACCCTGAAACTGCAGAAATTTTCGCCACAGAACTCCAAAACACTTTCTCCTTTCCAAATAACCCCAAATTCAATGACGCCTTTCATCACACAGTCCAGACAGAACTTCACCGAGCTGACCCATGTCTCTTGCTTGACCCAATCTCCCTACAGGGAGTGCTGGAGTCTCTCCCCTTATTATCAACAAACAAAAGACGACAAAACCCCGACACGGACTAATTCCCAGGACCGAACTCGTTATTAACGCCGTAACACGGGCTAATTCCCAACACCATGCCTGCAGATGTCCTGCCGCCCATAGTGGCCTAGAATCACCAGTTCATGGCACGCTACACGCCGCAAAGGTTTTTTTACTAAGCGCCGGGACAACCGTACGGTGATATACACATCCACAAGACGTGACTACGAGAACCTCCAAGAGTTTCTCAAGTCAAAGAGGGTGGAACACTCACTGTACCTCATCCGTGACGTAGGTGTACGCGGCAATACACGAGTCGACATGTAAAGAATCTGCTACACGTGGTCACCCAAACAATAATTACCCTGAGAACTTTAATACAATCCCCTTTTAATTATTTCTTTTGTACATGATATATACACGCCGGTCCCATTTTAAAAGAATTGCGTTTTCAGATAATAAATTTACATATTTAACCCAATTATTTAACTTAAATACTTAATATCCATCCATCATTTACAATTTTCTGGGGAATCATTGATGCAGGAATCGAAAAGAAATAGACAAATGCCTGCGATCTTATTAGTGACGCGCATGAATGGATTAACGAGACTTCCACTGTGTATAATTTAATTATTTATACAGAGTATACGTGTACGTGTATCCCACCACCTGTTCTAAGCCCGGTTGTAGGGGCAGTGAGGGTCTTGTCAGTCTACTAATTCTTGGAGCAGTACGTTGCTTAGGGATGAAAAACACTGAGTATCCCTTGCAGGCTTTGGCCCGTTGTTACCTAGTACTAAGTTTGGGAACTGCGCCCACACCTGCAGCCAGCCTCGGTTAACCGATGACTTCCTAAAATTAAATGCTTCATCTTATTAGTGACGCGCATGAACCGATCAATGAGGACGGAGCAAGTACTTTTCCACTTTGCTCCTTATCGCGCACAGCAGGAACCTGTAAGTGCTCCTTCTCAAGTACTGCCCACACTCCTCAACAGAAATTGACGATTGTCGCCATTTTACCTGCAATCTTATTAGTGACGCGCATGAATGGATTAACGAGACACCCACTGTGTATAACTTAATTATTTATACAGAGTTTACGTGTATCCCACCTCCTGTTCTAAGCTCAGTTGTAGGGGCAGTGGGAGTCTCGCCAGTCTACTAATTGTTGGAGCAGTACGTTGCTTAGGGATGAAAAACACACCGAATATCCCTTGCACGCTTTGGCCCGTTGTTACCTAGTACTAAGTTTGGGAATTGCGCCCACACCTGCAGCCAGTCTCGGTTAACCGATCCATTCGTAAACCAAATATGTCTCATCTTATTAGTGACGCGCACGAATGGATTAATGAGGACGGAGCCAGTACTTTTCCATCTTTACTCCTTATCGCGCACAGCGGAATGCGGTGGCCATTACAAAGAGGGAGGAACCTGTAAGTGCTCCTTCTCTAGTACTGTTCACACCCCTCAAAAGAATTGGACGATTGTCGCCATTTTACTGAGTAAAACTACAAATAGCTACAACATAGGAAAATAGTCTTCTAGTAATATAAATATACTTATTTATAAAATTCAAGAACAATAACTTAGTAATTAACTGTTAGTCAATTAATAATGTAATTGATAGAAACATGTCCCATTATATTGTAGAATATTTTAAAAATAATCATCTTGTGAGGTTATGTAGGTTAAATTAATTTAATTATATATGATAATATGCTGAGGGGGAATATAAAGAAAAGAAATATAAGTTTTAATCTTAATAAACATCAAAGTTTGACAAATCTAAATTAAAAGTAACAGACATTTTAAGATTTGTTTATTTCTGGGTTTGCAATCTGTCCGTAAATTTTATAATAAGGGAAATAGAAATAAGCCCAACAACCGCAACAGATTGGTTTTCTTTCTGTAGGGAAGTAGTGTACGATGCATTTATTAATAAAAGACAGCCTTTGAAAAGCCCTTGGAAAAAGACGAACTATCACTGGACAATGGGTTTTGGAGGTTGAGAGAAATACGGGGAAAGTGTTTATGGAAATTGCCCATTTAAGGAATGCAAATACGTTAATTACAATAATTCAGAAGTGGGTCCTTCCATGAAACGACTATCATTGCTGACGACTGGCTTCCTTCATTTGGCTACAAGCATTTTAAAGTAAGTAAAAGTATGTATGACAATTCAATACAAATTAAATAACACATGTATGTTGTTGTTTACAGGTGAATCATAGCAGAAATTTTGTTGACCCGGTTACAGGAGCGCGCACAAATTCCATGGAGGGCTACAAAAGGCAAATATGAAGGAATCGCACATTCCAGTCAACCTTGCAAAATATGTGTTTCTATCCTACATTTCTTTTGGGAACTTGTCTTTAGCGAGGTTCCTTTAAATAGGTATCTTTCTGGCCCTCCATGTACCTTCTATTGCATTCAAATGTACTTCTGTTATTGGATCAACAAAGTTCTTCCTAGGATTGACATACATAATGCTTGTTCATTTCCACACTTGCCCCGTATCTCTGTCTACAATTTCCGTATTTCTTCTCCCTACACGTTGACTCATCAATATCTAGTATGACGCCTTTGCCCTTTTCTTAATGAAGAAGTGATATACAACTTCTCTCCAAACAGATGACCAATCTGCCATGGCAATTGGGCTAATTTCTATGTCTTATTATGTAATCGTTCAGCAGATGTTGACCCAGAAATATACAAATTATAAGTATGTGTAAGTAAGTGTTAACTACTTTTTTCACGCCCACATATCATCTTATTCATTATTCATTTCAAGTTGTGGCTTTCCCCCACATTTCCACCATACATATTTCTCGTCCTCAGGGATAATTTTAAAGGCTGCTACAACACATAGGATATATATTTTGATACCTCGTATTACTTTTCTGAACAGAAATTCAAAATACTGATTCATTAATTTTATTTTGTTATTGTTTTATGTGAACTGAAGTTCAGAATTATTTAACAGAAATTCGAAATTAATATAATTTCTCTTGTAAATCTAATTACAATTTAATTTAATGTGAACCGAAATTCAAAATACTGATTTGTTAATCAAAGTGATAGCTCCTGTCTTATCAATTGGCAAATCAATGATTTACACATACTGAACTAATAGGACAAAAATAAACCAGGCTTGGGAAACTAAATTGTATATCATTATCATAACATGATTAGTGTCTCATGCTACTTATATATTTAATTTTTTTAGGTTTTAGGTGTGCAGAAGATCGAAAGATGACAACTTGGACTTGCCATTCAAAATAGTTTACAATCAGAAAAGGAATTCCAGGAAAAATATAGTTTCCACTCAGTCGATGAATTTAAGAAATGTGTTACCCTTGCGCCTGTCCCAAAAGATTGGACATTTGTAGTAAATGGAGAATCTGTGATTTTTTTTTCTTGCAGATAAATTTTGATCCCTTCCCTCACATTGAAAGCAGCCTCCAAATCACAAATGATTTAAAGTGCCATTTTGTACTTAAGGACATTATAACTAAGAAATGATTTCCAAATTAATTTAAGAATATACAGGATTTATATAAGGTTTTACAGGCAATATCGAAATGTATGTGACCAGGAGGTCACTGCCATGGTGAAGAGCATCCCGGAGTTTGAGATGAATACGCTAAGAGGGGTAAAACGGGGACCCACTATCACCTCTTATATTTAACGTAGTCTTGGACGAGATCAACAAACGCCTCGAGACAAAGAAGGTCTTCGCCCTCAAGTGATATATATACCAGTGAGACCAAAGTAATGACTAAATATAGTTGAAACACTAGTCCAAAGTCAGAAACACAACCGAGTGAAACAAATCCAGTCCCAATGCACCCGTCTACCCGGGACAACAATGGACGAGGAGACCCCTGGACAGGAGTAACTCAGCCGAAGGCCACACATCCACTGTGAGCCTCGCCACATTCCAACATCGGTAACGGGCACTCAGCCTGATACTAACAACTCCGAGAAAATATACTGGCATTAGTCATGGAAACCCTACGGGATCCTTAAACAACAAACCGACCCAGTATTACAAGTAGGCACCGAAGGACAGAATAGATGCAAAATTTACGGCTCTTTAGGACCTTCTTTAACAAGGCGAGGACATAAAACAGGGGAAGAGTGAAGCCCATCCCGATGAGACCACAACTGATGGCTAAAGACGAAAGCAAAGCCAGTCGGGTCATCCTACCCTTAACGCACCCGAATGTTTCGTCTAAAATAAGGCAGTCTTTATCCCCAAAGAAAATATGGACTCTGTAAACTATAGGCCATTCACCGTCCCCTCGATGTTAAGTAGAACTTTCTGGGGAATTTAAGAATAAATAGATGAATGCCTCTCATCTTATTAGTAACGCGCATGAATGGATTAACGAGACTTCCACTGTAGATTCTAATTCTGAAACAGATTTTGAGATGGAATTTCAGTTGAGATTCAAAACCGGTCCTAAAGACAAGACACTGTACATCGTGTCACTTCGGATTGCAAGGTGTCGCGGCTCATGTACCAGCAGGACACCATATCCGACGACTACCTAGTAAGACCAATAGGAATTGTGACGTGGGTAACAGTGAATAATATAGAGGGATGAGACCAGAGTGTTAGCAGCTCTGTGCCCCGTCTATAACCTGCTCCTATGTTGACTAATGTAGCCTCTGACTTGGGATTGCAAGGTGTCGCGTCAACAAACCCATATTAAGAGTATTCAGACAAACCCCAGGCTGCACGCAATCCATGCAGCTCTTCACGACCCTCTTAAACAAGGCCAGGACGTAAAGAAGGTAAAAGTGAAACCCAACCCGACACTGAGATCGGGTAGTACTCCGTAGAACGGCTTCCCGAATTATACGAAGGACTATGGGGAGACAAGAAGGCGAGTGACAGAAGTACCACAAGGGACATAGCATTGATTCAATCCTAGCAAAATGGACCATCGCAGATGTGGAACATCACTGTCTGGAAAATTGCAACCCAATCCCTCTGGGTTAAGAAAGATGCTTCCACGTGGTTCTGAGGCAATCCTCGACCACGGAGATTGCTAAACGCTTTCCCAGCATGCGGTCGAATGTCAGCAGGGCCAGTTGGGCTCCGTAAGGGGGACAAAGGGTGCGTGGAGGCGCTCGCAGCAATCTTCAACTTGTTACTACTAGCCTTAACGCACCCGAGTGTTTCGTCTAAAAAAATGGACCAACTATAAGCAAATCGCTGACACCTTGATCTTAAACAGAACTTTCTGGGAAATCATTGATGCACGAATGCGAGAATAAATAGTTAAATCCTCTAATCAATTTCTTAGATGTAACGATGAGGGTAGGAAACAAATTAAAATTTAAATGCTATAAAAAAGAGGAACGTGCGAATGAGTTGTTAAATTACAAACCTAATCATCCATTTAAATATAAGAACAATATGGTTAAAAACTTTTTGTACAAAGCAAAAAAATTAGCAGATAACAAATACATGAATGAGATTCAGAATAAATGTTTTAAAATATTGATAAAGAATTGGTACCCAATTAATTATATTAATAAAATTTGGTATGGTAAAATATAATTATAGTTTAGGAATAAACAGTGTATATATAAATAAGGAATTAAGTGATATGAAATCACAAAAAAGAATAGGATTGTACAAATATTTTCAATCCTATGAAATAGCAAATCAAAATGATGATATAGAAAAGAAGGTAGACGTTTGTAATGTTATGTAATTATAAGTAAAGATAAGTATAGTTATTATAGTATTAGTTACATAAACGGACTATCTGAGAAATTATCAGATTTATTAAAAAATAATAACTTCAACGAGGTGAAATTAGCAATGAAACCAATAAATAACAATTTAGACAATATGAAGGACAAGATAAAAAAGTTAGACATGAGAGACTGTATATATAAGATTAATTGTAAAAATTGTAATCCAAGTTATATAAGTAGGACTGGCATGACTATGCAAAAAAGAATATACCACCATAAGAGTAATGCCAAATTAGGCTCCAAAACTAATACGGCATTCATTATCAGACCATTTGAAAGAACTTGGTCATAAAGCCGAGTGGGAAGATTTCAAAATCCTGCATAAAGAAAAATCTAAGAGAGGTTTGATAGAAGGGGACACATTACAGCAATTGTATCCAATTATTAAATAGGTTCAATAAATATTAAGAGAAAATGTAAATTATATTAATATAATTATATATGTAAGATGTAAAACTATATACTGTATTGTAGGAAAGTAGAATAATTATATTGTATAAAATTGTTAATTATCATAATAGAAGGTTGACTAGCGTAGGTAGTAGTTGCGTTGACTAATGTAGTAGGTACCGTTAGTGACGACACGAGGTTCAGTGCGAAAGAACAAGCAAAATGGTTGTGTGATAATATATGTAAGGAAGAAGATAATGGCTATTGTCAAAACGTCCTGAAAATAAAGAACATATTGAGACAACTCTTCTGTGGTTTTTATTCACAATATATATTGTTTATAGTTCATGAGATATGAGGGTCCAAACTGTGCCTAAAAAGAGCGTGGGATAACTGTATCTACCCCCTTAAACGTTGAAGTATAAACCACGGATTAAACATGACAGCAGCTCTGAAATTGATAGATTTTCAACAAGTTGCCGAGGTAGAGAAAGCTTTGCGGAGTACGGGCAAAGAAGCCAGAACTAACAGAAGGAGGCTTTAAATCAAAAAAAGGAATATAGTGCTTGGGGCTTCTGACATGTAGTTATGGTAAATTAAATATGGAAAAATGAAAAAGAATAACCAAGTACATTTATCTCAGGAACCACACAAGATGAATAGTTTTCCACCCTTCTCTCTTTGCTGCAGCAAGCTGCATTGCCCGGGGACCACGACGTGGACGTGAGAGATAGGATTTGCTGGCAGAGCTATCATAGATAGACGGCATTTCTCAGGAGCTTAGCCTGAGGCCTGTACCAGCCTTTGGTCCCCATATTTATAAATAATTAAACTTTCACAAGCATTTAGTCACAACCTGTGCTGTCACTTCCACCATTTCTGAGTTAATTTGCAACCGCAAGACCCCCAATGAAAAATTGATTGATATTTAAAGCAATCTTAATTAAATTTGTCGAAAGATAAGTCGAGATACACCACAGATGTTAACAAAACCAAACAATACAGGTTACAATACCAATTACAATATTCTATCCTGCGCATTTTCAAGATTCCATTCACTATTAGTATTTAATTATTTGTAGAAACTTCACTTCAATATGTTGGAAAGACAATATAATTAACTTATTGAGGTTAGAATATCAGCGGTGTAACCAAACTCGTCCTGTTTCTCTACTTTTAATCTTTAAACAGAAACGGGTTGACTTGGTTGACCTTCACCTAGGACAACACAAGAAAACTAGTAACTTTATTCGTACTAACGGTTCAAGTACACTAGATAAGAAAAATTATTCTTTCCCTAGGGCAGCCGTTTTTTAGCCATCGCAAAAGATGCGATTGATCTGTTGCATCACTTTCGTAGTTGAGAAAACACCAACAAACGCAATTATTTTAAGTTTATTTCAAATACCGTTTAAAGTTACTCTACAAGTCGACGTACGAGTAATTTAAGACTTTACAGTAGAACATTTGAGGACACGATAAACTTCACTAACGGTTCACTCCGGAAACTTTCACTTTAGGGAAGATAATTTCCCCCCAAGTAGAACTGTAATTAATTAAAAGTTCCGACGCAGGTCGTTCTTCACACGTCCTTGTAATGCGCACTGATGCAGCAGCAGTGGACGAGCCAGCCACGTGTACGTACGACACGCACGACATGTAGTTTGCGACTGCTGCCCGCCAGAGTGCAGAGCTGTTCTTCTACGCGCAGGATTTGGCGCTCGCTTTTAAACTGCAATTACTGAATATATGATGAGCTGTCAATAACTGCTTTTGAAAACACTCGTTTCCGTTCCCTTAATTCAAGGCACTAAAGAATTAAACCACCAATTTCAGAATTCACTAAATTGTAATGATGAGCCACCCTCCAGAATACACAACTCTGAACTAAAGTTTCACTCGCCAAGCGAACTGAGGAATCATTTAGGCAATCCTGCAAAATTAACATTTGTCAAAATGAAATGTCGTGCCATAGGATAATGATATGGGTGGATAGAATCACTAATGAGGTAGTTCCAAGCAGAATAGGGGGGAGAGAGAAGAATATGGTGGACTTTTTAATTAAGAGATAAATAGGCCACATTTTAAGACACGAGGGTCCTGTGAAATTAGTATTAGAGGGAACTGTGTGGGGGTAAGAACAGAGGAGATGGAATACACTAAGCAGGTTATGGAGTGGTGTGGTAGTTATACGGAAATGAAAAGGTTTGTGCAAGATAGGTTAGCATGGAGCGTCGAATCGGACCGGTCTTAGGGTTGAATACCATGACAACAACACGCAGAATACAGAAATTACATTAATTTTTTTCTGATAATTGTACTTATTTTCTTTCCACAGATTATTATATTATTATTATTATAACCAACAAGGATTTCCAGTCTGAAATTTGTGGTGCTAGATTCTATTATAACAAGTATTTATCCAGTCACTTGTCCACCGTATTAAATCAAAGATAAGAACTTGTGACAAACTCTTTCCTTCCAAAAGTTGTCTCTTTTCTCATTCTGCCGTCCAAAGGAGAAAGGCAGTGAGACTAATAAAATGCTTTCGAGCATTGACATTTACCTAAATCCCTTATATCTTTAAAACTGGTTTTATCTGTACCAAGAAATATGATTTTGTTTTTATAAATTAATTATAATACATTTATCCGTGAAATATTTTCAAAAGTCAAAAAATTTTAATTGGTGCCTTTCTACTTTAAGACTGCCTGAAAATTTTATAGGCAGAGGACAATTATGGAAGGAAAGGTCCAAATTACAAACTAAGAGCAGACTTGATCATTCGGGCCCCAGTATTTTGAAAGTAAAAGCTATTCCGGCCTGCGTTGCGCACGCTACATGTTCTTAACCTTGGAGCTAGACCACAGCATTTTGAGGAAGCCCGCACCAGCCAAGGACGAGAAGGAAGAATCAGAAGACCAAGGAAAAGCTACCAACATATAGAAAGCCACCACCCTTCACCCATTATTAATCTGCGGTGTAGAGAACTTTCTGGGGATGGTAATGAGTTGTTTGTTTGTTTGCCACATTACATTTATTATACCAGCCAATGAAACCCTTGTTAGAGCAGGAATCTCATTATAACACCAGACAAAATTATTTCTTTTTAAATTATATAAATTAATTAAGCCTATAATAAGTAGTTGAAACCTTGTCTTATTGCGTAAAGTGTTGAGTGAAACAAAAAGAGTCTTCAGATTAAATTTAATTATACACACAATTTCAAAAGGGTTGAAAATGACAATGTAGAAAACTGATAATAAAAACTTAAATATCAAGACTGTTTTTGGTTTACTCAACACTTTATACTCTACCAGTCTTTTTACTAATGGATTCTAGTTTTATTATTATTATTATTGAAACCCCCTCAATAATAGAATGATTCACGAAATTCCAACATGTTTTAAAAAAAAACATGCAATTGAGTGCAAAGAAGAGAACTCGGAACAAAAGTTTCAATCACCAAGTGAATTCGGCAATCATTTAGGACCTGATCATGGAATCCTGGATATTAACATTTGTCATAATTTGGAACTTATAAAATATGGAGTTACAAAAATTGTCTATTATTATTACTCATTTTTATGTTGTTTTAAGACAAAAATCCTAGAGTTATTTTGAGCATCTTACAGAGTCGTCCCTCAATGCATGTTTAAACATTTTCTTAACTGGTGCTTGAAATGTTTCCAGGAGATGAGAATGAAATCATTTCAAAGAATATAGTGCTTCATGGACTAAATGTAGCTTTGGATTCTATTTTTTATAGTAATTTGTCTTTGTTGTATTAATTATTTCATTTCAAAGTGGTTAGTAGAAGAAGAGATAAAAAAAGATTGCAAATATATGACATTAACAAGCCAACCGCAGATAACCATGTGGTTCGCATCTGAATATACCACGTGGTCAGGAATTTGGAATCCACTGGCGATGGTTCTTTACACAGGAATAAAATAAATCACGTAAAGTAAAATGAGTTTATTATAAACAAAATGAAAAATAAATTACTCTTGAAAGTTTTATTGGTCTGATCTACAAATTTACCAATTCCGAAGGGCTAACAAATGAGACACTTTTCCCCCAAGGATAACAGTGGTGGTTTTTGGTTACAAACAGGTGATCATGCATGACCAACACTTACCAAAAGCCAGAACATTCTGGAACTCTCGGACGCTGCTTGTTCTGTGGCGCTAACAGGACCATATCTCTTGCCGTCTTTACCAGAAGCTTACCATAACCAGCATCCAAAATTGAGCCCGACCTTAAAAGGCATTCAGCAAGAGTTTGGTGATAAAGCTAGTGTGCTTGTGTCGGAAGATAAGGAGTTTAACCCTGTGCTATTTTTTAAAACTAAGACGACAAACGTTGTCAATGAAAAGGAAAAATTGACGATAGTTGTAAAGACAAAATTTCTAACATGTTAACTCAATTTGGTGCTGATTGTATGGTAACTCTGGACATCAATTTGAACTGATGAGCTGATGAATTAGAAGAACGGACACCAGTTGCTTTTTGTATCACATCAACTGTAGACACAAACAGTATTACTTAGTAGTCATTAAGGTTGTCTTGAGGCAAATTTACCATCATGCACGAGAGGAAGCATTTTCACAGGAAGAAAACAAATAATTGATGAGGTTTCAGATGAATTGCTCAAATAAGTAAATATTAAAAATCATTATCGGGTTATAAATTATATAAAATATTTTAAGAGTCAAAGGGAGGGAAAGAAGTTGAATGCAGTAATCAAATAGGTCTCTGAACAAAATCCTTACATTTGTAACCACATTTGGTGTGGTTTAAACACAAAAAAATACTAATGAGAAATTTACAACATAATACAATTATCAAATACAACTGAAATATTACTTACGAAATTGAGCAACTAAAAAGGTTAAAAAATCATATGTGCACATCACAGTAGCGAAGTTGCTGAAATGGCACTTAAAACCAATAGCTCATAAGCATATTGTAAAATTTCAAATTAACTGTGGAAATGTCTTTTTGACAATGAATGAGCCCAAAGTTTATAATAGAGAATCATAAATTTTGTCTACATTATTTGTCATTTTTAACGTTTCAGCAGAAATATCAGAACTGATATGAAGAATCTCGCTCATCAGTCTAGAATAAAGATTAGATTCGACATCAAAGCCATGTGAAATGTTTTATCAACGTACAGGTCAACAGACCGCAGATGATTGGCCCAAGGCTGTGACCTCCCAAACCATATTCTTTCCGTAGTAATTAAGCCCCAAATTATTGTGTTTTTGAAATACCTGTGTTGTTGCAGTCAACGAATTAAAATTTTTAATTGGTCTGTACTATAAATGTGTTTTATTTCATTGAACCTTTATCATTTACCAGATTTAAAAATATTGAATATCGGTAGAGATTAATTTTGAACTCATTTGCATGACGTCAGTGTTGTGTTTTGAAGTTAATTGTCAGAAACAGTTCATAGGAGACGGGTTTTTTTTTTGTAAAGAAAATATCTTTGCACTGGTTGCTATGGCAAAGTAACAGAAAGGTCACACAGTGGCACAAGTTAATGTTTTAAAGATACGTGTTCCTAAATATTCAGGCAATCCTGTT
The DNA here is from genome assembly GCA_034510155.1 of Eucriotettix oculatus. Classification (NCBI taxonomy): domain Eukaryota; kingdom Metazoa; phylum Arthropoda; class Insecta; order Orthoptera; family Tetrigidae; genus Eucriotettix; species Eucriotettix oculatus. The sequence continues at coordinate 6,803,373 of CM067376.1, read as the reverse complement.
CAAAATCTAATAAAACTCAATTGTAAATAAGATAAAACAAAACAGTCACAATATTCATGTGTGTAAAAAAAGGGGGAATTTATTTGCCTGCGAGTTTCAGAAACTGTGTTAAAATGGAATCTTATAAACAATCTATTATAGAGTATTATATACCCATATTTTGTATAATACTGAAATTTGGGGATCATTTTCCTCAAAATGTCTGAAACAACTTAAGAATTGTGTTTAATCTCAGAACGGCGGGAAATTGTAAAATACCAACTGTGGTTTCCTCATTCATATACACGGTCATACCATTAGTTGGACAAAATGGGAAAACATTTATGACAAGCGCAAACATACACAATCATAACACAAGGACAAAAATCAATTGTTTTTTTACAAATCATTGTATAAGAAAATTTACTAACAAGGATCCTCTTGTACTTGGATTACAGGTGCATAACAAACTTCCAAATGGCCTAAAGTTGTGTTCTACTAGGATGCTTAGAGCTTGTTTAAAAACATATGGTTTTGTATATGATACCTGAACTGTTATACTAGGAAAAAAAGTAAAAATTCTTTTTTATTGTAAAGAAATGACCTTGCTAATAACATGTACAAGTAAAACTAGCAATAAATTTTATTCTTATTACGTATCAGCATTCACCTAGGGTACAGAGAAAACCTGTAGCACATCCAGATGAAATGGTTTCTAGCGAATTCAGTCCTCAGGGTTCATCGTTATGCATCTTCGTTCAGTCACTCACAGGGCGAATGTTCTGAATGTCTAAAACATTTTTTGATTTCCTTTTTGGGAAGATTGGATTTTTCCTGAAACATAAAAAATATATTAGAGCGTGTGTGGTGCAGTTGAATGGATCTGGATCCCTGAAAAATTCAAAAGTTAATGGCCTCAAGCCAATCGGGATGAGGTTCTACCTTTTGAAATTTCCAGAATCACATCTCCTTACAAGATTGCTTCCCATTGTTTGCGGTCAAGTGATTTCTGCTTTGTTGGAAATCGGGAAAGAAGCATCAGCTTGACTGCCACAAAGAAACTGCACAGTATATTCAACTAATATATCAATGGTGGTGTGCTGTGAATGTCAAATCACCAGATAAAGGAAGAAGATTAAGGCATGTATTTATGCAACCATTAACAAACCAGACCAGTGATAAATAAAATTGGTTAGATGTGTGGAAAACATCTGGATGTTCTACTGGAAAATTGACAAGAGAGACTCATTTTGCCCTTCCACATACGACACATGCAATCATTGAAATGTGTCAGTATTGTATATCTGAATTAAAAATGAAATATTTTTTGACTGTTAAAGTCCAAACTGATTCACTGGAGGAAAGGTTTGGTTAATCAGATACTTGGCTGGCTCTCAATACCATGTATCTATTGTGACATGGTTTTTATTATTTATAAATATATTAAATATTAGTTATGTTCTTAAAAACAAGAAAATTAGTATACTTTGCATATTTTCATTCTATTTCATCATATGGTATTATATTTCGGGGCAACTCAATAGGCATAGATAAGATTTTTATTAGTCAAAAATGTGTTATTAGAGCAATATGTGAGGCAGGTTTCCTCATGAACTTCTTGCAGAACTCTGTTCAAAAAGTTAGGCATTTTCACATCAACTCGCCAATACATTTATTCATTGATGTTATTTGTAATCACAAATAGGAGGCACTTATTTTTGAATAATACTGATATTCATCCCTTCAATACAAGGAACAAAAATAATCTGTATAAAAAATGTAAAACATTGTCAATTGCACAAAAAGGAAGGTGTGCATCATTATCCATCTTCAACAGTCTGCCGCATAGAATTAAACAGTTGTCCAATAATCAAGGTAAATTTAAGACTGAATTACACTCATTTTTGCTTAGCCACTCCTTCTATTCAATAAAGGAATTTATAGAAGAATCGGAGAAGAGTAATTAATTTATTAGTTTATAATACAAAAATTTGTTATAAGTATATTTATCTTTTCTACAATAAAATAATGTAACAAATGTACACAGCCATGACCCATTATTCCACATCGTTGAAGCTCGCTTCTTTACAGGATCTACGGAATATGATGATTATTATTGTTTAGATGGGTGGGTGCCAATAAATATCTACTTTGAAATTTTATCAGTTTTTATTTTTAACAAAACTAAAAAGCAAATTTAATGAATTTAATTTTCCTAGCTCAGCCTTAATTAGAAATTATATTGCAAGAGACTTGGTAAATACAATCTACTTTCCCTCAGGGCTGTACATTGCAGAGCCTTGGTTCCTTACTGTACAAGTTTCTTTGTTGACCGTCAGTCCTGGCAGCTTCAGGGTCAGCATAGAGGCAGGCAGCAAGCCTCGAATTTTGGTGTAGTTTCCTTGTTGTCCTTGCCGCTTCTCCTCTTAGCCGCCGTCCTCTCACCTCCGACTCTACTTTTTGAATCCCCTTTACAAGGTCCTTTCTACCTCAAAACTAACCTCTCCTCAAACGTGGTTCGTCTCCCTGCTCTTTCTATTTTCCCCAGGTCCTCAATTGGGTTGGCGGCGTTCCTACCACCCTTCCTCTCCAAAAATTCAAATTTTGGGAGGGAGGGGCCACCCCTAGCAATCCTGGGGGAACTGGGTTTTTTCGGTGAGACGCAAATACCTTTAAGACAAAGACTGCACCCGTCAGGCTACAAGTTATTGTTTTGTTTGTCTTGTCTGGTTTTTCCACGGAATGGTGCCTGCCTGCCTCGGGACTGTTCTCTACAGAATTTTACACAAAATGTTAACTTAATTTATCTGAATAAAACAGAACATAATCTGAAATTTTATACGCGTTACATTATCCCCCCCAGTCGTGACGTCATTGCGGCGTAATGCAATTTTTGTCGCATTGTCGGAACGACTCCAACGCGTATTGGCAACAATCTCTCTCTACTTTACAGATTATTACATTTCCGCAATTGTTGTCGTGAATATTGAAGCTATTACAGAAAGGAAAAACCACTATTGATACATGATATTTACATATGATAACATTTACGGTATTGCTGGGATCAAAAATTGAAGCTATTACATAAAAACACTAAATGATACATGATATTTACATCTAAGAAAAAAAAATATATATATAAGCTATTGTTGTGATCAAAATTATTCTCAAAACTTACTAATTTATTTAGCCCTGAAATTACATTAAGATAAAGTAACAACAGCCTGGAAATACATGAAACTGGAATACACAAAAATATAATACTTACTACAATTATGAAAACAAACAAGAGGTTTTTTGCACACTATAGCAAAAGAGGTTATGTGCATTTTATATTCACAAAATTACCCATGGTATTTATTGCTATGTGATTTATAACGCACAATAATATAATATAACATCTACAACGTTTTATTTAACTATAGCTCATGTTTGTACAAACTTACACGTATTTTAACTCCGAGACTACTCCAGAAAACTTAGATTCATTGTTGCGGCAAAGAACTGCCACTCCGCACGTCGGCCACTGAAGTTCTTTGCTTCGCTACTCTTTGAACTTCAATGGATGTCGCTGCATATTCTTTTGAAGTCCGTTTGGCTGTAAAAAGGAAATGCACACGTACATATTTAAATGTTGTTTCCCCTTTTCTTTCGTTTCTTCATTCACATCACTCTTTTGATGGTTACAACTATGTAAATTCACACGTGATCAATATTAAAGTCTTTAGTATCAATGTCTCCCTTCCATCGCGCACTTTCCCCTGTTCTGTGTTTATCTCTGAAGAATGTTAGTTACGCTTGTGGAAAGGCATTAGCTGATATACGTTGAAAACACGTGTGTTTCCCCCCCCCCCCCAACCCCCAACGATATTTCGGATTCTATAAGAATTATTGTACAGATTTTTAATTACTTCGTATGGACCCTCGAATAACTGATTCCATTTTCCGAAAATCTTTCGATCGGCGTTTTGTGGCACGCTTCGGGTACCACGTGGTCAGGGATTTTGGGCGCCATCTGCGTAGGTTATTTACGCAGGAATAAATTAAATAAAAAAAATATCCTAAGAAAATGAATTTATTATAAACAAAACAAAAAAATATTATATATACGAAATATTTATCTGTCTGGCCTGAAAATTCACCAATTGCGAAAGCTAACAGTGAGTCTCCCTTTCCCCAAGGATAACCGTGGTGGTGGTGATTTCGGTTACGAACCCGCGGTCGCGTCATCATTCGTGGCCCAACACTTACCAAAAGCCCGGAACATTCAGGGACTCTTCTTGGACGCCGCTCGTTCTGTGGCGCTGAATGGACCATCCATCCACATCTCTCTCGCCGTCTTTACCACAAGTGTCTGTCTCTGAAAAATCTCAGAGACGACGGTAAACGTTTCCTCCCTTCCTCTCTACTACTTTTTTTCATCCTCTTATTGGCCAGCCTATGGCTAAACCCAATATCCCCCTCCTCCTTAGCCCTTTCTCAGAAAGGGGGCCAAAATAGACTTGTTTGTCCCTTTACGGGATTTTCCAGCGTCACTCATTGTCCCGAAAGTTCCAACTCTTGGCTTTGTGCTGCTGGCTACAAATGACATATTTATAAGTTATATTATAATGCACCATAGTTTGAAACTCTGACATTCCGGAGGAGAACCCACTTAGACCTTTGATGGTTGGTCACGAGGGAGTTCCTTGCCTCTCTCTGTTTGATTATAAACTTTTTATTTTACTTGCCTACGTGTCTTATTGGGCCCAGGCATGCCCCTAAAACTTTAATATTACAGTCATCTATGTGTTAAAGTAATTACCTATCCTAAGTTGCCCACCACCGTACACGAGTACAGGACGTACAATTGTCTTGTGAAGAGCATGAGCTTAGTTTTTAGGCTAAGACCACGGCTTTTAAACATCGGGGACGAGCTTCTTATTGCTGAGTAGCATTTCGCTTTGGTCTCCTTAATGTGCTCCCCAAAGGTCAGTCGCTTGTCCAGTCTTAGTCCTAAGTACTTAGGCTAGGTTTACACGCAGGGGCAGTGACGTCAGTGACGTGTCAACATACGTCAGTGCTGCACTGACAACTGCCAATCCATCGCTGAGCACTGCCTCACTTTTCTTGGAGCGTGTGGACAGTGTGTCAGTCATGACTGACCTAGACTACGCTGCCCTCATGGGAGGCCAGTTAGTGGCAGTTACGGATGTCAACTATCGATTGTGAACTGTGAGGCAGGGTTGACTATCGATTGCGCGATGGTAAACAGTTTTTGTATTTTGCATTTTCAATACGCGTGCAGTTTGGTTTAGTGTGCGATTGGAGTAAGTGAATCTTTGTTGTGAACAGTGGCGAGTAGTTTGGTTCAGAAGCATTTAGGATAGAGTTCGTTTATTGCACCTGTGTATGAGCCTATAAAATTTTTAGGTTAACTTTCCAAAAATAATTGTTGTCCAGCCTCCAACGGCACAAACCTTAACTGGAAAAAAAATAAGCAAAATAATGATGTATAGCTATAAACATACTACTTACTATCACACGTGATGAAAAATAATTCATTTCGTTTTGTTCAGTAATTGACAACTTTAAGGGGAATAAAACAACAAGTAATAGAAACCCGAGCCAATTAAACACTGAAAACCAGCTTCAAAGAACAGGCGCTGGCTGTTGTTATTATTGCTTGATTTCTGTAGTAATAATATAAAGCAATATTACTAAACAACTGTTTTCATTTTTATGTATCTATAGCACAGTAGCGTGATACTGAGTTTGACTTTTTCAGGAACCTTTCCTCCTCGTCACGTCTATTCTATCACAAATACAAAGTGATTAGTTCCTGTTTATGGACATTATGCGTGGGGCGCGAAAACACAAAGGGGGGGGAAATATTCAACTTGATATAAACAATATATCGACACTATGCAACATCATCAACATTCCAACCGGTCGTAGTTGCCAAAAAATAGCAGAGAAGTGTAAACATGCATCATCAGAGTTCTCTGCCCGTTCTGTAGTGAGGGCAGCACTTGCACACAGTGAAGAAGTGGGCAGTGTTATCTGCCCAATATGTAAACGGTAGGCAGTGCACAGCCAACCCAACTTCGACGAACATCACTGCCCTGTGTAAACCTAGCTCTAGTCCATTGTGGACTTTGGTTCCCCCGGCAACAATGTCTACAATGAAGGGGTTTTCTAGTTCTAGTGTACATTATGGCCTGGGTCTTTTCCCCATTGATTTTCGTCATCCAGCGGTTTGCCCAGGATTGGAAGCTTTTTTCGCGACGTAATTTTGATTGTGTCCTGTCCTGTGGAGAAGTAAGTTGCATTAACAACATCCGCGTATAAACGCTAGTTCGGTTTCCGGACTCTTTGGGACGTCATTATATATTGTAACATGAAAAGTTACGATGAACAATGCAGGCTAGCAGCTTGCGAGTTGCAATTGTCGCAACTCGGGCCAACAATGGAGTCTGGCGAGACTCGAGGCAGTCAGTCGTCATGGGGTAGGGGAAGGAGAAGGATGTGAATGACCACGGCCCTGTAGTGATAATTTTTCTCATGTTCTGAAATGGATTAAAGCTATTAAAATCCACTTTTTTGGTATTTTTATTAAAAAATACCTGGCGTCCAAAAAAGCATTTAAATCCTCGAATACGGAGGAACGCCGGATCTTCTACAGTATATATATATATATATTTAATGAATTGATATGGTGGGAGGAGGAGGAGGAGGTTATTTTACTCTGCTAACTGTCTGTGTGTGAGACAGAAGCCATTCATAGGATTCACCATATGACGAAGCAAAGCTCAGAGGTACAGCAGGAACGTGGTTGGTTACAAGGAACTACGTCCCTGTAGTAAGGTGTGTTGCCCCCGTGTTAGGAGTTGTCAGGGCAGGAAAATGGTTCTGCATCAACCAATGTAGTTGGAAATTGAAGGGGAGAAGGAATTTGGACAGAGGCGAAGAGTGACAATGAGTGATCTGCACAGAGTGAGTGAGTGTGTGTGAGAAAGAGAGAGAGATAGTGATAGAGAGATACACACTGCTGTTTAATAACATTTTTCTTATACTTAAAGGTAGAGGAATCTCACAAGTGGAGGAATTTATCAAGCAGTTTCCTGTCAATCTCTTAGATAAGAGAAAATTCAGATAAGATTAACCGAAGATGTAGCAAGAATTTGAGGCGAACTCTTGATGTGGTATTCAGTCCTCAGACCCTCCATGCTAACCTATCTTACGCAAGCCTTTTCATTTCCTCATAACTAGCACAACCCATTTGCTTAATGTATTCCATCCTTGGCCTCCCTCTTCTGTTCTTACCCCACACACACTTCTCTCTAATGCTAATTTTACAAGACGCTCGTGTCTTAAAACGTGGTCTATTGATCTATCCCTTCTCTTAGTCAACATCCTCCTTATTGTTCGCTTTTCCCCTGTTCTGTTTAGAACTTCCCGTTAGTGATTCTATCCACCTCATCATCTCATCCTCCTATAGCACCACATTTCAAAGGCTTCTATTCGTTTCATTTCCGCAACTCCTACAGTTCACGTTTCACACCCAAGTAACGCCACGCTGCATACCAACATTTGCCAATATTCACACTTATATTAGTCCTAAGAAAATTCCGTCCTTGCTATCCTACTCTAGTAACAGAATTCCTTAACTTCCGTCAGAATATCCCTTACCAATCTAACAGCCTTTGTTATTCCACTGTTTCCCATACTACATATTCTATTACCTTGGTTTTCTCTTCTATTAATCCTTTAATTGAACTCCTTTTCCAGGACCACGTTCATGCCATTTATTATGGTTTCCAAGTCATCTTCTGACTTCCCCTAATACTACAATATCGTAGGCAAAGCGTAGGGGTTTTATTTCTTCTCCTTGCATTATGATTCATTTTCCATATTCCGTTTTAACTTTCTACATCGCCTCTTCTAAATATATATATAAGTTAAACAGCATGGGGGCGACAGACTGCTGCATCCTTGTCTTACTCCTTTCTCGTTTACGGCTTTCTTTCCTTGGTCTTCTATCCTAATTACTGCTTCCTGTCTTCTGTAGAGGTTATGTATCAGCCTCCTCCTTTCTCTATATTTTATTCAAGTGCTCTTCACAACCTTAATACCGTGTTCCAGCTCACATCATCAAACGCTTTTTCTGAATCTACAAAACCTCCATGAATGTAGCCCGGGTGTTTTTTTCCGTATCCTGTCCTCTGTAATTAAACGCAGTCAATGTTGCTTCTCTTGTTCCCTCTACATTCTTTCCTAAAGCTAAACTGTTCTTCTCCCAACTCGTATTCTATTCTCCTGTATACTATTTTTCGTTAATATTTTATTTTTTTGCATGCATGGGATGCTAAAACTAAAACTAATCTAATTTAAGACAAGTAAAGAAATAAAATGACGGCCCAATAAGTCGGCAATCAATTTGTGACGTCACGAACATCGAAATCCACGGACTCGTGGATTGTGAGGCTAGCCACTAGGCCACGGCTTTTTTTTTTGGGGGGGGGGGTTAACAGGCTACATGAAGGTGATCCTGAAGCAGGCAACTCCCCTTTAATAGCATAGGAAGGGGATGCGGAAGGTAGAGCAAGGCAGCCTAGCAAGGGTTGACTAGGGCCCCCGGGCTGTAGAGTAAGGATCCTACCCTCGTGGTGTTTCACCTAAAGAGATGCAGGGAAAACCCTAGAAAACCTGCATCAGGTAGGTCGGGCATTGGCTGCTGCTATTCTCACGCCCTTCCCTGTGAATGACGGGAGACGAGTCTGCTGTGGGGACGCAGCATTCCCTTCTCCGTGTCTCCACCAGTTTCAGGAGGCAGTTGGCCGACTGATCCAATGGGATCAGTGGACAGCTCTTGCCATATGCCCAAGGTCTTTGACCCCGGTACATATACCTCCTAAAATAGGTGAAGGTGTCTCGGCATGTGAGAACTTTGATAAAAAAAAGTACCCAGAGAGAGTGCAGGAGGCATCCCCGACATGATCAGGTGAGCCCCGCAGTCACTCTGGGCTGAAGCGCCTGCGAGAAACTCCCGCAGCGTTAGGCCACGGCTTCCTACCTATGCCTATATATTATATATATATATATATCCTTAATGAATTGATATGGTGGGAGGAGGAGGAGGTTATTTTACTCTGCTAACTGTCTGTGTGTGTGACAGAAGCCATTCATAGGATTCACCATATGACCATATAACGTGGTTGGTTACAAGGAACTACGTCCCTGTAGTAAGGTGTGTTGCCCCCGTGTTAGGAGTTGTCAGGGCAGGAAAATGGTTCTGCATCAACCAATGTAGTTGGAAATTGAAGGGGAGAAGGAATTTGGACAGAGGCGAAGAGTGACAATGAGTGATCTGCACAGAGGAGTGAGTGAGTGAGTGTGTGTGAGAAAGAGAGAGAGAGATAGTGATAGAGATAGAGAGATAGTGATAGAGAGAAGGGGGGGGGCGAGATAAGATTGTTCACGGCTGCTCTTAGTAAGATACAATAATTGAACACTAGTAATTTTCATTCTGTCGCTCCCTAGTTTTCAATCCCTTTATTGAAAGTGACAAAGTAATTCAAATTGCAATTGGTTTACGATTACAGTAAAGGAAAGTAAACTGTAATGTATGTGCTTTAGGGAGGATTTTTAAGTGAAAAGTTGGTGCAAGTTATCTGCGAGGCCAGATAAGGCGACCTTATAAAAGAGCGCCGCCATGTTGGTTCCTCCTCCTCCTCCGAGCAGTACCGTCATTTCTGGTTCGTGCTGGCTGTGGCTTCGTGGTATGTATGTCTCTCTTGATTGTACCTGGTTCACTTTACGTCTCCCCAGATTGTCGTTGCAGTGAATCATTATGGTTACCCTTTTTCATTTGATGTAGATGTAAGGCCATCCAGGCTGGTCGATTCAAACCTAACCTCTTATACCGCTTATGACGTTAAACATCGAAATATTTACCACGAACATTGTTTGACTGATGTAATTCAAAGCCCCAGTTTTGCCAACTGCACAAAAATGGTCTGAAGAATCGCTATATAAATTCACGGAGACGAGACGAGACGAGTATGGGCGGGTTACGACATTAGTGGCTGAGTGGCTTCGTGATTGGTTTAAATTATTTAGCAATCTATTTTGAAATTAAATCAAAATATATATTGTAGCGGATTCCGCGTTCCTCCGTATTCGAGGCTTTCTAATTCCTTTAGGGCGCCAGGTATTTTTCACAAAAAATACCAAAAGATGATTTTAATAGTTTTAATTCCAATCAGAGCATGAAAAATAATTATATCTGCATGGATGGCGTGGTCATTGTCTCTCTCGTCGTCCCGCAGACACAACCTGCTGCTCCTTCCACTGCCCCATGACGACTCCCCTAAAGTCTCGCCAGACCACATTGTTGGCCCAAGTTCCTCAACAATTGCAACTCGCAAGCTGGCCTGCATTGTTAACTGTAACTTTTCATGTTACAATATACATAAATTAGCAGTTGTTAAATGAGGCTACCATGGAATCTTCTTGAGAGCCCCTGAGGGAGGGGGGATGGAGGGAGGGGAGGAAGGGGCGGGCGAGATCTTGCCAAGGGTGACTCTGTGCCTTGTGTGTGATGAGGCACGACTACAGCGGGGTTGAGGGGTGGAGGGGGCGGAAATTTTTTAAATACGAAAATACCCTCTAATATTTATGCGTAGATTAAATATTTTTTTTACGTCTGTCTGTAACTTTAATACTAGTTTTCTTGTTACTATTCACTTGGTGTTTAATGTCAACCCCTTTGAGCGTGGGAGAGGAAATGATAGCCGTGGAGCTGCTTCACGTCAAAATAACAAGAAGAAAAATAACTATATATATATATATACTGTGATAAAAATACGCGGATTTTGTGGTATTGTGGCGTTATGAGGCGCAGTTCAGCCAACAACAATGTCTAGTCGGCTGAAAGATGGTGATTCCCCGCGGGAATCTCCCTCGGGGCGTGTGTAAAAAAAACGATGGTGATCCCCCGCGGGAAACCCCCGCCGAACGAGTGTAAAAAATGAGGGCGGGGAACCCCGAAATTTTGTGAAATAGACCTATGAAGAGGAATTCCCGTCGGAGGATTTAAAAGGGGAGCCGATGGGTGGCTCGGGGTCAGAAGGCAGATGAGTGGAGGAGAGGACGGACGTGGTCCGAGCAGATGATCAGAAGTGAGACGAGTTGAGGAGAGGAAAGACGTGGTCCGATCAGAAGCAGAAGTGAGACGAGTTGAGGAGAGGAAAGACGAGAGCAGATGCTGTGAGAGGTTTGCAGAGACGTCAGATGTTTCGAGGAAGCAGATGAGTTGCGGATCTGGTTCCTTCTACCTTCATCGATAAAAATCCTGCAAGGCGCCAGAGAGACGCGGAAACATTCGTGAGGTGGATGTTTGTAGGCCCCTGTAGTAATTGTGGGTGAGTTATTAAAAAAGCTGTGAAACTTGCTCATTGCTCTGGATAAATAATATTTAAATGATTTTTTTTCTATTTTCAGCTACTGCATACTCCATCCATCTCTTGAGAGACCCAAAATCCCCTGAGGTTAAGCCCGTGTGTAATCACTCTAAATTAATAAATGTAAAATTTTAAAATTGATTATAATTTGTTCTATTGATTAATTAATGTTTTATACCCTGAAGACTATATTACAATATATAGTGTTTGGTGTTGACACGAGTGTAATGTGAGTCGCTGAGTTACATTCTGACGCTTAATATGCGACTTAAGTACGACTTCAGCCCCTCACAGGGAATAGAGAGTCTATAGAGGGGGAGAGATGCGGGGAGAGAGAGAGAGAAAAAAAACACGCGTAAAAATAACAAGGAAACAATGTTAATTGGTGGTGTCTAAACCCGGGGGTTATGGGGGGAGTCGCTTCAGTTCAAAAAATTCTACTTTTATTGAACTTCAACCCTGACGTGTAAGGAGAGGCTACGCTAACTCCTGTTTGTATTATTATAAGGCTGGAGCAAAATTTTGACCGTCTGATCCTCGACCCGCGGGGAAGATGCTGTGAAGGGGGGAGGAAAACAACTCCCATTCCCTCCAGTAGGGGGCGGGAATTTTTTAAAATATTCATAAACGAGTGATATTGCAGCCTCATTTTTTTAATTATTTTAAAAACTTTTATCGTACAGATTATCATCAGTTAGGACGATAACGATACAGTATATACAATATTAAAAAGGTATATAATTAACATGATAACGTGAAGATAGGTTAATTCATTTAATTAACCTACTTTAGGAGAATTGGTTATGTTTATTTATTTTTGCGAGCACCTGAGTGAGGGGAATACGACTTAGGTGGGTGAGGATTGACAGGTAGTGAACTGATTTATGGAGGATTAATGAGGATGTGACATGATGATGGTAGAGGAGTGGGTTAGGGTGATGATCAGGGGGAAGGAAGGAAGGATGAGGTCAATCGGAAGTTTTCTTTTGAGGCTAGGGGAGCGTGTGGAGGAGGTATGTGGAGGAGGATTGTCATGGATCGTGGGTGGTTGAGTGCTCGCTTTTGATTAGGTGTGTTATGGATTTGGAGATGATTACTGAGTTAACATTGGGAATTTTGTTGTTTTTTATGGATGACGGAATTTCTTAGGTACCAGCCAGGGAGAGTTTGTGATGGTATTGAGTTGTGTTTGGTTTGAATTTTGGTTGAGTGGGTTTTGGCTGTTGTTCCCCATATGGAGGAGGACCAGGTGGGTTGTATAATAGAGGGGTACATGGTGCTGGTGGAGACAGGGGATGGATTTTCTGTTTAGGAGGGGAATAATATAGAGTTCTGAATTTTTGGTTTATTTTGGAGAGGAGAAAATTAATGAGAGGTTTCCAGGATAGTTTTGAGTGAAACATGATTCCGAGGTACGTGATGGTGGTTTCCGTTTTTGTAGGGATTAATGAATTGTTTAGATAGAGATGAATTTGGGGAGGAGGGAGGGTTTTTTTTGTTAGGGTGAATGAATGGGATGGTTATTGATACTGATTCGCCATTGTTTGGACCATTGCTCTAGGTTATTGAGCGCTGATTGGAGGAGGTTCCATAGGAGATGGCTCCTTATGTCGTCTGCGAAAAAGATTGTGCAGCCTCATGAATATATTTATCTGTTATTTACCGTCACAGTGTTTTTCAGCTTATTTTATAAGAATATTATTTTTGATCAGATGTTGGCCTAAAACATAAGTCTGATTCAGTGTTGTTGCACAAGGAATGTAAGTTACTGTTCAGCCCCTAACAAGGGGGGGGGGTTGACCGTGGAGTATATTAATTATCCTTTGCTTCTCGTTTAATATAATTAGGTTTATTAAGATTATTACGTAATTACAATTAAGCAGTTAAGGGGGAGAGAGAGTCGGCGGAACCTCGGCGAATCTTCCTCCTATTCTAATTTAAGTAATGGCGGCGAGGAATCTTTTTCATTTGACTTTCGGATCTTGTCCGCTGACTGGTGGAGCTTCTATTTTCTAATTTTGTGTTTCAGGAATCTGGAGCTGAAGCCAGGAATGTGCTGGAGGAATCAGACATGCAGCCTGCACGGTGAGTCTCTCTCTTCTCCCTCCCTTCTTTCTCTCACTTTTCCCCCTCCTCCTCCTCCATTCTCCCTCTATCTCTCTCTATTTTCTCTTTTGTCTCTCCTCTTTAATGTAATAATATATTCTTGGGTGGGGTGAATTTAATTATTATAACATATTATTGATAGGAATTTATTATTGAAAAGAGGAAAAAAAACTTTCAAGTTTAAAATTCAAAGTTTTAATTTTAATAAAATCATCACTACTCTAGCGTTGAAAAAAAAATAGAAAAACGGGCTGAAAAAATGTTTGGGGGTCAGGGTCAGGTGATTCGCCATGAATCCTCGCGAGAATTTAGAAGGAAACATGCGAGGCAATATATAAAGCTTATAAGGGAGAACCACACACACACAGGGACCTGGAAAAGAAATAACAAACCATCTTACTACAGCGGCGCCCAATTATATTTCTAAAAAAATTACCACTCGTTCAAAATTAAATAAACAGGGGGAACAACGCACAGACGTAGGAAAATTTTCATTTGTAAATAGGTCATAATAGGCGATTGTAATTCCTTCCTTGCCTCCTGCAGAAATACTCACGACTTTCCCGGGCAGTGTAAAGCAGTTTAGGAATAGCCTAAGGAAACCTTAAGTGAGTAGTTTTATTTTTTTTAGAATCAGTTAAGTGATAATAGTGAAGTGCTTATAGTGAAGTGATTTTTCAGTGTGGCTCTTTTGTTTTCTTTTTTCAGATAAAAAAATCTACGCTTCAAAATTCTTCCCTTCGTGTCAACTTTTTCGTAATTGTATTTGTATTTTCTTTATATATAGCTGCTGCTGCAGCCTCAGGGCAAATAGCGGCCAAGTAAGGAATAATATATATATATATAGAGAGAGAGAGAGAGATAAGAGATAATGGGGGAGATAAGATTAAAACAGCAAGAATGTTATCTTTTTATTTTCTGTATCCCCGCCAAATGAATCTCTCTTCTCGAAACGTGAGGAATTTAACTTTTACACACGCATGTCGCTTCGTCTGCCACTGCTCTCTCTCTCTCTCTCTCTCTCTCTCTCTCTCTATATATATATATATATATATATATATATCTCCCACCCTCCGCCCTCTCTCAGGACAGACCAACTGTCCAAATACGATACGCTCGAGGCATTAAATAATGTCGTAAATGGCGACGTTTCCCGCCGACTCGTCCTTGACCATCCTCGCTTTCCTCCTGCTAAGCGCCACTACTAAACTAATTTATTTTTGCTTCACCGACGACTCAATGTAGTGGACGCGAGTCACCGCAGGATCATTACAAGCTCCCTCGGGTTCTCTAATTGTGATGCTGGCTGCATCAGGACCACCAGAGTCTGGCAGAGGCTCGCGGCGGCATCCAAACACCTCTCTCCTGGCACCAGTCTCTCAACACCCTCTATCACCACATCAACCTCTGGCGGGCGGCTACATAATTTTAACCCACCAATCAGCTGTTATAAATAAAAATCTTCCCTTGGACAATTGCAGTCAACAGGAAAACTTTCAGTTTGCAGGGTCAAAATACTTCCGTAACATTCCAAAACGTCCGTTTCCGCCAGAAGATCCCTAATTATTCACAGCGATTTTGGTAGCCGGTCATCCCAAATTTTATACGGGCAATCCCTTTTCTGGAATTGGTTTCTCTCGCATACGGAAGGAAGGGTAAATCTTTTGTGCCTACAATTGAGAGTTGCCACCCCCTAGAAAGATGCACTTTGCTTAAAATTTCAACTCGCCTATTTAATTTCTATTACACCTCTCCTTTCTCTCTCTTTCTTTCATTCTTTCTCCTCTCTTTTCGTCCTCTCTCTTTTCTCTCTAAGTTAAGGGAGTATAGGATATTGTTATCCTCTGTATTGTCGGCTGTTCACTTGCTTCCCTTGACGTCAAGACCAACTGACTGTCGTCTATTCACGCCTTCTCTGTTCTCTCTCTTCTCCATCTACCCTCTCTCCTCTCTCTTTTATTTCTCTCTCTTATCTGATGACTGTCGTCTATTCACGCCTTCTCTGTTCTCTCTCTTCTCCATCTACCCTCTCTCCTCTCTCTTTTATTTCTCTCTCTTATCTGATGACTGTCGTCTATTCAAGCCTTCTCTGTTCTCTCTCTTCTCCCTCTCTCTTTTATTTCTCTCTCTTCTCTGCTGACTGTCGTCTATTCAAGCCTTCTCTGTTCTCTCTCGTCTCCCTCTTCCCTCTCTCTTTTATTTCTCTCTCCCTCTCTCCCTCTCTCTCTCTCTCTCTCTCTCTCTCTCTCTATCTCTCTTCTCTGCTGACTCTCGTCTATTCACGTTCTATTTAATGTTTCCGTCGACGTCGCAGGTACCAGAAGAGGGGCGGCTTCGCGACGACCCGCGGCCAGGACTACGAGGTCGCCCTCTGCTGCCTCTTCTTCCTCCGCGCCCTCAGACTCAGCAATGGCGGCGGCGACTTCTTCCTCGCCTGCAACCACGACCTGGCGGGGATATTCGACGACGTCGTCCTCTTGTACAGGCTGCGGGGAGACCAAGGACCTGAGTACAGGGCGATCCTCCTGCAGGCCAAGCACAAGGACACAGTCGCCAACAAAAAGTTGACCATGTCGAATCCCTTCAACCTCAAGGCTTATTTGGATTCCTTCCAGGAGATCAGGCGTCACTGGGAGCAGCCGCTGAAGGTGGGAGATATTGAAATACAGTTCCAGGAGGTCATCCTGGTCCTGTACACAAACACGGGCTGCGAGATTGGTGACGCTGCGCTTCACGTCCCTGAGGCTGAACAAGTGCGGCACCTGAAGGATTTCCTCGACACTGGAGGTCGACTTCTCAAGAAGATCCGGGATGCGGGGGGAGATGAGCAGATGAACACCGCCGAGTTCCTCGACCACTTGATCCTCTGCACGGAGCAGGTCAGCGTCAAAGATGTCGACAGCTTTCTGGAAGAAGAACTCCGCGACGTGTTTAAGCTAAAATCTACGGACTACTTTGCAAGGGAACTGAACTCGAAGTTCAGGGAACTGGTGAAGGATTGGTGGAGCGAAACTGGGGCAGCGCGCTACCTCACTCCAGAGTCTCAGGAGTGGAAAGCAATCACGGAGATGGCGATCACGCGCCTCAACGAGGACACTTTAAACATCGACCGTCAGGTGAACCTTGAATTCACGGCAGCGGGCCTCGAGGACATCGGCGCAGTTCCTCCCCTGACCTGGATTTGTGTGAGGGACGAATATCAGGCGATGGCCGTGAGATCCAGACTGTTCAGGGATCAGAAGAATTCCCTGGTCGTTAGCTTCAAATCTCTCGACGATAAACTGGAAGAAGTTGAGGCTCTGTGGGGTAACAACATCTGCTCGACGTTGGTCGTGGACGCGTCCAAAGGCTCACCAGAGGGAGGATCGCCGCCGCTGCTGCAGCGTCTGCAGGAGGTGGTCCAGAGTGACGCCGCCGCTGGAGGAGGCAGGCGCTTGGTCGTCGTCGCCAGGGGAAAGCTTACCACGGCGGGTGGCGGCGGCTGGAGGGAAGTTGACGCTGAGCCGACTTGGTCCGTCCTCCAGCAGGTCACCAGAGACAGGCTGCTGGCGACTCCGGTCAGGCTCCAGGGCCAGGAGAGGCCCGTGGCGCTCAGAGACGTCGTCGGCTCCCAGCATGAGAGTGACGTCATGACCGACGAAGTCATCATCAGATCAGTCTGCGAGTGTGACACGGAGATGCAACTGGGAGCGGCGATGCCAGCGCCTCTGGGCTATTATGTGCGACGCTGCCTGCAGAGGACATCGGCTGGACCAGCTCATGTTGACACGTTAGCAAATAAAAACATATTAATCTTCTCATCTGGCTACTTCTTACAAGAGAATGATTTTACAAAGCGGTTCAACATTATAAGTGACTTTGGACCTCATAGGATAACGGCCATTGGGTATCCTACGATTGTGACAGGAATAAGGGATGATTACGACATGCGACAGATGTGCTTTAGATTCGGTGTCCCAGGCATGTCTGGAGAAATTTCAATGAACGGCCTGGAAGGCGACATAAAGGAATTCCTTCCCTTCCCCTGGATACTTGAGGACAAGATCGTGGTTATTGAAGGTCCTCCAGGGGTGGGGAAGTCGTCCTTCGTGACTCAGTTGTGCTCCACCGTCAAGGAGCGCTTCCCAGAGGCTTGGGTGCTGAGGCTCGACATGGGTCGACACACTGAGCACATCAGCGGAACAGACTTTGCACAAGTCAGCGACATTAAGGAGTTTCTCCTCAAGAGTTTGTCCAAGGAGCCTAACACCCTGGAGCGGCATCTCCTGGAACACTCGCTCGCAGTCAGGGGGAACGTCTTCCTGTTCCTCGACGCCTTCGACGAGATCAGCCCCCACTACACGAGCAAGTGCTGCGACCTCCTCAAGGGCATCGCCCAGAGGATCAGGTACAGGCAGATGGTCGTGACCACGAGGCCCGTCACCACCGAGGACGTCGAGGAGGCGCTGGGGACCAAGGCCTTCACCCTGCCTGTGTTCAGCGACGAGGAACAGGTCTTGTTCCTGGAACAGTTCTCGGCAGCCAGGGGCAGTCACATTGGTGAGAAGGAAATTTCTTCTCTCCGTCAGAGCGCGGGGTCTGTCTTAGAAATTCCTCTGCTTTGTAGAATGGCGGCTGAAGTTCTGGACAGTCGAGGACACATTTTCTTGAAGTGTCTGAACCCGTGGAGGAGAGTCTTTCTGTACAATCTCTTTGTAGAAGAGAGCGTCAAGCAGCGCGTTGCCGAGAAACTGGACCTGGACATCTCTAGGCCCGGATTAAAGATGCTATTGGAGTCGAATAAAAAGCAACACTTGGAGAACCTGCAGGGGTTGGCTGTCAGGAAGCTGCTGCCACTGGACCAACTTCCTCCCCTCTCAGCGTCAAGGGCAACGCCAGAGGAGAAGTTCGGCCTCGTCGTCGGCGACACCGGTGGCGGACTCGACTTCGAGCACCAGACGTTCGCCGAGTACTTCCTCGGGTGTTGGCTAGCCTGCCACTGGCGGGATTGTCCTCCACAGCTCCTCCGCGACGTGTTGCCCCGACGTGGCTTCCAGTTTGTCGTCTCGACCTTGAGCTGGTCGTTATTTAAGGACCTTCCTCCGCTCCTGGCGGTGGCTCAGGGCGACGCGGACGCTGTTAGGAAGCATCTGTCAGCATCAGGCACCACCACCACCACGGACGGAGGAGGACGCTCAGCGCTGCACGTGGCGGCCATGACTCGAGGCGACCATCGCGGTGTTTGGGAGCTGCTGGTGACCTCGGGTGAAGACCTGAAGAAGGAAGACGACGTCTTGGGCGCGACGGCGGTCGAGTACGCGGAGATGTTCAGCAACTGGGAGTTTCTTGATTTAGCTCTTGAAAAAGGAGCAGATGTTGCCCGTGTGAAATTCGTTACGGTAGCAGAGGCGGCCAAGGAGGTCCTCATCTATTCAGTGGAGAAAGACCTCGCGTGCTTGTGCGAGTTCATCTGGCGACGTCACTCGGACGCGTTTCAAAACCTACAGCTTCTGCGCGTGGCGGCTGCTCACAATTCCAAACGTGTTTTGAAACTTCTAATAGACACGCTTCACCACAAAGTCAACGACAGTCGACTCGCGGCTCTGGAGGAAGCGTCGAGACGCGGTCACGTGGAGGCGGTCACGCTGTTGGTGGAGGCGGGAGCTGACGTCAACATGAAGGTCAAGCACGGCCACACGGCGCTGATGGAGGCAGCTAGGGAAGGTCACGTGGAGGTTGTCAAGGTATTACTGGAGAGAGGAGCCGATGTCAATATGCAGACTGACAATGGCAACACGGCGTTGTCGTGGGCTGCTTTCAGAGGTCATCTGGAGGTCGTGAAGGTATTATTAGATGAAGGAGCCGATGTAAGTATAATGACTGAGGATGGCAACACGGCGTTGTCGTGGGCAGCTTTCAAAGGTCACCTGGAGGTTGTGAAGGTGTTATCGCATAAAGTAACTGATGTAAGCATAATGACCAAGGACGGCTATAGGACGTTGTCGTGGGCAGCAAAAGGAGGTCATGTAGAGGTTCTGAAGGTATTGTTAGATAAGGGAGCCGATGTCAATATACAGACTGATAATGGCGACACGGCGTTGTGGTGGGCGGCTTTCAAAGGTCACCTGGAGGTCGTGCAGGTATTGTTAGACGAAGGAGCTGACGTCAATACACAGGCAAAGCACGGCCACACGGCGTTGATAGAGGCAGTTATTAAAGGTCATGTAGAGGTTGTCAAGGTATTACTGGAGAGAGGAGCTGACGTCAATATACAGGCTGATAATGGCAACACGGCGTTGTCGTGGGCTGCTTTTAGAGGTCATCTGGAGGTCGTGGAAGTATTATTAGAGAGAGGAGCTGGTGTCAATATAAGGACTGAGGATG
>CM067376.1:6764828-6783381 GCA_034510155.1 Eucriotettix oculatus | reverse complement strand
GGTAACAGGCTACATGAGGGTGATCCTGAAACAGGCAACTCCCATTTAATTGCATAGGAAGGGAATTGAAAAGGGGGGATGTGGAAGGTAGAGCAAGGGTTGACTAGCGGCCCCCAAGGCTATAGTGTAAGGATCCTACCCGGTGTTTCACCTAAAGGTGATGAAGGGAAAAACACTAGAAAACCTGCATCCGGTAGGTCGGAGGCTAGTGGCTGGTGCTACTCCCGCGCCCTTCTGATGACGGGGAGACTGGATTGCTGTGGGAGGAAGGCAACAAACACGCCTCCTCCGTGCCTTGTTCAGTATTGAGAGGCAGCTGGCCGACTGGTCCAATGGGATCAACAAACAACTCTTACCGTATGCTGGAGGTCTTCGACCCCCGTACATACACCTCTCAAACTGCCCAAGGTCGTCTCAGCCTGCAGGAGTCTTAAATTAGCTACCTTGGCCATGGACCAAGGTGGGAGGGAAAGAGGAAAACCAGGGGAAGGAGGAAGTCAACATCCACCTGGCTGGCTCTCACTCATTTCCCAGCAGGATATCCTCCTGCTTTCTCAAGGAAATGCCTCAAAATCCTCGTGTCCTTTCGTATTTAAATAGGAGCCCCTTTTGTTTGTGCTGCCTGACCTGGGAGGCCGCTTTTGCCGCCCCCAGCCCCGCCTCTCACATCTGGCCGCTGTCCCCTGACGAAAACAAAGGGTGTGTCCCCCCAGCGTACGCTGCCTTGCCAATATTTAAAAAGATTTTGTAAATGAGATAATGCACACAATAATATATATATATATATATTGTAATATCCTTTTCAGGGCATTAAACATTAATTAATCAATTGAACAAATTATAATCAGTTTGAAAATTTTTCATATATTGATTTAAAGTGATTACATGGGGGCTTAATCTGAGGGGATTTTTGGTCTCTCGAGAGATGGATGGAGTATTCATGCAGTAGCTGAAAATAGAAAAAAAAACATCATTAAATATTATTCAACCAGAGCAATGAGCAAGTTTCACAGCTTTTTTAATAACTTACCCACAATTACTACAAGGGCCTACAAACATCCAACTTCACGAATGTTTCCGCGTCTCTCTCGCGTCTTGCAGGATTTTTTTGTCGACGAAGGTAGAAGGAAGGAACCAGATCCGCAACTCATCCTCGAAACATCTGACCTCTGCAAACCTCTCACAGCATCTGCTCTCGTCCGTCCTCTCCTCAACTCGTCTGACTTCTATATTTTCTGTCACTTTCATCAAACATTTCGTTTAACCCAATCACTTCCACGGATTACAAATTCTCAACCTGTGCACACTGAAATTCTTGTTCCTGCGAATTTTCCATATTAATCACACGTTTTTTACCTCTAAGTCACATATATCAAACAATATCACAAAATATAACCCCAAAATATTAATTTTTTAAAAACAAACATAAATTAATTTTTCTAAGCAAGAAGATTGCGTACTTGTGGAAATTGCACAACATAAAATTGCACAACACAGAATTTAAATTATAACCGAGAGAAACACGAAAGCAAGCAAGCAAAACTTTAACTCCAAATTTCGAAAAGATTACCTTTTACAAAAATAGCTTCTGCAGTACTTCACCCTCGAGAGAGATCGTAAGCCCCACGTTGGGCGCCAAAATGTAATATACTTTTTCTGACAGCATCTGACGACGTCTTCTCCCGCATCTGATCCCGAGCCACCCATCGGCTCCCCTTTAAAATTCTCACACGGGAATTCCCCGCCATCAGTTTTCTTACACAATTCAGGGGTCCACCGCCATTTTTTACACACGCACGGGGGGAGTTTCCCGCGGGAATCCCCATCGTTTTTTTACATACGCCCCAAGGGAGTTTCCTGAGGGGCATCCCCATCGGGGGTTCACCCGCTTTCAGCCAACTTGGCATTGCTGTTGGTCGAACTGCGCCTCATAACGCCACAATATCACCAAAATCCGCGTTTTTTCATTACAATATATATATAAGTTAATGAGCATGGGCATCCTTGTCTCACTCCTTTCCTTTCTTGATAATTACAGCTTACTGTCTCCTGTAGAGGTTGTGAAAAATTCCTTCTCAATATCTTATTGTTGTCTTATTTATAATCCTTAAACGTTTGTTACAGTTAAATTATCAAAGGCTTTTTCTAAATATACAAATGCCATGACCGTAGGCCCGTTTTTTTCCCCCCATCTAATTGTCCTGCATCTATCAGCAGCAGTTTTCAGCGATATGGCTATAATTATGTTTTTCCTAAAAACTCCTGTTATTCTTCCTGTTTCATAGATGTCGGCTGATCGTATCTCGGAATCCAACTGAGAGGATCCTTAACTACGGTATATATATATATATATCCCTTCCTAATCTAACAGACTTTGTTATTCCCCTGTTTCCCCACACTACACTCAATTGCCAAGGTTAATCCTCATAGTGATCTCTTTCTCCTGGACCACGTTCATGCAATTTATTTATTAAATTACCAAATCAAGTAGTATGCATTTTTCTCGAGGTTGGTTCAGACATCCCTAAATTCTCGTCAAACACGCGGTTCACTGTCCCTCTTAAAAAGTCAACAACTTCCCGATAACGTTCTTTATCCGCCAAAATCAACGCCGTTTCTCCTCTACGGTTCTTCACGTTGACGTCAGCTCCACTCTGTACCAGCGCCTCGACCACCTGCAGACGCCCCCTGCGAGCCGCCTCCATCAGGGCCGTGTGACCCAACCTGTTCCTCGTGTCTAGATCAGCTCCTCTCTCAAGCAACGCCTCGACCACCTCCAGGTGACCTCCGCAAGCCGCCCTCGATATCGCCGTGAAGCCGCAGTTGGTCTTGACGTTGACGTCAGCTCCTCTCTCCAGCAACACCTTGACGACCTCCAGATGACCCAGACGTGCAGCCCGCGTCAGCGCCGTCCTACCATCCTCAGTCGTCGTGTTTACATCAGCCCCTTGCTCCAGCAGAAACATCACCAACTTGGCGTGACCCCCGAAGGCCGCCTCCGTCAACATCGCATCCAGATCAGGTTCTTCCTTCAACACCGTCTTCACCACCTCCAGGTTACCTCCGCGAGCCGCCTCCGTCAACGGCGTGTGGCCTAAACTGTTCTTTACGTTCACATCAGCTCCTCTCTCCAACAGCGTCTTCACCGCCTCCAGGTGACCTCCGGAAGCCGCGCACATCAGCGCCGTGCTGCCAAACTGATCCTTCACGTCTACATCAGCTCCGCCCTCCGCCAACAGCTTCACTGCCTCCACGTGACCCCGTATCGACGCTTCATGTAGCGGAGTCGATCCACTCTTATTCAACGCGTTAAATTGGTAACCTATTCCTATCAGAAGTTTAACAACATGCGTGGAGTTATTAGCAGCCGCCAGGTGCAGGAGGTATACATTTTCAAACGTATTTGGATACCGTAGCAGGATGAACTCACACAAACATACGAGATCTGACTCCACGGCACCAACAACAACTTCCCTGGCTGATTCTTCAACAGTAACAAATTTCAGATCGTCAATACGCGCTCCATTTTGAAGACCTAAGTCAACAAACTCCCAGTTGCTGAAGAATTCCGCGTACTTGACCGCCGTTGCTCCCAAGACGTCGTCCTTCCTGTTGAGGTCTTCACCACCCGAGGCCATCAGCAGGTCCCAAAGCTTGCGAGGCCCGTCTTTAGTCATGGCCGCCACGTGCAGCGCTGAGCGTCCTCCTCCGTCCGTGGTGGTGGTGGTGCCTGATGCTGACGGATGCTTCCTAATAGCGTCCGCGTCTCCCTGAGCCACCGCCAGGAGCGGAGGAAGGTCCTTAAATAACGACCAGCTCAAGGTCGAGACGACAAACTGGAAGCCACGTCGGAGCAACACGTCACGGAGGAGCTGTGGAGGACAATCCCGCCAGTGGCAGGCTAGCCAACATCCGAGGAAGTACTCGGCGAACGTCTGGTGCTCAAAGTCGAGTCTGCCACCAGTGTTGAGGACGAGGCCGAGCTTCTCCTCTGGCGTTGCCCTTGACACTGAGAGGGGAGGAAGTTGGGCCTCGGGCATCAGTTTCCTAACAGCCAATCCCTGGAGGTTCTGCAAGTGCGAGTTTTTATGGGATTCCAGTAACATTTTCAATCCAATCATGGAGATATCCAGTTCCAGTTTCTCTGCAACGCGATCCATGACGCTCTGTTCCACGAAGACTTGGTACAGCAAGACTCTCCTCCACGGGTTCTGGCACTTGAGCAGAAATTGTTCCCGACGGTGCAGAAAAACCTCAGCCGCCATTCTACACAGCAGAGGGATTTCTAGAGCAGGTCCAACAATCTGCAGCAAAGAAAACATTTCCTTTCTATCAACCTCCTTCCCCTTGGACGCTGCAAACTGTTTCAGAAAGATGTTTTGTTCCTCTATGTTGAACACAGGCAGGGTGAAGGCCTTGGTCTGCAGCGCCTCCTCGACGTCCTCGGTGGTGACTGGCCTCGTGGTCACGACCATCTGCCTGTACCTGATCCTCTGGGCGATGCCCCTGAGGAGGTCGCAGCACTTGCTCGTCAAGTCGGGGCTGATCTCGTCAAAGGCGTCGAGGAACAGGAAGACGTTCCCCGTGACGCTGAGCGAGTGTTCCAAGAGTTGACGCTCCAGACTAGTCAGACCCTTCATCAGCAACTCCATAATGTGGCTGACCTCTGTAAAGTCTGTCTCCTTGATGTATTCCGCGTGACGTCCCATATCGAGCCTCAGGACCCAAGCCTCTGGGAACTGCTCCTTGACGCTGGAACACATCACAGTCACAAAGGACGACTTTCCAACTCCTGGAGGACCTTCAACAACCACGATCTTCTCCTCGCAGGTCCACGTGAAGGGAATGAATTCCTTTATGTCGCCTTGCAAACCATTTATTGAAACGTCTCCAACAATGCCACGAACACGGAATCTGCAGCACACTTGACGGATGTCGTAATCATTGGTCATTCTTTCCACGATTGTTGGATACTTAACATCTGACATCGCCTTAATTCTATATCCATCTATAACAACGAATAGCTTTGTAAAATCATCCACTTGTGAGAGATTATTAGACGAGAAGGTTAATATATTTGTATTTGTTAAGGTCTCAACACTGACTGTTCTGGACGATGTTCTCAGCAGACACCGAGGCAAGTTATACTCCAGTGGCGCTGGCATCGCTGCTCCTAGCTTCATCTCAGTTTCACACCCACAGAGTGAGCTGATGACGTCGTCAGTCATGACGTCACTCACATGGGAGGAGGAACCACCACCACCACCGAGGACATCTCTGAGCGCCACAGGTACGCCCTGGAGCCTGACTGGAGCCGCCAGCAGCCTGTCTCGGGTGACCTGCTGGAGGGCAGACCAAGTCGGCTCAGCGTCAGCTTCACTCCAGCCCCCACTGGTAGGCTTTCCCTCGGCGATGACCACCAAGCGCCTACCAGCGCCACTCTGGACCGCAGCCTCCTGCAGACGCCGCAGCAGCATCGCCGGCGAGGCTTCCTCTGGTGAGGCTGCAGACATGTCCAGGACCAAGGTGTTGTTCCTCCACAGAGCCTCAACTTCTTCCAAGTGATCATCTAGTAGTTTGACGCCGATGACCAGAGAATTCCTCAGAGTCCTGAAGAGTCTCGACCTCACGGCCTTAGCCTGATGTTCATCTCTCACGCGAATCCAACGTAACCCTAGAGGAGGAACAACGTCAGGACCTTGGGTGAACTCGACGTCCAACTGACGGTCAATGTTGATAGTGTCCCTGTTGAGGCGAGTGATCTGCATCTGCAAAACTTCATTCCACTCTCCAGACTGCGCAGTGAGGTAGCGCACTTTCCCTTCTTCGCCCCACCAGTCCTTCACCACACGCTGCAGCTCCCTCCTGAGTTCCCGGGCAACCTCCGGTGACGTCACCTTGAAGAAGCCGCACAGTTCCTCTTCCAGGACACCGTTGGCCGCGTCGACGCTCATCTGCTCGGTGCACAGGAGCGACTGGCTGAGGAAGTCTGACGTTTCCCGTCCTTGAGGCAGGCCTAACCTCTGGCCATCCGAGATCCTCAGGAGCCGTCCTCCGGTGTTGAGGAATTCCTCCAGGTGCTGCACTTGTGGAAAGTTCGGGACGTCGACCGCAGCTTCACCAATCTCGCAGCCAGTGTTTGTGTACAGGACCAGGATAATTTCCTTGAACTGTATTTCAGCAACTCCCACCTTGAGCGGATGCTCCCAGTGACGCCTGATCTCCTTGAACGATTTCAAATAGTCCTGGAGGCTGAAGGGATTGGACAAGGTCAACCTCTTCTTGGTGATCCTCTCCCTGTGCTTGGCCTGCAGGAGGATCGCCCTGTACTCAGGTCCTTGGTCTCCCCGCAGCCTGTAGAAGAGGACGACGTCGTCGAATATCCCTGCGAGGTCGTGGTTGGAGGCGAGGAAGAAGTCGCCGCCGCCATTGCTGAGTCTGAGGGCGCGGAGGAAGAAGAGGCAGCAGAGGGCGACCTCGTAGTCCTCGCCCTTGGTCGTCGCGAAGCCTCGCCTCTTCTCGTACCTGTAACGTCACGTTCGAGTACTACTACACAGTGTTTAGGTTCGGGTTACACGTTTTTATTATGTAAATTTCAATAAAATAAATCATTAATGAGAGAGGAAAGTTAATGATCTGACGTTTTTTAAGTATGCAGGAGACCTTCTATGACGTCATCATCGGCGACCATCTTGTACACGTGTCTCGTCGCACCTTCATTTCTTCAGCAGATAATCTCCTCCAGGTAGGAAGGAAGTGTTGTTGAATAATAATAATTAAACTTTATGGGTGATTCAGTAATGCATATAAGAATATATATAAATATATATATCCAAGTTTCACTTGGCATAATCGGAATTGGTAACAATCGATTAAATATGCTTATTATTTTCGGACATTTATAAATAAAACGAAGGAATAGTAAGGCAATTCTGTAGTAAACCACATGTAGTGGACATCAGATATTAAGTAGATATGTAATAGACGTTACAATATTAGTAATTAAAATAGATATATTTTTTAGTATCCGGCTGATGGCAGGGAATATACCAATGTCTGTGCGGCGAGAGGATGTAAACAATAAGGGGAGAGAACATCGATATGGAGATTTTAGTGGGTTAGGTGTGACATTTTGAGGACAAAGAGGTGTGAAACCCTGCGTACACCTTGGTACGCGTTACCCTCCACATAAATTACTTGTCCCCGCTAAGGGGTAAAATTTGCGAGAATTGAACAAAATTCGCGGGCAATTGTACTTCAAAAATTTAAAACTATTATTGGTGTTCAAGATGGGAAGAGAAAATGATGTATGACGAGGGAAGTTGTGGAAAAGAAGATAGTTGGTGTGGAGAACGAGACGAGAACAGGCAGTCCTAGCTTGGAAACCAGGGAGAAAATAAGGGCCCGAGCTGACAAGCCAAGGAGGAAGGAAGAGTGTCTCAGCTGACAAGCCAAGGAGAGAAGAAGTGTCTCTGAGCTGAGAAGCCAAGGAGAGAAGAAAAGGATCCAAACTGACAAGAAAGGAGAGAAGTAGAGAGTGAAAGCTGACAAGCCAAAGAAAGAAGAAGAGAGTCTGAGCTGACAAGAAAGGAGAGAGTACGAGCTGTCAAGCCAAGGAGAGAAGAAAAGAGTCATAGCTGAAAAGCCAAGGAGAGAAGAAGAGAGTCCAGCTGACAAGCCAAGGAGAGCAGAAGAGAATCCTAGCTGACAAGCCAGGGAGAAAATAAGAGTCCTAGCTGACAAGCCAAGGAGAGAGGAAGAGACTCATAGCTGACAAGTCAAGGAGAGAAGAAGAGAGTCCGAGCTGAGAAGAAAAATGGGAGAATGAGAGAGTCCTAGCTGACAAGCCAAGGAGAGAAGAAGAGTCATAGCTGACAAGCCAAGGAGAGAGGACGAGAGTCATAGCTGACAAGAAAAAGAGGGGAAGGAGAGAGTCTAAGCTGAAAAGCCAAGGAGAAAAGAAGAGAATCATAGCTCACAAGTCAAGGACAGAAGAAGAGTGTCTGAGCTGAGAAGCCAAGGAGAGAAGAAAATGATCCAAGCTGACAAGAAAGGAGAGAAGTAGAGAGTGATAGCTGACAAGCCAAAGAGAGAAGAAGAGAGTCCAAGCTGACAAGCCAAGGAGAAAATAAGGGTCCGAGCTGACAAGCCAAGGAGGAAATAAGGGTCCGAGCTGACAAGCCAAGGAGAAAATAAGGGTCCGAGCTGACAAGCCAAGGAGGAAATAAGGGTCCGAGCTGACAAGCCAAGGAGGAAAGGAGAGAGTCCGAACTGACAAGCCAAGGAGAGAAGAAGAGACTCATAGCTGACAAGTCAAGGAGAGAAGAAGAGAGTCCGAGCTGACAAGCAAAGGAGGAAATAAGGGTCCGAGCTGACAAGCCAAGGAGAGAAGAAGAGAGTCCGAGCTGATAAGCCAAGGAGGAAATAAGGGTCCGAGCTGACAAGCCAAGGAGAGAAGAAGAGAGTCCGAGCTGACAAGTCAAGGAGGAAATAAGGGTCCGAGCTGGCAAGCCAAGGAGAGAAGAAGAGAGTCCTAGCTGAAAAGCCAAGGAGAGAAGAAGAGAGTCCGAGCTAAGAAGCCAAGGAGAAAATAAGAGTCCGAGGTGACAAGCCAATAAGAGAAGAAGAGTCCTAGCTGACAAGCTAAGGAGAGAAGAAGAGAATCATAGCTCACAAGTCAAGGAGAGAAGAAGAGTCCAAGGTGACAAGCCAAGGAGAGAAGAAGAGTCACAGCTGACAAGAAAAAGGGAAAAAGGGGAGAGTCTGAGCTGACAACCCAAGGAGGGAAAAAGGAGAGACTCATAGCTGACAAGCCAAGGAGAGAGGACGAGAGTCATAGCTGACAAGAAAAAGAGGGGAAGGAGAGAGTCTAAGCTGAAAAGCCAAGGAGAAAAGAAGAGAATCATAGCTCACAAGTCAAGGACAGAAGAAGAGTGTCTGAGCTGAGAAGCCAAGGAGAGAAGAAAATGATCCAAGCTGACAAGAAAGGAGAGAAGTAGAGAGTGATAGCTGACAAGCCAAAGAGAGAAGAAGAGAGTCCAAGCTGACAAGCCAAGGAGAAAATAAGGGTCCGAGCTGACAAGCCAAGGAGGAAATAAGGGTCCGAGCTGACAAGCCAAGGAGAAAATAAGGGTCCGAGCTGACAAGCCAAGGAGGAAATAAGGGTCCGAGCTGACAAGCCAAGGAGGAAAGGAGAGAGTCCGAACTGACAAGCAAGGAGAGAAGAAGAGAGTCATAGCTGACAAGTCAAGGAGAGAAGAAGAGAGTCCGAGCTGACAAGCAAAGGAGGAAATAAGGGTCCGAGCTGACAAGCCAAGGAGAGAAGAAGAGAGTTCGAGCTGATAAGCCAAGGAGAGAAGAAGAGAATCATAGCTCACAAGTCAAGGAGAGAAGAAGAGAGTCCTAGCTGACAAGTCAAGGAGGAAATAAGGGTCCGAGCTGACAAGCCAAGGAGAGAAGAAGAGAGTTCGAGCTGATAAGCCAAGGAGAGAAGAAGAGAGTCCGAGCTGAGAAGCCAAGGAGAAAATAAGAGTCCGAGGTGACAAGCCAAGAAGAGAAGAAGAGTCCTAGCTGACAAGCTAAGGAGAGAAGAAGAGAATCATAGCTGACAAGTCAAGGAGAGAAGAAGAGTCCAAGGTGACAAGCCAAGGAGAGAAGAAGAGTCATAGCTGACAAGAAAAAGGGAGAAAGGGAGAGTCTGAGCTGACAAGCCAAGGAGGAAAAGGAGAGATCATAGCTGACAAGCCAAGGAGAGAGGACGAGAGTCATAGCTGACAAGAAAAAGAGGGGAAGGAGAGAGTCTAAGCTGAAAAGCCAAGGAGAAAAGAAGAGAATCATAGCTCACAAGTCAAGGACAGAAGAAGAGTGTCTGAGCTGAGAAGCCAAGGAGAGAAGAAAATGATCCAAGCTGACAAGAAAGGAGAGAAGTAGAGAGTGATAGCTGACAAGCCAAAGAGAGAAGAAGAGAGTCCAAGCTGACAAGCCAAGGAGAAAATAAGGGTCCGAGCTGACAAGCCAAGGAGGAAATAAGGGTCCGAGCTGACAAGCCAAGGAGAAAATAAGGGTCCGAGCTGACAAGCCAAGGAGGAAATAAGGGTCCGAGCTGACAAGCCAAGGAGGAAAGGAGAGAGTCCGAACTGACAAGCCAAGGAGAGAAGAAGAGACTCATAGCTGACAAGTCAAGGAGAGAAGAAGAGAGTCCGAGCTGACAAGCAAAGGAGGAAATAAGGGTCCGAGCTGACAAGCCAAGGAGAGAAGAAGAGAGTCCGAGCTGATAAGCCAAGGAGAGAAGAAGAGAGTCCGAGCTGACAAGTCAAGGAGGAAATAAGGGTCCGAGCTGGCAAGCCAAGGAGAGAAGAAGAGAGTCCTAGCTGAAAAGCCAAGGAGAGAAGAAGAGAGTCCGAGCTAACAAGCCAAGGAGAAAATAAGAGTCCGAGGTGACAAGCCAATGAGAGAAGAAGAGAGTCCTAGCTGACAAACTAAGGAGAGAAGAAGAGAATCATAGCTGACAAGTCAAGGAGAGAAGAAGAGTCCAAGGTGACAAGCCAAGGAGAGAAGAAGAGAGTCATAGCTGACAAGAAAAAGGGAAAAAGGGGAGAGTCTGAGCTGACAACCCAAGGAGGGAAAAAGGAGAGACTCATAGCTGACAAGCCAAGGAGAGAAGAAAAGAATCATAGCTGACAAGAAAGGAGAGAGGAGACAGTAAGTCAAGCGCCAGAAGTTTGTCGGGAGGAGAAGCAAGGTGGAAGCCAACCATCAACCTCTACTACGTGGCGTGGAAATGGACAGATCAGAGGCCATCAGCACCCCGGGTCCTGGCTTCATCGTCTCCCTCCACGATCATCAACCAACAGCTCAACCATATTAAGAGACCAACCAGATTCATTACAAAATGTTGACGCAGTACATTAATTATTTATTTTCTTTGGACAATGTGTAAGGGGTTAAATTATATAAATTTAAGATTGGAAACGTAATTGGTGTTATATTTTACTGACCACCACGGGGTAAACCCTGTAAGTTCATGCGGGTATTAGGAGCAAGTTAACAAAAATGAGAGTAGTTAATTTTGCAATCAAGTCTTATTATTATATTTACTAACAAAATAATGTAAATATGTTGTAAATAGTTGACTGCATAAACTTGGATTATATATATTTTATTTAAAAAAATAAAACAGTTATATATATATATATCAAAAAGTTGAACACTAAACCAAAATTAAACCGACAGTCATGTCTTCCTCACCTTGCTGCTGATTCCTCCTGCGCGTTCCCGGCTCCAACTCCAGGTTCCTGGAACACGAACACCAAAAAGTAGAAAATGCACCAAGGATCTGACAAGGTGTGAAGGGAAGAAGATTCCTCACCATTGCTTACCATCAGAACAGAAGAGATCCCGACGTTCTCTTGGGTGATCTCTCTTTATCTAATCTCGGATCTCTCCGAGATGCGATCAGCCGAAATCTACGAAACAGGAAGAATAACAGAAGATTTTAGGAAAAAAAAAACAAAATTACAACCATATCGATGAAAACTCCTGCTGATAGATTCAGGACAATCAGATAAGGAAAAGCAGGCCTGCGGTCATGGCATTTGTATATATTTTTTGAAAAAGGCCTTTGATAATTTAACTGTAACAAACGTTTAAGGATTTTGAATAAGACAGGAAATTTCCTAGACCCTTTTAATGTATCCCTTCTCTTAGTCAACGTCCTCCATATTGTTCCCTCTTCCCCTACTCTCCTTAAACTTCCCCGTTAGTGATTCTATCCACCTCATCATCTCATTCCCCTACAGCACCACATTTCGAAGGCTTCTATTCTTTTCCCTTCCCCAACTCCTACCGTCCACTTTTCGCGCCCCCATATAACGCCACGCAGCAAACGGAGACTTTTATCAACGATTTCCTAATATTCAGTGTTCTATTTTCCCCTAAGTAAATCCCTCTTTTTCGCGAAAGCCTGTCTTGCCATCCTGTGCTAACCTACTCTAGTAGCAAAATTTATTAACTTCCTTCAAAATATCCCTTCCCAATCTAACAGCCTTTGTTATTCCACTGTTTCCCCCCATACTACACTCCATCCATTACCTTGGCTTTCCCTCTATTAATCCTCATATTAAACTCTTCCTCCAGGACCACGTTCATGCCGTTTATTATGGTTTCCAAGTCTCCTTCTGACTCCCCCCTAATACTACAATATCGTCGGCAAAGCGTAGGGGTTTCTATTTCTTCTCCTTGCAGTTTGATTCATTTTTCCTATCCCGTTTTACCATTCTTCATCGCCCGTTCTATATATAAGTTAAACAACATGGACATCCTTGTCTTACTCCTTTCTCGATTACAGTTTCCTTTTCTTCATCTTCTATTCTATTTATTGCTGCCTGTCTTTTGTAGAGGTTATGTGTATGGAAGGAATAGCAAGTTCCAAGTCACCGACGATTGATGCAGAGCGTAAAGTAAAGTAAAGTTATTGTGCAAACAAATAAAAAAAAAGTGTAGTGCAATATTATAAGAGTACAGTGATTATTTTTAAGAAGATGCAGTGATGTTGAGGAGAGAAGAACAGCGCAGAAACATCAGTTTGGACATTCAGAGATAAGGAAAAGTTGCTGATGTCAACTTGAACGAAAATTTGAGTAGTGAATTGCCAAAAATTTATCTCCCCGCCGTTTCTATTTATTCATAAAATATACTGTTTGTTTGATGATAGGAATGACAGACATCCCCTTGCCTCTGAATGTAAGCAAGTATTTTTTTTGTATTTGCTAATAATCTACAATTGGGCGCAAGCCCCCTGGTGGCAGATACATGATTATAAACTAAAGAAAGATAAACATGCCCTGAAAGAGAAAAGAGAGAAACACTTCACTTCACTTTAGTTTTTTATATTCGGAAACACATTTATATTAAAAAATATCAGTCACTTCACTTCACACGTTTTTTCAGATTTGACCTAAATTTATTTTCTTGAAGAGGATTTCCCTTCCTCCAAACACTCCTCCTCCTGCCACAGGTAAATTATTCCACAGTCGTTGTTGATGGTCCTATTTAGGAATGAGAATTTGCCAACATCTGTTTTTTGTTTTCTATATTTCACTTTGAATTGGTGGTGGTGATCCTCCTCCCATCATCTCTACCTATATAACTGGGCTTTTGCATTTTGTAGCTAATTCCCCAATCCATGGTGTTTTTGCCCCCGTATAAGCTTATGCAGTCTTGCTTTCTCCCCCTCTCCTTTCTGACAATACCTCCTCCCAACCTAGCTGTTTTACTTTTTCCTTCCTATGACCCCCTGTGGCCCTACTTGCACAAAAACTACAAGCCTCTGCACGTGGATTATCAGAAGGCGTAATTAGGAACACAGTCAAGTGTTGAACTTGTCTACGCATCGAAATCGGGTGAAACTAAGTTAAGAAGTACCTGAGGACGTTTCCCCGATGCTTTCCCGAGGCCGACGCGCAGCTGACTGAAGCCGCGCCCTTGAGGCTCTGCGCATGCGCGGCTCATATCACTTACTTCCTCGCCCGTGACGTCATCATTCCAAGAATTCGCGTCACGCAACAACAGTCAGTATAAGTATAACATCATATTCCATAGATGCTATAGAGAAGCAAGCACAAGCTTCAAGGATGTTGTAGAACGAGTCAGAGATTTTATACACATAGTTAGGTTGCTTTATTAATATTAAAAAATATACTGTAACTAATCATTAATTTTTAACTTATAATAAGATTTTCTTAAGTTCTATACAGAAGACATACAATTTGTACCTTATATATATAAAATTGATAAACATTTTTACATCCTATACTAAAAAATTAGTGTTCTAATAATGTTCTTTCATAATTATAAATATCTACCCTATGATACATTCAGCTCCATAACAGAGTAGAAGGAGTGGCCTTAGTAAGAACTTAGTTAGTTAGTTCATATTTGAACTTGTTTGGATTTATTTTTAATTGTTTAATGGAGGTGGGAAGTTTATTAAATATGCTAATAGATGGCATTGTAATGTACACCCTTTTGTATTAGGGTTAGAGACTTTCCTTCCTTCCTTCCTTCCTTCCTTGTGTAAATTGTTTTTACTTCTGGTATCAAGGTCATGTAATATATCTGAGTTTAGTGTGAAGAGGTTACATGAGTCAGTGATTGAATATGCTGGCAGTTTTCTTGAAAAGTCCCCTACAAGACCTGACATAATATTCTAACAGCCTTCTTTTTGAAGTGTAAATATTTTATCTTTCCCTCCCTGATGCATTGCCCCAGAATATTATTATACCACCATATGATGTCATTATAGAGTGGAAATATGCATAATAAACTAATTTTCTTATGTTAGGATCACTACAACTTGACAT
This sequence comes from Eucriotettix oculatus, assembly GCA_034510155.1. Lineage (NCBI taxonomy): Eukaryota > Metazoa > Arthropoda > Insecta > Orthoptera > Tetrigidae > Eucriotettix > Eucriotettix oculatus. The sequence continues at coordinate 6,769,021 of CM067376.1, read as the reverse complement.
AATTCTCTAAGAGCAAAGGTTGTTGCCGCCGAGCCTAATTTTCGTAGGAGAATAATAATATGCTCCTTCCAGTTTAATTTATTGTCCATGGATATACCTAAATATTTTGTACATTCAACTTCAGTTATTTGTTGCTAGTTCAAATTGGCATTCTTTGTCTGAAACTGCATGAAGTGAGTTTTCTCACAATTGACTGACAAGCCATTGGCTGAAAACCAGTGAAGCAGCATCTGGCTTAATGTAACACTGGCAGCATTTTCCAGAATATTTTTTTATTTGCATCTGCAAAAAGTATAGTTTTAGAAGAAGAAGAATTTATGGATTTAGGTAAGTCATTTATATACATTAAGCAGAGCAATGGACCCCTAGAATGGAACCCTGTGGAACCCCAGTTTTTATTTGTTCCCAGTCTGAGTTAATAATTTGTCCAGAGTTAAGAGTCTTTTAATGTAACCCTCTGTTTCCTATTTGTTAGGTAAGAGGAGAACCAATTATGGGAAATTCCTGATATTCCATAAAATTTCATTTGTTTAGAAGGATATTATGGTCTACACAATTAAAAGTTTTGGATAGGTCACAAAAAATTCCTAATGGGTATCTTTTTTTGTTTAGTTGTTCCAAGATTTCATGACGGAGTGAAAATAGCAATGTCTGTTGAACATTTTTTCCTGAAGCCAAATTGTGAGTCTCACTCAGTACGAACCACTTTACAGCTATTTTGGTTACTTTCATGTTGTTGTTGTTGTTGTATTCAGTCCTGAGACTGGTCTGATCCATGCTAACCTACCTTGTTGCGCAAGCCTTGTCATTTTCTCATAACTAGCACACAACCCACATCTTCCCTAATCTTCTTAGCGCATTTCATTCTTAGCCTCCCACTTCTGCTCTTATACCGCCACACACTTCCCTCTAATTATAATTTTACAAGACCCTCGTGTATTAAAAACCTTGTCCTATTAATCTATCCCTTCAAATCCTCCATATTGTTCGCTTTTCCCCTAGTCTTGTTTAGAGCTTCTTCGTCTGTGATTCTATCCACCCATTCATCTCATTCTCCTACAGCAGCTCCACATTTCAAAGACTTCTATTCATTTCCTTTCCCCACCCAACTCATGTCGTCCACGTTTCGCTTCCATACAGCGCCACGCTCCATACAAACATCTTTAGCAACGTGCGACATTACATAAATAAATTTTCGTATCAAAGCGAACAAACAACTTTTTATTATATTATATTTTTAACAAAATGGTGAAACCGTTTTACAATGCACGAAGAAAGCACGAGCACTTGGTATTGCTGTAAGATGCAGAGCATCTGGCTGGTGCTTTGGTTCGTGTCTCGTCGTGACGTCACCAGGGACGAGTTCGATACCTCTCGCTACAACGTACAGCGTACATGTAATTAATAACAATGGAAACAACAATTGCGGTTGACTTATATGAATACAACACTGATTATAATTATTTAAGTAAAATTATTCAATTAACTAATAGAATAGACTGTTTATATATAAATATATATAAATGTATAGAGACAATGAACCGTCGTCGCTCCCTGGGATGTCTCCCTAACACACATCCAGCTCCAAGCCAAGCAAAGGAATACAGACATCAACAATACGTTCAGTTCAAAGAAAATATAACTTAAATCGTTTTTCTTTTACTGTTTATTCATTTTAAATTTCCACCATTTGTGACTTTCAGTATTAATTTCCTTTTCTGGTCAACAATCTAACATCAAACGTATATTAACGTTACGCTTTTAATTTAATTTAAATCACGGAAAAAAATGTAAATGACATATTCGCGAAGCGAATATTTAATCTAAGGTCGCAATCAGCTGCAAGATAAGAGACATGGAGAGACAGAAACCGCGACAAGAAGGACTTCCTCCAGGTTAGTGAGTGCCGTGCGGCTTTTAATCCTCAAATTTTCATCATTGATGGTGGAAACATTATTACAACCAAGTGTTGCACGTACTAACTTACATCTCTTAAGGCAATGTTGTTGTTGTATTGAGTCCCAAGACTAGTCTCACGCAACCCTCCATACATAACCTATCTTGCGTATAACTAACACATCATCCCTAATCTACTTAGCGCATTCCATCATTGGCCACTCTCTTCTGTTCACTTCCCTTTTGCAAGAACTTCGTGTCTTAAAATGTGGCCTATTAATCTATCCTATCTCTTGGTCAACGTCCTTCATATTGTTCGCTTTTCCCCTTTTTTTGGTCAGAACTTCCTCGTCTATCCACCTCATCATCTCATTCTCCTATAGCACCACATTTCATAGGCTTCTATTCTTTTCCTTCTGCGACTCCTATCGTCCACGTTTCGCGCCCATAAAACTGCAAGCTCCTTACGAAGAATTTCTAATATTCATACTTTTTTACCTGTAATTAGATTCCTCTTCCTTGCTATCCTACTCTAGTTGTTACGCTTCCCAAATGGCAGAATTCCTTAACTTCTGTCAAAATATCCCTTCACAATCTAACAGCCTTTGTTATTCCAATTGTTTCCCATACTACACTCCATAACCTTTAATTAGGACCATGGTCATGTCAATAACTTTCTTTCCAAGTCTTCTTCTGACTCCCCTAATAATAGAATATTATTGGCAAAGCTTATGGTTTTTATTTTTGTTGCTTGTATTTTTATTCTCTTTCCATATTTCCCCTTCATCCGCTGTTTTATACGTAAGGTTAAGACAATGGACGAAAGACAGCAAATATCAAGAAATGAGTAAGAAAAGGATGCGTTCTCTTCTTGATCTTCAACTATAGTTACTGTTGCCTCCGTTCTGTAGAGGTTATCCATAAGCCTTATTTCTCGATATTTTATTCCTGTCCTCTTCAAAAATCCTTAATGCTGAGTTCGAGTACAAATCATCAAGCACTTTTTGAGTTTCCTCGTAACAGGCGTTCGTAGATCTAGAAAAACAATTTTTCCAGGCTGTGTCAATAACAACGTTTAGTTATAGAAAAAATAAATAAATAGCAATTTCCTATGTTTAGATAGTCGGTGCTGCTGATATGGCGCCACAGCTTCTTGGAGCGGAATTAAATACACATTTATAATAAATAAAATATACTGATAATAAAGGAAGGAAGGGAATGTAACGAAAGAAAATACACGAATTTACAAAGAGAAACACAAATGTTCTTTATTTTTCAATGAAGTGTTTGGCCACAAACAAATATATCGGCCTACAAAGGTTTTTTTTTACAGTGACAGATGGCGATACTTGTTTGTTGGCCAATCCGATGATGGACGGACATGAGACGAGGATTCTCAGCACGTATACCAGTTCAGTTGTTGTCACGCAATATGCCTCAAATACTGAATCGATATCTGATCCTCAAGTATTACTGTCGTCCAGCCACACTGTTATCTCAGTCTCTCCGTCCAATCATCAACAGATCTTCTCTTATCTTTTCCTCCCCCCACCGTTTCTCAATTATTTGCCAAAGCTTCAACAAGCATTCTGCGATAAAAATACTTTGATCAAAACACAATGATAAAATAATAATTTTTTTATTTGGTTAACAGGCTACATGAGGGTGATCCTGAAACAGGCAACTCCCCTTTAATAGCATAGGAAGGGAATTGAAAAGGGGGGATGCGGAAGGTAGAGCAAGGCAGCCAAGGAAGGGTTAACTAGGGCCCCCGGGCTGTGGTTTAAGGATCCTACCCTAACGGTGTTTCACCTAAAGAGATGCAGGGAAAACCCTAGAAAACCTGCATCAGGTAGGCTGATACTATTCTCACGCCCTTCCCTATGAATGACGGGAGACGAGTCTGTTGTGGGGGGTCGCAGCATTCCCTTCTCCGTGTCTCCACCAGTTTCAGGAGGCAGTTGGCCGACTGATCCAATGGGATCAGCGGACAACAGCTCTTGCCATATGCCCAAGGTCTTAGACCCCGGTACATATACCTCCTAAAATAGGTGAAGGTGTCTCGGCATATGAGATAACTTTGATAAAAAAGTACCCAGAGAGAGATGCGAGGCATTCCCGACATGATCAGGTGAGCCCCGCAGTCACTCTGGGCTGAAGCGCCTGCGAGAGAAACTCCCGCAGCGCCCTCCTGGAATATAAAATAATATATTTTTTTATTGGTTAACAGGCTACATGAGGGTGATCCTGAAACAGGCAACTCCCCTTTAATAGCATAGGAAGGGAATTGAAAAGGG
>CM067376.1:6676188-6764728 GCA_034510155.1 Eucriotettix oculatus | reverse complement strand
GGAGCCGATGTTAATATAAGGACTGAAAAGGGGCGTACAGCGTTGATGGAGGCCGCTAGGCAAGGTCACAGGGAGGTTGTGAAGGCATTATTATGTAATGAGGACTGAGGATGGCCGTACGGCGTTGTCGCTGGCAGCAAATGGAGGTCATTTAGAGGTCGTGAAAGTATTATTAGATAAAGGAGCCGATGTAAATAAAAGGACTGAGGATGGCCGTACGGCGTTGTCGTTTGCAGCAAATGGAGGTCATTTAGAGGTCGTGAAAGTATTATTAGATAAAGGAGCCGATGTTAATATAAGGACTGAGGATGGCCGTACGGCGTTGTCGTTTGCAGCAAATGGAGGTCATTTAGAGGTTGTGAAAGGATTATTAGATAAAGGAGCTGGTGTCAATATGAGGACTGAGGATGGCCGTATGGCGTTGTCGCTGGCTGCAAATGGAGGTCATTTAGAGGTTGTGAAAGGATTATTAGATAAAGGAGCTGGTGTCAATATGAGGACTGAGGATGGCCGTACGGCGTTGTCGTTTGCAGCAAATGGAGGTCATTTTGAGGTTGTGAAGGCATTATTATGTAATGGAGCCGATGTTAATATGAGGACTGAGGATGGCCGTACGGCGTTGTCGCTGGCCGCTTGGCAAGGTCACGTGGAGGTCGCTTCGTTTTTAGCAGGTCTGAACTAAACGTAAGCAATATGTTTTTTTTCTTTGATTAAGTTTCGTCACGATTGATTTTAAAATCGTTTTACATGATAATTGTAATCCGCTGAAATTCACTAGTATTAGAATGGTGGCAGCACTGTCTACTTGTATCTGAAGATCGCACATTTTAATATTCGTTAAAACTTATGTAAATAGTGTAATTCTTAACCTAACTTTCTATTGTTTATCCAGAAATTATATCTTTTGTATATATGTTATGTATACTTTCTTTTATTTGTCTATCATTGTATACATAGTTTCTTTTACTTTGTACTCATATCTTCTTGATATGTTGTTGTATTCATATTATGTTTTATTTTTATTTATCATTGTATATACGTAGTTTTCTTTGCTCATATGTTGTATCCACATTTTGTTTCTTATATTTGTATTCTTAGTGTGATATGTAACATATTCTTCTTTGACTTGTCCTATTTCCTCGATAGAGGACTAATGGATCCAATAAATCTTATCTTATCTTATTTAATCAAATCTTTATCTCATCTAATAAAGGTAACTTCGTGTGTCTGTCACTAAGTTGTAAAATTTATTGTTTAATTTAGCGTGTGCTACCATAACCTAAAACTATGTGTGTGTGTGTGTGTGTACATACTTATTCAACTTAAATATAACGTCAAGCCAAGTCGAAATAAGTAAGTCGTAAACATTTAATTGATATATAATAAGGAGTGAATATATAATATTATAATTGACACGTATTGTAAAATACTTTAACTTTCTGCTGCCGCACGAAATAAACTAAATTTCCTCGTGCGTTTTTAACATCTAGCGTACAGAACTCGATAAGAACTTCAATTAAGCTAGGTTTACACAGGGCAGTGATGTTCGTCCAAGTTGGGTTGGCTGTGCACTGCCTACCGTTTACATATTGGGCAGATAACACTGCCCACTTCTTCACTGTGTGCAAGTGCTGCCAACTCACTACAGAACGGGCAGAGAACTCTGATGCATGTTTACACTTCTCTGCTATTTTTTGGCAACTACGACCGGTTGGAATGTTGATGTTGCATAGTATCGATATATTGTTTATATCAAGTTGAATATTTTCCCCCTTTGTGCACGACGCATAATGTCCATAAACAGGAACTAATCACTTTGTATTTGTGATAGAATAGACGTGACGAGGAGGAAAGGTTCCTGAAAAAGTCAAACTCAGTATCACGCTACTGTGCTATAGATACATAAAAATGAAAACAGTTGTTTAGTAATATTGCTTTATATTATTACTACAGAAATCAAGCAATAATAAAAACAGCCAGCGCCTGAACTTTGAAGCTGGTTTTCAGTGTTTAATTGGCTCGGGTTTCTATTACTTGTTGTTTTATTCCCCTTAAAGTTGTCAATTACTGAACAGAACGAAATGAATTATTTTTCATCACGTGTGACAGTAAGTAGTATGTTTATAGCTATACATCATTACTTTGCGTATTTTTTTTCTAGTTTAAGTTTGTGCCGTTGGAAGGTGGACAATAATTATTTTTGAGAAGTTAACCTAAAATTTTATAGGCTCATACACAGGTGCAACAAACCAACTCTATCCTAAATGCTTTCTGAACCAAACAACTCGCCGCTGTTCACAACAAATATTCACTTAGTCCAATCGCACACTAAACCAAACTGCACGCCTATTGAAAACGCAAAATGCAAACTGTTTACCATGGCGCAATCGATAGTCAACCCCTGACACACTCTTCACAAGAAAAATATTGTTAAACAGACCTATTATTGAATCTAGAAAACAGGTCAAGTAAATTATAATAATAAATAAAAAAATGGCGCCGCCGGCATCTCTCTCCAAGGACTCCCTCAAAATACTTTCTTTGTTTTTTCTTTTTTTGGGGGGAGGTAACAGGCTACATGAGGGTGATCCTGAAACAGGCAACTCCCATTTAATTGCATAGGAAGGGAATTGAAAAGGGGGGATGTGGAAGGTAGAGCAAGGGTTAACTAGGGCCCCCGGGCTATAGTGTTAGGATCCTACCCGGTGTTTCACCTAAAGAGATGCAGGGAAAACCCTAGAAAACCTGCATCAAGTAGGCTGCTACTATTCTCACGCCCTTCCCTATGAATGACGGGAGACGAGTCTGTTGTGGGGGGTCGCAGCATTCCCTTCTCCGTGTCTCCACCAGTTTCAGGAGGCAGTTGGCCGACTGATCCAATGGGATCAGCGGACAACAGCTCTTGCCATATGCCCAAGGTCTTAGACCCCGGTACATATACCTCCTAAAATAGGTGAAGGTGTCTCGGCATATGAGATAACTTTGATAAAAAATACCCAGAGAGAGATGCGAGGCATTCCCGACATGATCAGGTAAGCCCCGCAGTCACTCTGGGCTGAAGCGCCTGCGAGAAAACTCCCGCAGCGCCCTTGCCTTCGGTGTTAAATAAAATAATAATATTCCTTAAACGAATTTAGAAATCCCCCCAAATAATATCCCTGCGAGAAGGAACGAATATGAAAGACAGGATAATTTTATTTTATTTTATGGTAACAATAACTGATACCCCACAGCCTCATCCCAACAATCGCGTTACGTAACGTAAGACGTCATTAGAAATGTGGATCGGCTGCGAGAAACATTTCGACAACATTACAAAAAACAAAACAAACATGTTTACCAAAAGGAACAATATATTGTAGCAGATCCGTCGTTCCTCTGTATTCGAGGATTTCTTATTCCTTTAGGGCGCCAGGTATTTTTCATAAAAAAAACACCAAAAATTGATTTTAATAGTTTTAATTTCAATCAGAGCATGAAAAAAAAATTATATCTGCAGGGCGTGGTCATTCTCTGCTTCTCCAATCATCACCCCACCCCATGACGTCTCGCCAGACCACATTGTTGGCCCGGCTTGCGTCAGTTCCTCAACAATTGCAACTCGCAAGCTGGTCTGCATTGTTCATCGTAACTTTTCATGTTACAATATATTAATGAGGGATCCATTTTTTAAAAATTAATAATTCTTTTGATTTTTATGATATCACTTTCAAAGAAACTAATCAGAGACTATTTACAAGTTATTAACTAATATTAATAAATTTGCATATTTACCATTGCTAGCTCCATACTAGGAAAATCAAGGATTGCCTTAGCCGCGGAATCTCCCGTGACTTTGTAGAAACGTATCTCGGGTTTCCAACCGGGTAGTCTCAGTAAACAGCGACGTTTCTTCCAGGCTGGAAGATGACGGAGTTGCTGTGTGTCGAAACGTCGCTGTGTACTGAGACTACTCGGTTGGAAACCCGAGAAACGTTTCTACATATTCTTCACCGGGAAAGCCTTCGTTCTTTAATCCCGTGACTTTAATTATATACGGAAATTTTTAACGCATTTAGCGGTAGGAAGGAAGGAAGGATGTGCTATTTACCATTGTTTCCGCATGAGGATGCTTTTTAGCTGCGGTGAGCAAAACTGGACCCAGTTAGACGTCACATCTGCTGATGGCGACTTTGTGAGGACGCTGTTATCTTCGCCGTACTAGTCAAGTGGCTTATTGTTGGATGCTGCTCATCTTATCTCATCTCATCTCTAGAGTCGTAGTGCCCTGGCTAGCCTCTGCAGCCCCTGGGACTACCGTTAATTCCGGCATTGTCCTGACATCGTCGCAATCCTTCCTACCCAAACGAACTTATACACAAAATAACCAGACCACCTTGATTTTTCTATGTAGCGTTAAATTAAAGATGGAAGATTTTCACGGTGTAGCTGTTGTTGGAAGAATAGTTCTCGGGTTTCCACTCGGGTGACAGAGTTCTTTAGCCGCGACGTTTCGACGACCGCCATCACTGTCGTCATCTCCAGGCGAAGTGTCGAGTTATTATTTTTTTTGTGGGGAGGCAAAGGACCACGGGCGGTGCCCCCTCTGAAAGCACGCACCGCCCGCATTGGGGTCTACCACTTTCTACAGCCCCCTCTCCTTGCACGTGCTGTTAGTACACTAACTGGAACACAAGGATCGGGATTTTGTGTTTGATCCGCACCTGAGGGACGGCATAATACCCTTTAATACGGTCGTTCACAGAGATAGATTGTGAGAGAAACAGAATGAAGAGCGTAGGGCTGAGGAGGAAAAAGTGCCGACAATTTAACCTGAAGGGTCTCCTGTAACGTGACATACGTACACACACACACGTCACCGCGCATTTCTTTTCTTTTCAAATATAGTAATAATTCGCGCGTAAGCAACAACGTCTCTGGTATGTATGTTAGCAATATCTCTCTCTGGTTGTAAACAGAAATATCTTTGGGTTCGCAAATATGTCATTTCCATTTATTATTTTTTTTTCGCGTGATTTAAATTAATTTAAAAGTGTAACATTAATATACGTTTGATGTTAAATTGTTGACCACAAAGGAATTTAATACTGAAGGTCACAAATAGTGAAAATTACAATTAATAAACCGTAAAGAAAAGCAATTGAAGTTGTATTTTCTTTGAACTGAACGTGTTGTTATTGATGTCTCTGTATTCCTTTGCTTTGCTTGGAGCTGGATGTGTGTTAGGGAGACATCCCAGGGAGCGACGACGGTTCATTGTCTCTATACATGTATATATATATATATATAAACAATCTATTCAATTAGTTAATTGAATAAATTTACTTAAATAATTTTAATTCATATAAGTCAACCGAAATTGTTGTTTCCGTTGTTATTAATTATATATTCATTTCAAATATTACATGTAGTACTTTGTACGTTGAAGACGAGAGACTGTATCAAACTCGCCCGTGGCTGATGACGTCACGTCAGGACCAGTGACGTCACGCTTGCGACGCGAACCAAAGCACCACCAGATCCTCTCCTCTTTCCAGTCCATCTTACTACTGCTGGTGCAACAGAACCAGCTACAACCATCATACCATGGTACAGCAATACCGAGGAAAACCAACTACTGGCAAAAATATTATACCCATTAGGCCTGAGTGCTCGCTCGTGCTTTCTTCATGCATTATAAAACGGTTTAACCATTATGTAAAAATATAATAAAAGTTGTTTATTCGTTTGATACGAATATTTATTTATGTAATGTCGCACTCCTTACCGGGGGGGAAAAAACCTCAGCGATAGTAAGAGGGGTTGAAGCTATTATACTGCTCTTGTGCGACAGCAACATGCGTTTGGTAATTTTTGGTAGGATATTGTTAGTAGTAGGGCTTGGGTGTCATCCACTTCTTCCACGTCACGTCCTGATCGCCGAGCATGTCCTGTAACAGTCCGTTGGCAAGCTTGGTCAGTAAATTGCGTAGAGACAACCATGGGGTGTTGGGTTGGAGGAGGAGGAGCTTGCTTGGGGGGAGGGAGGGTGATCATAGTTGCCCAGACGCTTTATGATTGTGTCTTGCTGTACAGCATGTTCTCTGATGACGTCCATTAGTGGCAGAATATTCAGTTCCCGATGGACGTCTTTAGTGCGTGCCCTCCAAGGCGCCTTGGCGATGACTTTAAGGACCTTGTTTTGCACAAACTGGAGGTTACGGAGGTGGGTTTGGGCTGCAAAGCCCCAGACTGGTCCTGCACACGTCAGTATTGGCCGTATGAGTGTTAAGTATAGTGTTTATGTCCTGTCCTTCACCTGGGGATGGCGTGTGATTGGTGGTCAGTGAGACGTCACGATGGGAGGACCAATCAGCGCACAGTCCGTGACTCAGCAGGTCCCTGCACGGTGTCGAGCCTCGTCCCGCATCAATGCCAGGCGACGCTCAGTTCAACCCCTGTGTTGTCCTGTGTCCTGATCTGGATGGCTTCATTTAGCACGCTGTCCCAAAAACCTAAATTCTAACTGAATGGTGTGGCGAGTATCTAATGCCACAGCCGACTTGTGTGTCTGTTTCAATCTAAGATGCCTCTGGTGTTCTGTGCGTCTGTCAAGAACCGTCCGGATAGTTTGTCCAATATATATATCTTTTACCACATTCACAGGGAATACTATAAACGCCGGGAGTCCGTAACCCAATTGGATCCTTAACTGGGCCCAGCATTTCAGGAACTTTCTTCTGTTGAAAGAAGAATACAGCGTCGATGTTGTTTTTGTTGAGAATACGCCTGATAAGGTCAGTTATATTCCCACGCCGTTATCGATAGCTTCCTTATCTGTTTATAGCCGTTGAGTCTCAAGATGTTGCAACTGACTGGGAAGACTTTCCTTGTCGGAAACCGACCTTGGTGAAACCTACTTCTGTGCAAGTATCTATCAGTGGCCCAGGCTGCCATCTGGTTCCTTCCTAATCATTATATCGAGAAAGGGGAGAAGCCCATCATTCTCCAGTTCCATAGTAAATTTGATATTCACATGTATAAATTCCTCTCGGGTTTCCAACCGGGTCAAAGATTTTAACAGTGACGTTTCGATGGCTTACTCTGCCATCATCTTCAGACTGAAGTGTCAAATTCGGGTACGTGTAAGCATTTATATAGTCTGAGGCAAGTCAGTGCAAGCACAGCAGACCGCCTGTGATTGGCTAGATGATGTTGACGCGCGGCGTCTCCCATTGGTCCACTTGCTTGATCATGCTCTAGTCTCCCGTGACTCAGCCTCGCCCGCCGCGTTCCTCCGGTGAAACGAGGGGTTCCAAGCCCGGCTCAATTGGAATCCAGAATCTCTATTCAGTAAATTCTCACTGGACCTGATGCTTATTGCCTCCAAAATAATGCTATACCAATAGCAATTAGCTCTGTCCAGAATACGCGTCTTATCGAAAGCTATTTTATGGCCCGTGAACAAGGCAATAGCTGACTTATTGGGTTGTTTTAATCGTAGATGTCTATTGTTCTCTTTTATTCTTTCCTCTACGGTTCTTATTGTTTGTCCTATGTATTTACCGCCACAGTCGCATGGTATTTCATAAACACCAGGGGTACATCGTCCTTTACATTCCTGAGCATATCTCTGATTTTTCGTTGTGTTAGAATCATCGTTTTTATGTCATGCCTTGGCCAGTATGCATGCGACTAACTATGGCTGTGCATTTTCCGGCCGTCATTATGGGATATAGGGGGGCTCTTTTTTCCCGGTCGACTCCTCGTTTTTCTTCTTCCTGGTTCCGTGTATTGCCCCCGTGAAATTTCACCAACGGTGTAACCCGTTACTCGATAAGGTACTTCGAAGGTGATCAATTTCGGCTACCAAGTGGTCCTTATCCGATATGATTATGGAAAGCACAGTCCTTTTGTGAGCAGGGTGATGGTGGAAACTGTTAGCGCTGTGTCTGTCCTCCAGGCGTCCATCCGGTCTTCTATGTATCAGGATGTCATCCCCCCCCTTCCTTCTCAACCTCCATCGTGAATTTAATGTTCGGGTGGATACCGTTGAGGTAACTTTTCCTTTCCGTGTCGTCCACATATCTGTAGAAGCACTTAGGTTTGAAAGGTGATGCTCTTTCCTCAAAATATTCCATATAGAAATTACCTATGGCGGGCCCATGGCCACCCCGTCTACCTGCTCATGGTACTCACCGTCCTATTATGTGGTACATGTTTGTACAGGTTGACCGCATTCAAAGGAAACAGTTTTTCCCAATAAGACGAGAGTATCGGCCACTGTAACCCTCGTGAAAAGTGATACGACATCAAAACTGACCATTGGCGTTCACTTCTAATTCGTCTAGAGTCTGGACGAATTCGGCAGAGTTCTTTACATGATGTAGGTGACAACTCAGCAGCTAGATATTTGGCCAAGTTGCAAGTGGCTGCTCCTAACAACAGGACCCCTTCCTTGTGTATTGTGAGGAGACCATAAATGCGCTTGTAGCTGGGATCATCTTCATTTTGTAGTCATCGGTGTCCATGACTTTTGTACAGCGTCCTTTATCCGCAGGTAATATAACCTAAGTTGGATAAGAGCTGTACGTTATTCGCCTCATTCGGTTTGGCCTTGCTAAGGGCACGGCAAGTTTCTCTCCTCTGCAATATTAGCAGAAATCGCCCTTTCAATTCCGCATATAATTTGTTTAGACGGTATCTGAGACACGGTAGGTACGAATTTGAGTCCTTTAGAAAGGACCGAGGTCGAGGATAACCTTGGAAATGTTGACCACTGAGCATTTTCCTCCTTCCGTCTGGTGCTTCCCAGCCTCTGAAACTTGGCACTCTGCTTCACCGTCGTCCTTCTTACTTGCATCTGAGTCTGTGCTGATGTAAGGTTATCAATCACATCCCACATATATTTGGCGATAACCTGCAAGATAATTTGAGATGCAAAGGCAGGGCTAGTGCTGGTGTCCCAATCGATGATCTGAGAGTGTCCTTGTCTCTGCAGCGTAGTAGAAAAGCCAGGCTACACAGCAGTTTCGCCCGTCCTTTCCGTAGCTTCTCCAAGATCTGCACATCCCTAAACACATCACTGTTAAAATCTTTGATCCGAGAGGAATTTATACATGCCATTCACCGGGAAAGACCTCGTACTCTTTGATATTCACATGTTGTCCATTGGGAGGAAGTCATCCAGTTTTTGTTAAATTCATGGTAAAACACGATCCTAATGCGATTCCGCTGGTTACATAAGCGATCATTGCAGGGCGATTTGTAAACGAGAAATTTTATGTGGAACATCTCTGGAACAGGAATTTCTGCCGAGTATGTGCACATTCTCAAATATGGTGGCGTTTAGATATTTCGCTGCCCCCGACCAACTGTACTACAGTTGTTGTCATTCCTTCACATTTATGGGGTACAAGTTGTGACAAGTTTCACTCTCGCTGGGTCCATCTCCAATAAAAATAATTAACTTTCTTGCAGCATCAATTCTACTCTTTTTTTTATCAACAGAGAGACTGCGAGGCTCACCTCACATACAGGGCGCTGCGGGGGTTTCCCCCCAGAGTGGCTGCGAGGCTTACCTGATCATGTCGGGGATGCCTCCTGCACTCTCTCTCTCTGGGTACTTTTTATCAAAGTTCTCACATGCCGAGACACCTTCACCTATTTTAGAAGGTATATGTACCGGGGTCAAAGACCTTGGGCATATGGCAAGAGTTGTTGTCCGCTGATCCCATTGGATCAGTCAGGGGCCAACTGCCTCCTGAAACTGGTGGAGACACGGAGAAGGGAATGCTGCGTCCCCACAGCAAACTCGTCTCCCGTCATTCATAGGGAAGGGCGTGAGAATAGCAGCCAATGCCCGACCTACCTGATGCAGGTTTTCTAGGGTTTTCCCTGCATCTCTTTAGGTGAAACACCGGGTAGGATCCTTAAACCATAGCCCGGGGGCCCTAGTTAATCCTTGGCTACCTTCCGCATCCCCCCTTTTCAATTTCCTTCCTATACTATTAAAGGGGAGTTGCTTGTTTCAGGATCACCCTCATGTAGCCTGTTAACCAAAAAAAAGAGTCTCACTTCATGTCGGGAATGCCTTGCAAACTTTTTTTTTTATCAAACTTCTCACGAGCCGAGACACCTTCACCTATTTTAGGAGGTATATGTACTGGACCTTGGACAAATGGTAAGAGTTGTCAGCGGATCCCATTGGATCAGTCGTCCAACTACCTCCTAAAACTGTACGAGACATGGAGAAGGGAATGCTGCGACCCCACAGCAAACTCGTCTCCCGTCATTCATAGGGAAAGGCGTGAGAATAGTAACCAATAACCGGACCTACCTGATGCAGGTTTTCTAGGGTTTTCCCATCATCTCTTAAGGTGAACACCGGGCAGGATCCTTAAACCATAGCCCGGGGGCCTTAGTCAACCCTTGCTAGGCTACCTTCCGCATTACCCTCCCTTTCTTTTCAATTCCCTTCATTTTGCCATTAAAGGGGAATTTGCCAATCAAAAAGGAAAAGATCCTTTTACAAACAAATTTCAGATCGTCCTGTGGGAAATCCTCCCAGTCGATTCTTTGCTGACCTTTAATCCGATTGTCTTTCCAAACTGATCTTGATGACATCAATCCTACCTAACAACAAATCTGATTTCATCTTACAACACTTTCATCCTTATATTAAATGTAATATATATATAAACAGCCATTTCTTATCCACAAAGTTTCATCAGTAAATTTATTCCAAATAACAAAATCCCTTATACACAAATACCCATGAAACCCTTAACATATTGCATTAGTATACATAATTCTTTGGAAAGTCTACAACGTCCAGGTCTTAACTAAATCATCCTCCATTATAAAACACTCCAAAAAAACCGAGTTCATAAAGACAGTATTTACACTGCAGTTTATCAGTTACCTGAAGAAGATCCGGATCTGGACAGAAACATGAAACCATATTAAATTCTTTATTTTTTTTCTGTCAGCTTTCTACCTGATATTTTAACCAACGTTACCACTGGTGTTGTTGTTGTTGTGGTGTTAAGTCCTGAGACTAATCTGAAGCAACCCTCCATGATAACCTATCTTGCGGAATCCTTTTCATTTCCTTATAATTAGCGCAACTCACATCCTCTCTGAGCTGCTTAGTGTATCCCATCCTTGGCCTCCGTCTTCTTTTTTTACCCCACACCCTTCCCTCTAATGCCAATTTTACAAGATCCTATTAATCTATCCCTTCTCTTGGTCAACGTCCTCCATATTGTTCTCTTTTCCCCTATTCTGTTAAGAACTTCCTCGTTACTGACTCTATCCATCCTTGTCATTCTCCTACAGCACCACATTTCAAAGGCTTTTATTTTTTTCTACCACCGTACATTCAATTGTCCCTAATTTGTCAATTATAACGTTTTTTGTTTAAAATTTCCTGATTAAGTTATCCTTAAAAGCAATAAACGTTTAAACATTATATCAACAAGTTATTATACGTGTTAAATAAATAATGCATATTTCACTTGCATGTTCCCAATTTCGGCTGTGAAAAGCAGCACAAACTTACCGCATGATATAGAGTTAAATATCTATAGAACAGATAACATCAGTATTCAATTTCTTGTTTACCTCTTCGGTGCATTTTTATCACGTTTGATAATGAGTTACCAATAAGTTGTTTGTGTTATCTTTTAGACTATTGCTTTCACCTGGAAGACTTGGCACAGGAATGTCCGAACCTGCAGCATGATGGACTCCACCAAAGTCATCCAAGTAAGTTGATTCTGTTTCGACTGAGAACCTTCACATTGGTGATGGATATATGTAGCAGGGATGCCAACGTTTCTGTTTATAAGATACACTTTTCATCTCTTGACTGTCTTTGTTGTCATAGCCTCGGGTACGATTAAAGCGGCAAGGAGCAGGTAGTTGGAGCTCACTTAATGTTACAATGTAATTGGCAAGAGCGGACGGTATAAAGCCTTTTCATTTACTTACATCTAGCACACTCCACATCCACCAGAATCTGCTTATCGTATTCCATCCTTCGCTTCCCTCTTCCGTTCTTACCCTACAGACTTCCCTTTAATGCTAATTTTAGAGGATCCTATTAACCTATCCTTTCTCTATCCATATTGTTCGCTTTCCCCCTATTCTGTATAGATCTTCCACACCTTCTAATTCTCCTACAGCACCACATTTCAAAGGCTTTTCCATCCTGCAGCTCCTATCGTCCACGTTTCGCACCCACATAACCAATTTTTTTTAGCATGATTTCCCACTTATATTACCCGTAAGTAAATTCCTGTTCCTTGCGTGTCCTACTCTAGTTATTACGCTTCCCAAGTAGTAGCAGAGTTCCTTAACTTCCGTCAAAATTTCCCTTCCCAATCTAACAGCCTTCGTTATTCCACTGTTTCCCCCATACTACACTCCATTACCTTGGTTTCCCCCTCCATTAATCTTCATATTAAACTCTTTCTTCCAGGTCTACGTTCATGTCATTTATGTAAGTAAAATCTATGTTCAGAACTATTTTTTAAGTCACTTTATTAAGTGTTAGAGTTACAGCCTCTTGAAGCCCTAAAATGTTAGATTTTCCGACACTTTTTCAAAGTAGATTTTCATCAACTTGTAATACAATTTCCATTTTTACCAACTGCAGTGTATATAAGTTCTTGTAAGATTCGCTCGTAAATATGAAAAAGTTGTTATACGGCTGAAAATTATATTTCACTAACGCGTTGATTTTTTTCGTTTTTTGGGCCAACAAAATTTATGATCAAAGGTAATTTGTGACCTACTGTCAGCTAATCTATTAATATACTTTTTTCTGAAATATATAGATTATCTACCTACTTAAGAAACAATGGCAATGTATCTTATCTACCTAATAGAAAGAGAATTTTTTGTTGAAATCGCCAAGAAAGTCAAGATAATTACAATAACAATAGTATTTGATAAGTGGCTACAGATAAAGGAGAGATTTCTCTTAACACTATTGGGAAGTCTGAGTTTGCATAATTAGGTTGTTTAAGTCTTGGTTACTTTCAAGTATGAAAATGGCGATCCGAAACAACAGTAGATATATTCGCTACCTTGTGGTGAATACTGGGATATTCCTTAACACATGCACTTCCACCAACAGCATAGGTGAAAGGAAAACTACGAACCATCATCTCTTTCTTCATGGATTTTTTCTTTCGGATTTATTAATCTTTTTAGGAATTCCTGGTTATAGAAGTTAGGCAGTTAGAACAGCAGCGACCAGGTATATGTTTTACTTATCTTATTTCAACCCTGAATTCTGGCTCTCGCTTCTCGACAATAGGAAAACAAGCCTTTTCCTTCCCCCAAATGGCCGGCTGCCGAAACTTGGGAATGACGTTAAAGCGGGTGGAGGTTCGAACCACAGGATGAAAGTTGTTTACCGCACACAAAGTGACCGCCATTACAGAGAGGAGAAGAGAAGAGGAGAGGAGGAGAGGAGAGGAGAAGAGAGAAGAGAGGAGAAGAGGAGATGAGATGAGGGAGGAGAAGAGAGGAGAGGAAGAGGAGAGGATAGGAGAAGAGAGGAGAAGAGGTTAGGAGAAGAGGAAAAGAGGAGGAGAGGAGAAGAGGAGAAGAGGAGAGGAGAAGAGAAGAGGAGAAGAGGAGAGGAGGAGAAGAGGGAGGAGAAGAGGAGAGAAGAGGAGAAGAGGAGAAGAGAAGAGAGGAGAGGGAGAAGAGAAGGGAGAAGAGAAGAGAGAAGAGAGGAGAAGAGAGAAGAGAGGAGAGAGAAGAGGAGAGGAGAGAGAAGAGGAGAGGAGAGAGAGGAGAAGAGAAGAGAGGAGAGGAGAGGAGAGAGAAGAGAGGAGAGGAGAGGAGAGAGAGAGAGGAGAGGAGAGGAGAGAGAAGAGGAGAGGAGAGAGAGAGAGGAGAAGAGAGGGAGGAGGACAGAGGAGAGGAGAAGAGAGGAGAGGAGAAGAGAGGAGAGGAGAAGAGAGGAGAGGAGAAGAGAGGAGAAGAGGAGAGGAGGAGAGAAGAAGAGGAGAGGAGAAGAGAGAAGAGAGGAGAGGAGAGGAGAAGAGAGGAGAGGAGAAGAGAGGATGAGGAGAGGAGGGAGAGAGGAGGAGAGAGAACGGGGAGAGAGAGGAGAAGAGAGAGAAGGAAGAGAGGAGAGGAGAAGAGAGGAGAGGAGAGGAGAGGGAGGAGGAGAGGAGAGAAGAGGAGAGAAGAGGAGAGAGAGGAGGAGAGGAGAGGAGAAGAGGAGAGGAGAAGAGGAGAGGAGAAGAGAGGAGTGAGAAGAGAGGAGGAGGACGAGGAGAGGAGAGGAGAGAAGAGAGGAGAGGAGAGGAGAGGAGAGGAGAGGAGAGGAGAGGAGAGGAGAAGAGGGGAGAGGAGAAGAGAGGAGAGGAGAGGAGAAGAGAGGAGAAGAGAGGAGAAGAGAGGAGAAGAGAGGAGAAGAGAGGAGAAGAGAGGAGAAGAGAGGAGAGGAGAGGAGAAGAGAGGAGAAGAGAGGAGAAGAGAGGAGAAGAGAGGAGAGGCCCTCTAAGAAGCTACAATTGAAGCAAAGCACTCAAATAAAATTAGTGAATCCTTCCATGAATCAATTTATAATCATTTTTATAATTCAAAATTGTTTATATTATATTACGGACTTTACTAAATAAATTCATAATTTATTATTTACGTTTTATTAAACCAAATTACACAAAATAGGTGAAGCGGTCGTTATTAGGTTTACTTTGGACTGTGATGTTGGAGGGATGAAAACAACGCATCATCAATATAATCAAAAATAAGAGTAATGATCTGTTTCGCCTGAAACGGGAAGTTACAATATGATACTCGAAAATAAGCAACGTTATTGAACATATTCTTTATAGTATTGTCATATTAATAACAGTCAAATTACATAAACAACTATAAAATTTTTGTATTCTACAAACATATCAATAATTGTAAAATATTGGAAAAAGGGGAAGCAACAATTTGGTAAAAGCAGAGGTAATGTGTAATAAATATTAACAGCATGGAGTATCCATGTCCAGTAATTCCAGCTAACTCGCTGCTGCTGCTGCTATTTGCATAAACATCACTGGTTTACTTTGTGCATGCAATCTATGGAATCGTCACCAAGCCAGATGGAAATTTCTTTGCCTCGAGTAGGAGATGACGTCACTGATCACTGTCATGTCGTGTTATTGGATGGAGGTAATGGGGCTAATGTCTGCGATAAGACGTTTCCATTCAACATTGGAGTAATTTGCAATACAAGTGTCGGGGTTCCTTCCATTCAGTTCCCAATGTAGTCACGTACAGCAGCACCGGCGATGCTGACGGTTGCACAACTATTCTAATTACGTCTTCGGTGCATCGCGCGTGATAAAGAATTGAGATTACAGTAGTTAAGGTCGCAGTCAACTGCAAGACGTCAGCCATTGGAGAGACAGAAACCGCGACACGTGGGACTTCCTCCAGGTTAGTGAGTGCCGTGCGGCTTTTAATCCTCAACGTTTCATCATTGATGGTGGAAACATTATTACAACCAAGAGCTGCACGTACTAACTTACATCTCTTAAGGCAATGTTGTATTGAGTCCCAAGACTAGTCTCACGCAACCCTCCATACATAACCTATCTTGCGCAAACATTTTCATTTACGCATAATTACAGGATATGTTTTTTTTAAATAATAAATTACTATAATACATTTCACAAGGAATGAGATCTCCTGATAAACTCCGGTTATTTGAGATGATTTAATTTTTTTTACGTTCAAAATCTGAGTTGATTGTGTTGATATTTATAAATGTTTGTTTTTTTAATTTTAGAAAACTCTAATTTTTTTTTTGATAATTTGAATTTTAGTCATTAATCCATAAATGATATGTATTACATTTGGCGCCCAACGTGTGGCAGAAATTTCCTAGGAGAACTGATGTAGCAATTTAGTAATAATAACGCAATATGTAATAAAGATAATTTTCCTTTTAATTTATTGATGTAGAAATAAATGTGATTGATTTATTTTCACTTTCATTTCATTTATTTTCTTTGGGTTCTGTTTACGTGTATTTTTAATCGTGTTCACACGTTTGTTTAAATATAGCATTTTGAGGGATTTTATGTTACTAAGAAATAGGACGCCTGTGAAGAATCTAGGGTTAGTTAAACCTGGCTGTGAGGTTCAAAGTTTGAAACGGTTTTTGTAAGTCAAGTAGAAAAATACATACGGAAAGGACAGGTTGAAGTTGGTAGTGTTTAGGGGTTTGGCGGTTGAAGATGCAGGAAATATTGAAAGTATTCAAAATGGAACTTGTGAAAGAGGAAAATTTCAAATTAGTGAGTGACATATTATTTTATAGTTTATATTATTTATAATTTTATTCGTTTCATTTAATTACCTGGCATAATCTTACTATTGCAGATTTTGTTAAGAAATAAGGCGATAATATAGAAAAGCAGGAGTAAACGTTAAATAATTTAAAATTGATAAGAGTAGGGTAGAATATAACGAAAATATAAATAATCCGTCAGTACATGTTGATAGGAGTATGAGATAATTTAGAGTTCAGGGATGTATTAATTAGGAATGTTGAGGATTTACAGGAAGAAACTAGAAAAGACGCATGGGAAAGAGATAAATGGGAAACTAAACGTGAAACAGATATTAGCGACCACAGAAAGTTAGTTAGTGATGGCATGTGGAAGCGGAAACAGAAAGTGAGGTTAGAAAATATATTAGAAACACTAATAAAAGAGGTGATGAATCAAATCAAGGGAACTGGAAATATATGTGATGATAAATGGGAGGGGAAATTAATTATGATACAGGAAGAAAATAGAAAATCTATGGGAGATTAGGGAAGTTATAAGCTAAACATGATTGAGGGAATATTATTATGCAGATTGAGGTTAGTAAGGAAAGCTGGTAAAACAGAAAATTGAGAAATGAACGAGTATAAAAACATTTTGTAATAACTTTGAAAGGAAAATCGTGAATCTAAGTTTAAATGGTGCCAAAAATAGACTCAAAAATTAGTGAAACATAACAAACTGTAATTTAATATCAAGTACATGTTGCGATCCTGATATTTACCCTCTTACGGTTGAACTAAATAACAATGCACAATAATTATTACGTTCCAAAGATATTACAGTACAGCCATAGAACACAGTAATTAAAGAACCAATAGACAAAACAATGTATCAAACAAAGAGATATATAAACATCGTATAGAGGCTCCGTACGAGGACGATTACAGCGCTCTGGGTGGCAGCAACTAACAACAGTGACCGACACAGTTTCTACGGTCAAGAACTTTGACTATATGTACTGTGTTTGTATGACTGAGGTTGAATAATCGTGTAGTCTTGTGATTAAAATATATTGTTCCTCATCCGAAATCATGCCAAATGTGTGATCAGCGTACAGTTTGTTACATCTTAATCTAATGCAGCATCAATTTTTCATTTCTATCTTTGTAAACTATCTTTGGCTGATTCATGTATTATCTCTGCTTGTAATATTACGTTTGGTTTTTTCCCCCAGTCTTTCTCTTATGTTTGTTGAGTATAGATGTCTTTTCGTGAACTACGGTGCGCTTTACTTTTCCTTTATCGTGTATTATCAGTCACTTCGTAACTCTCAAGTTTAAGAAAACAACACAATTGTACTAATCGTAATTTAAAAACAACTGGAATATCGTATTTTAAGTAAATATCATCATATTTTCACTTTTTGGCAGGACATGTTTGTATCTAATCTTCATGGTCCTCAGCTGTATTTTTATGAAAGTACTTCTCTGTACTGTAATTAAGCTCATCCAAATTGTTTCAGACTCCCTTTGAAAAAACAAGGAGCTTACAAAACGATGGGTAATCAATATGAAACGCGACAAGTGGCTATGCTCTGTTAGTTTTAAAGAGAGGAGAGAGAAGGCTAAAGCCATTCTAACAATATTTTCATTCCCGGACCATTTACAGAAACCAAAAACCACAGCCAATTAAGTTTGAAGAAAGCTGCCAATCATCCAAGAATCTGTTTCGCTTGAGGTTAACCCGACATCAAATCAAGGAGGTGAAACAATCGGCCATTATTTTTTTGTAATGGAAATAGTCACTTTTATGACTAATTTTAATCCAAATTGTAGCTCAATAATAGTTTATATATATATATATTGTAATAGAAAAGGCGGATTTTGTGATGATGTGGCGTTATGATGCGCAGTTATGAGGCCAACAACAATGGCTAGTCGGCTGAAAAATGGTGATTCCCCGCGGGAGAGTCCCGCAGAACGTGTATAAAAAATGACGATGGTGAAACCCCGCCGAACGAGTTTAAAGAATGAGGGCGGGGAACCCCGAAATGTTGTGAAATAGGGTAATTCCCGTCGGAAGATTTAAAAGGGAAGCCGATGGGTGGCTCGCGACCAGAGGGCAGAAGGCAGGCGAGTGGAGGAGAGGACGGATGTGGTCCGAGCTAGCAGAAGTGAAACGAGTGGAGGAGAAGAAAGACGTGGTCCGATCAGCCCCCAGAAGGCACGCGAGTGGACGGAGGAGGACAGACTTGGTCCGAGCAGCCAGAAGCCAGATGAGAGGACGGACGTGATCAAATCCTGCAAGACGCCAGAGAGACGCACAAACATTCGAGAGGTGGATGTTTGTAGGCTCCTGTAGTAATTGTGGGTAAGTTATAAAAAAATTGTGAAACTTGCTCATTGCTCTAAATAAATAATATTTAATGATTTTTCTTTCTATGTTCGGCTACTGCATGAATACTCCATCCATCTCTCGAGACCCAAAATCCCCTGAGATTAAGCCCATGCATAATTACTTTAAACTAATAAATGAAAGTTTTTATAATTGATCATAATTTGTTCTGTTAATTATTAAATGTTTTATACCCAAAAAAGTATATTACTATATATATATATATATATTGTAACATGAAAAGTTACGAAGAACAGTGCACAGACCAGTGGGCGAGTTGCACGTGTTGAGGGACTGACGCAACCCGGGCCAACATGTGGTCTGGCGACACGTCAGGGGGGTGATGGGAGCAGTGGGGTTGGCACCGTGCGTGGTTGGTCCGCGAATCCGTGCGGCCACGTGATAATAAATGGCTATGGAAACAACCCCCTGAGTTTAGGTGGTTTTACGCCGGGAAGTAGTAAAAGGACATGGTTAAAGAATTTTGAGTGTGTGTGTGTGAGCGGTGAATGAATGAGTGAGTGAGTGACGGCGCTCTGCCTGTAGATTACCAACGTCATACTCTGAACAAATCTTTTTAAAAAAAGCCATTTTTTTGGTGTTTTTTATGAAAAATTACCTGGCGCCCTAAAGGAATTGTAAATCCGGAATACAGAGGATCGACGGATCTGCTACATTTGTCGCCGCAACGTTGGAGCATCGAACAACGAACATGGCAGGTGAAGGTGCTGACGGACATTGAACATGCTGCATTCGGCGAGCCATCTGTGAGGCTCAGAACATGGAACTTTTGTGAAGGATACGACGACTGAAGGTGTGGAGGACGAGAATTAATCGAGAGAAGTGGAGGCGCTGCAGAAGGAGAGCAGATCTACGCATAGCATAGCATAGCTGAAGGGTCAAGTGTTCCAGTGACCGCTGCGTGGAGGTGTGTGTGTGTAAAATAAAAGCAGAGTACGGTGTCTGTGGAGAAGTGAAGTACGAGTAAGAAGACAGGGTCCACAAGTTGGTGGCAAATAAACGTATTTTGCGTAATATTTTGGTTGCGGTTTGTGTTTTCTGTAGCGTTTCTACAGTCAATGCAGTACTACCAACTGTGTCTACCAACCTTGGAAGAGTGATGAGGCTGGAGGGAAAATCCGTCTCTGTTGGCAACTCGTCAGCTTGACGGTTTGTTACACTCCCAACCTCCATGTTCATTAAGGCGTTGCAATTTGGAAATGGATTACAGTTTTAACGTGTGGCATCATTGCTGACAAATAAACACTATATGGGATCGGTAACCATAATAATAATAATAATAAACAATTCCAATAGCTGTGGGTCAGGAAACTCCGCAAACCTGTCTGCGTCCATTCAGATGAATCTCTGTTTCGTGTTGCAGGTTATGTTGGCAGCTCTGCTCCTGTTGGCAATGCCCGGGGTGCAGGGACTTCCGTGCTCGGTCGAGTGGGAGATTGCAATCTGCACAGATATGGGGATGGTGAAGATTCCTCAAGACCTTCCCCACAACATCACAGACTTGAAGCTGAATGAGAATCAAATAGAAGCCATAAGGGCGGGAGACTTGCTACGGTACAGACAGCTGCGGAAGTTGTACGTGAGCAACAACCGCCTGATGTCGCTGCACGAGGACGCTTTCGGCATCCTGAGTGACCTGACGGCCGTGGACTTGTCCTTCAACTCCATCACACGCGTCAACAAGTTCATTTTCATACAAAACACTAAACTGTACTCGGTGATGCTCCAGGGAAATCACCTCTGGTTAGATCCTTCCACCCCTTTACTAATTTCATCTTCAGTGGAGTACTTGGACCTCAGGAGCTGCGGCCTTCGGGAAATTACCAGCGTCACCTTCAGCAGGATGCAAAACCTGAAAGAGTTGCTTCTGACTGAGAACAACATCCTGCGTCTGGATCCAGAGCCTTCCTTCTACAATTCACTACAAACTCTGACCATTGACCCTGCGGAGGAAATCAAGTCCTCGTTACATAAACTTTGCAGAGATGGCGTAAAGATTAACATTATGCATAATTTCCCTTATTGTCCCTTAGCTGAAACGGTACAAATAATTCATCTAGACAAGGAGGACATGAACAGTGAACACCTCGAGACGACAACTTCCAAGGAAAATAGCAATGAAATACTCCAGACGATAACTTCCAAGGAAAATAGCAATGCAATATTTGATGCGACAACTTCCAAGGAAAATAGCAATGAAATATTTGATGCGACTACTTCAAAAGAAAATAGCAATGAAAGTGCTGAGACGACATCAAAACGAAATAGGAATGAAAGAGTTGAGAAGACATCAAAAGGAAATAAAAGTTTTGAGGAAAGTAAAATAGTAATTTGGGTTACAGTGTTATTTGTAATAAGATAAAACAAAATAGTTGTGACTTTGCTAAAGGTTATAAGAAGCAAGGTGAAATAAGGAGCTAGTTACTAACGAGTGCATTAACTATAATCTCTGGACACAGAGATTACAAAGAATCGTGGATGAAATGAAGAGAATGAGAAGAAAAATTGTAAACTTATTAATTGTAAACACAATAATTTTAATATAGGTAGTGCGTGTGTATATTAATTAAAATGTGATTGTATTAAAGTTCTCAGGGTATTAATGGTTTGGGTGTTGACCCACGTGTAGCAGATTTTCTGACCTTTGACGAACCTGAGTTGTCTTCATAGGCGTCTGTCTCGGTGTAATTTCCGTGTTGTAAAACTTGAAGCGGCCGGTAGACAAAGTCGTGCTGCCAAATTGAGGAAACACCGCTATTTCCTCTTTCTTCCCTTGTTGTTAAGACCTTTCTTCCCTGCTTCCTGGACTGATGAAAGCATGGTCCACCTCACCACCAATCTCCTCTCTCTCTCTCTCTCTCTCTCCACCACTTCTCTGCTGCCAATCTCCTTTCACCATCACCTTGCATCACCAGCCAAAAGTCTCCTCAAAATTGTCTCCGCCAGCCTCTGTAAAGCCTTGTCCCCCCTCCCCCACTTATCCGACACTAAGGTGGCACAGGGATGTGGATATCCTCCAATCATATCCCTTGTTTCATTTGGGGAACACACGCCACCCGGTCACCAAATTCCCAGGCAGATTAGGACATTTCGAAACCGGCGCCGAGGAGGAGGATGTCAGAGCTGCTTTATGGTCCAGGTGTAAGTCAGCCAGCCGCAGTCCCTTTGTTATTATTCCGAGCCGCCAAGACGGCACAAGGAAAAAACCAACCCCCTTCTTCCTTCCTGGCAAAAAGCGACTTGCTCAGGCCGGAATATCTGGTATTTAAGTTCCCGTAAATTATAATAAAAAATTGGACGCGGGTTCTCTACAGCATGTTGGCAGACTGACTGTAAGTTCCTTGTGACGTGATTGTGGTGTTAGAATTATAAAGACTTCGGTCCCCTGTCATAATATTATTAATACAGAATTGGACCATGATACTAGTTTAGTTATCATTTTAGATTCGAACCACACACAGTATCGACTGGGACAATTTCCAAATTTTAGACCACGTGAGTTACTACAAATCCCGATTAGTTTCAGAGGTGCTTCATTTAAAACACAACTTCAATGCTCGGAATGTAAAAATTGACACTGATTTGCTGATTGGTATACATAATATCTTAATTTATGAAATGTTATTTTTCAATTTATAATTATCTATATTTTTAAAATATTTTTGTCTTTGATTACTCAATTTACTGTATTCTTTGTCTCTTTGGAGTTATAATTTATTACTTTGTAATTCAGTTCAACCTGAAGAGACTCCAGATCAATTATATTTCATGTTTCACTTATTTTTGGCCTTATTTTAAACTTGTATTAAGTATTAAACGTATAGACAAATGATAACTATATTTATAACATTACATTTATAAATTTGAGGGTAAATAGCTTGCATACTGTTGTAGTAAATAACTGTAAACATTGTCATAGTATATTTTTAGATGCAACGTAGAAGGAAGGTCGTAATGAAGGAACCTGCTCCTGCAAGGATACAAGTTTACGTTGTCCCCGTGAAAGGATTAATACGTACAGCTCGGTTGCATGTAAATTCTGGGCAAAAAGGTGAGTGTGTGTGTGAATCGTAATCAGCAATACAAGGTTGTGAATATGAAACCGGAATTTGTCTATTGGAAATTGAAGTTTCAATAGTTGATTTCATTTGACTACAGAAAAAAATAGTTTTAATCAAATCAATGAGGGAAATACTGATATTACGAATCAGGTTGAAAAATCTTGTCCACAGCGAGGTTAAAAGATGATTAATGTATTACTGACTTAATATGTAAAATGTTGTTGTTGTTGTGGTATTCAGTCTTAAGACTGGTCTGATGCAACCAACCCTACGTACTAACTTCTTGCGCAAGCCTTTTCTTTTCCTCACAACCTACATCCTCCCTAATATGCTTAGCGTATTCTATCCTTCGCTTCCCTCTTCTGTTCTTAGCCCACACACTTTCCCTCTAATGCTTATTTTACAAGACCCAAATGCCTTAAAATGTGGCCTATTAATCTATCCCTTCTCTTGGTCAACGTCCTCCATATTGTTCGCTTTTCCTCTATTCTGTTTAGAACTTCCTTGTTTGTGATTCCATCCACCCTTCAAATTTTCAGCATTCGCCTATAGCACCACATTTCAAAGGCTTCTATTGTTTTCCTTTCCGCAACTCCTATCGTCCACGTTTCGCACCCACATAACGCCACGCTCCATACCAACATTTTTAGCAACGATTTACTTATATTCACACTTATATTAGCCGTAAGTAAATCACTCTTTCCTTAACTTCTTTCAAATTATCCCTTCCCAATCTAACAGCCTTTGTTATTTCACTGTTTCCCATGCTACACTCCATCACCTTGGTTTTCCCTCTATTAATCCTCATATTGAACCCTTTCTTGCTCTTCATGGTCATTTTAATATATAGTGTATATATTATCATTCAACTGATTTGGATTTTGCATTTTTTCCTTAAATGAATAATTGTAAAACACGCACACAGACATATATTCTGATAGAAAAGGCGGATTTTGTGATGATGTGGTGTTATGAGGCGCAGTTCGGCCAACATCAATGGCTAGTCGGCTGAAAGATGGTGATTCCCCGCGCCCATGCTCTTGTTCTTTTTATGAAAGTAGTTCTCTGTACTGTAATTAATGAATGTGTGTTTTATTTCGTTTAACCTTGATCCCTATCAACTTACAACTATATTTAATGTCAGTCTAGATGCATTTAGATGTTACTCGTACAACGTACAATTGTATGATTGTAAAAAAATTAAAATTTTAGATATTGGGAGTAATCTTTATCATAGACTGATGAGCGAGATGCTTCATCATATCTCATCTAATAATTCGGCATTAATATCAGAAATGACTGATTTAAAACAAAAATGATAAATTAACTATTATAAAGTTTCCTGTTGTCAATGTTTACATGTTGTATTGAGATGATGTTAATGAGCCCTTTTATCCGTGTTAACTTTCCTTGTGTGACATTACAGAAATAATTTACCATTTTTAAGTGATGTGTTATATATATATTATATGTAATGAAACACTTTCTAGCTGGTTTCCGCTCATTTGTAACTTTAATACATGTGTATATATAGTTTTTAAATATTGATTTACGAGATACGCTTCCTGCACGTATTCCTTAAGTCCACCTCAATTCAATCCCAGCAGACGACAGGACACGCCCACCTTTCCATTCAAAAAATGGCGCCTGAGCCTTCAATTTGCTTCAAATATGGCGGCGCCTTGTGTCCAGCCAGTCTATGTTGTTTATATATGTCTTTGGTTCCAGTTACCAATACAAAAGCTTCCGATCTGAAAGATATTTTGTTACATATTGAATATCTTGGCTTCCGAGTATTGTCTTTGATTTCTGATAACAATGCTGTTAATAGAAACATGTATGAGTTATTAACTCCAAACTCTCTCTTGCAGCCATATATTTGTCATACAATTAGGAAAGATCAAAAGCTCTTTCTAATATTTGATACAGTTCATATTTTGAAATGTATTAGGAATAATAGGATTGGAAAGAGCAATAGGTGTTTGAAATACCCTAATTTCAGTAATTTTGATGAGATTGTTACAGCTAATTTAAAAGATTTGGTATCTCTTTATGAAACTGAAAAAGAATCTCTTGTGAAATATGGGCATTTACTTTCTATGAAGGTTCTGTGACCTTCAAACATTCAAAAAACAAAATGTTTGTTTAGCATTAAGGGTTCTTGATGACAGAAATATAGCAGCATTGAGGTGTTGGATGTCAAAGGATAACCAATTCTTAAATTGTGGAGGCACAATAGAATATTTGAAAATTATTTGTAGATGGTGGAACATTATAAATGTTAAAAGTGCCTTTGAAGGAGAAAGATTTAAAACAATGTGTACAGAGAGTCCATACGTGGGACAAGTATTCTTCAAACGAGTTTCCTTCAGGAAACGTCTCTCTGGTTAAAGAATTGGAGGCAGACAGTACCTTCATCTGAAGCTTTTGAGTCCTCAAACATTTATTGCCCTGATTAACACCCTGGATGCATTTTGTGCCATGATCCCTTATATTTTGCAGACTTTTAAACTGCTCAGCAAATTTCAAAATGACAATTTGGAGGGAAGATTTAGTGTGCATAGGCAGCTCAGTGGATCTAATTATTATATAAGTTTTGTGGAGTTGGTGCAAGGAGAGAGGAAATTGAGATTTAAGGATATTGTGCTATTTTCACAGATGGGGAATGTAAGTGATGAATGTAAAAAGGTTTCCATTTCAAATTATTCATCTATATTAAAATGTGAATTTTTGCTGTGTAATGTACCTAATAATGTTTTACCAATTTTGGTGTACATAGCTCGGTACTGTGTGAAAAATGAGTTTTTTTTAAAAAAAAATGCGATGTATGCAAAAGCTGTGTGCAAACAAAGAATAAAGTGGGGGGAGTCTCTTCCTAAGGACTTCATTGCAGAGTATGACAGGGGAAAATTGAGTCTCCCATCAGTGACAAGTGTGATTGCTACATGTCTTGCTTGCATGGTATTTTTTTTTTTTAAAAAAATATTGAATTCCAGTTTCGAGACCTATTTCACAGGAAAAAATCATTTGCATGTTCTGTATCAGATGTGTGTTATTAAGTTAGAAGAATATGAGTATTCATTGTCGGATATGTGCAATCGTAACAGAATGTTGCAAGACATTCTCAAAAATATTCTACTGCGTTCTTGCAAAACAATCTTGAACGACTTTGTAAAGAAGAAAAATGATAAAAAAAATCTTCAACTGAAGTAAGACAATTGGTCAAATTAATATTTTTACTTTATATTTTTTTCTTTTTGTATTTGTATGATCTTTTTATAAAATACAGTTCACATGTGAATTTCTTCTTTGTTATTGATCCTAATCCCAAAGTATTTAAAATTGAATATTTATATATTTGGTTTAGATAAATTATATTTCACTTTAATGAATGCTTACATTGGCTTTCAGTAAAAATTAAATTGCATTACCTGGCAGTTATTCATCCTAAAGTCTATTTATGAAAAGAGAAAATTCCTAATTAGAAATAATTAAGAAATTGAAATGGTTTTGACAAATTAAATTATACTTATAAAATAACAGATGTTCTTCTGAAATACCTGTCAGGACTGCTGCGACCGATGGTAAACCAGAACAAAACCTTCGCCAAAGACTCCTTCGATTTTATAGATAAGAGAAAGGAAACAGACGTGTTGGTTAGCTTTGGCGTCACATCACTGTTCACCAACGTGCCACTAATTGAAGGGATACGACTACTGGGAAAGGAGTTCTGCAGTGAAATGTTAGAGTTATTTAAACGTTGCTTAACCACCACACATTTCAAATATGACAACAGATTTTATGAACAGACCGATGGGGAGGCGAATCTATACATGGAGTACTTGGGGAACGGCCACAATCAAACCAACATAGATGACACTTTCATTATAGACACGAATTGGATTTGTTTTTGCAGCATGCGGACCAAATTCATCCAAATATCCAGTTTACAATGGAGGTAGAAGAAAACAGCTCGTTGCCCTTCTTGGATGTGCGAGTGTCACGGTATCTGGGACACAAGGTATACAGAAAACCTACGCATCTGACGGCCACATCTCACCACCACAAAGCCCAAAAACGAGCACTCATGAAAACTCTTTTTTAGAGCGGAAAAAATATGTGACGATGAAATCCTGAAACAGGAGAAAACGAAATTGAGGCAGGTCCTCAACCAGAACGGTTATGCCAACCAAACCATCTCCATAGCTTTAAAGCGTCAAACATCCGCCAAAAAGACACTTGGAAAAGACAAAGCATACGTAAAGGGAGTAACTGAAAGTATTGGTGGGATCCTGAAAAAGCATGACATTACTCCTATTTTCAAGAGTCTTCCTCCAGTAAAAGACAAGCAGGACAAACTGCTGGCAAAAGGCATTGTAACACCCGTAGCGTGGCTCTGACGAGTATCACAGGAAATAGGAAACGATTTCTCTTGATAGGAACGACGATAGGAAAGGAAGATCTTCGGTAGTCTTGGGGGAAAGGGACAACCCAGGGGATACCTTGATTATGGGTGTCGCTCAGTAAAGAACGCCAAGTCTAAATAGGAAAGAATTTATTCCCAAATGCAGCAATTTGGAGAACAGAGTTAACAGTAGGAAGGAAGATTTCAGACTGCCATGAAAGTAGCTTCTCATGGGTAACAGCCAAGGAGCTGGTGGCCTCGGTTCCGCTACTCAGAGTCTACTGTCCGGCTCTTAAGATCCTTACCAACTTCCCCCTATTACAGCATTTATCAAATACCCTGTGAATGTGGCAAGTTGGCAGAACACGACCGCTATATACGACTGAAGCAGTTCAATGTGTCTGCCATTGCAGAGCACGCTATAGAAACTAACCACGATATCGCATTGGAAGACACCAAGTTACTAGGTAGAGGAAACTATTTCTGGGCACGGAAGATAAGCGAAGCCACTGAAATCGGAAAAGTTGCCCTGCAGCCTTGCGAGCAAGACCTAGCCTTGAAGATGCTTACAGCCCAAAAACCGATGTCAAATACTAAATTATACTTATTTATGTTGAAATAACCAACTAGGTTTCAATGACGATCACCTACGTTCTTCTTCAATATTAGTCAAATTGTATTTAACTGCAAAATCAAAGATTTTTTTTTTGGTGTGTTAAATGAATATCCATCCCCAGAATAATTTCCATTCGCCTGAATCTCGCTCACGGTCCTGTATGGTATGGTACTTGCCTACGTCACAATATCGCGCCGGGGCCTGTCTTTGTCGTTGGCCACGTCTAGGAAGCACAGTAACAACTGGAGGAGCCCCAGAAGAAGAATTAAAAAGGCAACTGGAGCGTTTGTCCCACTATATACCTGCCGGAAGAACAAGAAAATCAGGATTCGCATATTTAATAGCAATTGGTATAAGATGGCCTCAAAAACAATAAGTAACTCGGCATTATGGGAAGCCTGCGGTGAGACAGAAATAGAGATGAAAATGCCTCGAGGAAGAATGAAGATTCAGTTGAGAAGGAAGCATTAGACTGGAGTCCACAAGGTGAACTGATTAGACATGGAAGGAAGTTAAAAAGCTGGAAAAGTATAGTTAGGTGGAAATGTTTCCTAAAGGAAAGACAGGATATCAGGAAACAGAGGTGAGAGTTGGTGACTTACCCCTGAGAATTGAAAATGATGGTTACCATAAGTTTAATTTAAATTACAGGATAAATCACCGGAAATTGTATACAACCAACCAACAGCATATGTGAACAGAATATGTTGCACCGACAAGGCTGAACGAAATTTATCCGTTATTTATTTTTTTTAAAGTAAGAATTGAACAACTGTATTACCTTTCCCTCATTATTACCTTCCAACTGTTGCATTTTCCCCTCCCATTTATCATCACATATATTTCCAGTTCCCTTGATCTGATTCATCACCTCTTTTATTAGTGTTTCTAATATATTTTCTAACCTCACTTTCTGTTTCCGCTTCCACATGCCATCACTAACTAACTTTCTGTGGTCGCTAATATCTGTTTCACGTTTAGTTTCCCATTTACCTCTTTCCCATGCGTCTTTACTAGTTTCTTCCTGTAAATCCTCAACATTCCTAATTAATACATCCCTGAACTCTAAATTATCTCATACTCCTATCAACATGTACTGACGGATTATTTATATTTTCGTTATATTCTACCCTATTTTTATCAATTTTAAATCATTTAACGTTTACTCCTGCTTTTCTATATTATCGTCTTATTTCTTACCAAAATCTGCAATAGTTATATTATTTTATAGTTTAAATTATTTATAATTTTATTCGTTTCATTTAATTACCTGGCATAATCTGTAGCACACTAAATTGAAATTTTCCTCTTTCACAATTTCTTCACAGGCGTCCTATTTCTTAGTAACATAAAATCCCACAAAATGCTATATTTAACCCTTTCCGGTCTTTTTGCCGTATGTTGTATTGTGGTCCGATGTCCCGTATAGCGGGACAAATCTATTTTGGTGTTCCGGTCCGCTGTCCCGCCTGGCGGGACAGGACTTTCCTTATTATTTACTTCAGGTAGTAAATCTTAAGTATTACAAAATTTGCTCAGTTGCTTACAACAAGGCTTGGTACTAGTAACTTATTATCGTTCATGAATTTTTAAGTATAATTAAAGCTTTTTAGTGCGTTTAAATATCAGCAAAGACGGTATCTTTCTCTAAACGTATGAAATTGTCTACAAATGAACTCAGTGACTTAATCTATCTGATGGCGAAGATGATGACATTCTCAGTTCATTTTCTAGTGAATCGTATGAGTGTGAGGATGAAAGTGACAGTAGTTTTGATGAAACCGACATTCATCATCGTCCGAATGTATTAAATGATGGTTGGTCTAAGCTTACGGGAACTGAAAGTAATTTAGTTCCTCAGCATTTTTCACTGTCATCAACGGGGTTTCAGTTAAAAGACAAATGTGCTCCAACAACGCCAATTGAAGCATATAAAGTATCGAAAATTATTGATAAATGAATTAGTGAAAAGTGTTAGGCGTCAACAATGTATAAAGGTTGGAAAGAAATCAAGCCTTGGCAAAGAAGAAAGGCTAAATTATTATTTTCAACACTTTCTGGGGTCAGCGGGCAAATCGAGAAGGTAAAGATTGTGTGTGTGTGTAGTGACAGAAAAACTCCAGGAGGACGAAAAAAGACAGTTATTTTCATGTACGGGCAACCCAGGACTGCACCCTGCAGTTAAATGTTTTGAACTGTATCATTCTAAATTAAATTATAATATTTAATATTTGATTGTAAAAACTAAAATAAATTAAAATTAATATCTTTCAACTAATTTTTTAACAAACATTTTGTAATTAAGTTGTTTCTCTCAAGTTATATCCTAACGCAACGAAATCTGCAGAAACAGCAGGTATAATTTACTGCGGACCGGAACGTAACGGCAGGTAGAGACAATAACAGACTTCTTCCAAGAAAGCACTGTGTCCCGCACCGCGGGACATAGGACCGGAAAGGGTTAAACAAACGTGTGAACACGATTAAAAATACACGTAAACAGAACCCAAAGAAAATAAATGAAATCAATCAAACTTCTTCCTACATGACAAAATTGAAAGGAAAATAATCTTTATTACATATTGCGTTATTATTACTAAATTGCTACATCCATTCCCCTAGTAAATTATTGCCACACGTTGGGCGCCAAATGTAATACATATCATTTATGGATTAATGACTAGGGTTAAATTATCAAAAAAAATTGGAGTTTTGTAAAATTAAAAAACAAACATTTATAAATATTAACAACTGAGATTTTAAACGTAAAAAAAATTAAATCATCTCAAATTACCGGAGTTTATCAGGAGATCTCATTCCTTGTGAAATTTATTATAGCAATTTATTATTTTTTTAAAAAAATGATATCCTGTAAGTGTAACTAACGCAAAGACGATTCCTGTAAGCAGGTGAATAATAATCTGGCAACTTTGCATCCTTTGTGGAGGAACTCCAAGGTACAGCGATATAAGGACAAGCAGACTCCATCACAACCCTCGGACCCTTATTCATTCAAATCCGCGTCACTAAACACGTGATTCGGTGACGTCATCGCGCCACGCCTTATATGCAAAGATATTCAAGGGAATCGCAGGATATATTAATTTATCATGACATATCTTTGCACACTTATTCCTCCACACACACACACACATGAGCATTCGATATAAACTTTACAATTTCACATCAGCCACTCGCCGCCATCTTGTCTCTTTCTCCCTCCCTCAGCGATGCTGATGATGCTCTCTTTTTATTCGTCCTCCTTCAAAGCAACAACTCGGATATCCGTCGGCACAGGAAACATTTTAATTAAGTCCTTTTTATAACTAAACATTGTTATTTACGCAGCCTGGAAAATTGTTTTTCTAGTTCTACAAACGCCTGCTACGAGGAAACTCAAAAAGTGTTTGATGATGTGTACTCGAACACAGTATTAAGGATTTTTGAAGAGGACAGGAATGAGAAATAACGTTTATACATAACCTCTACAGAAGGCAGGCAACAGTAACTATCTTTGAGGATCAAGAAAAGGATGCATCCTTTTCTTACCCATTTCTTTGTGCAGGCTCCACATTCGATCCCCGTCATCTCCATTCATCAGATCACATGTCACTCATCTACTTTCACAGTGCTTGTGCTTCTTTGCGAATTAGAGGCTTTGCAAGAGGCTTCCATGGTCCACACTGTGTAA
The DNA here is from genome assembly GCA_034510155.1 of Eucriotettix oculatus. Classification (NCBI taxonomy): domain Eukaryota; kingdom Metazoa; phylum Arthropoda; class Insecta; order Orthoptera; family Tetrigidae; genus Eucriotettix; species Eucriotettix oculatus. The sequence goes on along the minus strand of CM067376.1, from coordinate 6,733,263 downwards.
TGTTACTTCAGGTACGTCAGTCCGGTGTTGCACTGGACAACACTGGCATTGAGTAGCCCATCATCACGCGTTCAAACTCAGTTGATTCACGTCTGTGGCACAACACGTGTACTGTAACGCTCCCCTCCCCTCCCCCTCGGAGCCTTTCATCGCCGCAATGTCGGCCCGGGCGCCACTGCATATATATATATATATATATATATATATATTATATATATATATATATTAATCAAATAAATAATACAGCAAACCCGAACCACGAGATCCTGAGGGAGAAGATGGCAAGGCAGGGGAGGGGAAGGGGAGGGAGGTGGGGGACGGGAGTGGGGACGGGGTGGGGACGGGGGATGGGGGTGGGGACGGGGAGGGGACGGGGAGGGGGTGGGGACGGGGAGGGGGTGGGGATGGGAAGGGGTGGGGAAGGGAAGGGATGGGGGAGGGGAAGTGGTGGGGCGGGGAGTGAGGAGGGGAGGGGGTGTCTCTGCTCTCCCACCTCACGGCAATCTCTATCTCCCTTGTTGCCTCAATCTGCAATCCTATTCTCCAAAAACTGTTGTCCATCTCGCCATCCTCGGCAAAAATCACCACTACCACGCCGCTGTTCACCGCCAAAATCAATCATAATCGTCGTCTCCACAGATAACATCAATCACAGTAATCTCCACACCGCCGTCCACTCTATTTTATAGGTCCTCAGGCCTGCCCCAACTTCCTGAGGGTTTCCAAATCTGTCCAGATACATTCAGACCGCTCCCAGGTCAATGACCGTCCACGATCAAAAAATCTGGCCTGCCAAACACAATGGTCCTTACCCGTAGATTGCTGCAACTCTTCACTTATCTCAGGGTCGTGAAAATTAAAACACGCCTGACGGCCAAAATCACTTTTTACATTTTTTAAAATAAAATCAATCAAAAAATGAAATTATAACAAATTTATTCAAAGAACATAAAAAATATATATTTACAAGAAAAAATCTAATATAAAAATAATTTGCCGCCTACTCGGCATGTAACTATTTTCCCCAAGGTTACCGTACTTAACTTAAAAAAGCAAAAGATTAAACTCCTTGTGTCAACACTCCTAGGAAGGAAACTTCCGTCGGCCTAGGAATTGCAGCAATACTCTGATCTTTCTGCCACGTGGTTTCTCTTTCTCTCGTCTCTTCCTCCACCCAGTCACCAACAAGAACGTCCGCTCTTTACTTCCGCCAAAAATTTGGCTACTTCCCCTCCGCTCTCCATTACGGCTCACCTGATTGGCGGAAACCGGACTCAGCAGTCCCCCAGCCAAATTTATTAAACGTTTCCTGCTTGGCGGAGGGAAAATGCAGCCGCGTCTCCAGGTATCGGGGAACTTTGCAGGATTCTTCCTAGAATTTCACCTGATCCTGACGACGCGTTTCAGCCGCGTTCTTGGCACAAACATATTCGCTAGGGATATAATAATAAAATAATATGGCCAGCTGCTCTCTCGCGGCATAATAATTCACCTACGCAGAGTATTGGTTAGTTTCCTCCTTCATAACAGTGGCATTGGCCGTAACGCAGTCTGTTACAATGTCCACTTCATAGCGAAGTGTCGTGGCGCTGTGAACACGTCACCCATCTCTGCTGACCGTTCCGGCTTCCTTGCGTGGAACCTTGCTGATGGCTGGATAGGTAGAGGTGGCCAGATCCTTCTTGTGGTGCCTGATCCGACATGGAAACTCAGCAGGTTGTGAGCAAATACGCAATACTCGTGGCGTTGGGCTCTACATGCCTCCATAATCATGCAAAACACCAATGATAATGTACATAGGAAATTAAAATAACGTATTACAAATTAAACATCCTTATTTTCTTTACATATCACATACAGTATTATCACTCGTTCCGAGTCCGTAATATTACTTCATTCTGCTGTCATCCATCTGTCTTATTTCTTTATTTGATTTTTTTGGGGGGTGGGGAGGCGGGTTAGCAGGCTACGATGTTCCTGAAACAACTAAAAATAAAAAAGGGGGGATGTAGAAAGTAGAGCAAGGTAGCCAAGGGTATCCATGCTGTATTTCAACGATCCTATCCAGTGTAGGAGACCTGCATCAGGTAGGTCGGGCATGGGGTACTATTGTCATGCTCTTGCGAATGACGAGTTTGCTGTGGGGTCACAGCATTCCCTTCTTCCTTGTCCCCACCAGTTTTAGGAGGCAGTTGGCCGACTGATCAAATGGACAACTGTTACCATTTTGCCCAAGGTCTTCTACCCCAGTACATACACCTCATACCCTCTGCGGGATTCACGTGACTGAGAAAATAACTGCGAGAGAAAACTCCCACACGCATCGCTACTAATTAATCTTCTTCCATCTCTCTTATTGCTCACGTTACTCTTAATGGTGTTTACTGGTCTGTCCCTCACTTCCCACAATCCATTATCCTTTAATTTTCCATACTTTAGCTTCACTTACATTGAAGGCGTTTCCGGAAAAAACACAGAAAATGATAATCTCACTTGCTACTACTGCACTTTGTTCCATCTTATCGCCGCTATATAATAAAACAAGAAAATAAGATAACGACATAATCCACACTCGTCACAAAGATTTTTTTAACCTCACCTCCGCCTTCTTTATCCCCTTCACTTTCGACACCATTACACAAAAAATATGAAACTAACTTTAAGGGGCTTCACACACTCATCAAATATGTATTAAAAATGGGTGAAATTAGTTAACACCACTTTTCTTGTTGACCCTCTTCATTGCACGAATTCTTGTGAATTCTTCAAGTAAAAACAAAACATTATATTCACATTAAAACATATATTTTAGGTTCACATACACTCATACAATTAGAATGAGCGTTGAATGATGTTAACAGAAACACACTGTAAATGATTTTGAAGAGCACAGGAATAAAAGATCGAGAAAGAAGGCTTATACATAACCTCTACAGAAGACAGTCAGCAGTAATTACAATAAAAGATCAAGAGAAGAAAGCCGTAATCAGGAGAGGAGTAAGACAAGCAGATTAGGGAGGATGTGTGTTGTGCTACTTATGAGGAAATGAAAAGGCTTGCGAAAGATAGGTTATCATGGAGGGTTGCACCCGGCCAGCCTTGGGACTCATAACCACAACAACATTCACACTTTTTAATTCCTCAGAAGCGGCGGTAGAAGATATTTTTGTAATTGAGAAAAAGAAAACTAGAAATTGACATAATAAAAGAGAGTAAATAAGTTTCACTCCAGATTGGAGGAGGAAATGTGATGTTAGAAGTTTTAGATGTATTGTTTATGAGGAATAATGGTAAGGTATACACACAGAGGAATAAGGAAGCATAAATGAACAATGTAATGTTAAATCCTGTCATCCTTTTAAATATAATGCAACATACAGAATGCCATTAAATGCAGTTAGAGTAACTGATGTGTTTAGAAATGTGGCGATAAGGAAAGTATACAATATATTGAAGGAGAATTTGTATCCTGAAGAAGATTTATGAATAAAATATGGGAAAGAGTCAGTGTAGTAACTATTAGTAATAACAGATTTGTAAAATCTGAAGATAAATCGAAAAGGAAACATGAAAAAAGTAAATGTGAAAGCAGTTAATAAAACAGTAGGTTTCTACAAATGTTTCAATATGACAAACCAATGTGTAAGTAAAGAAAATGTAGTAAATAATTATAATATAAATGTAAACAGCGTAAGCCTGTCCTACATTAAAGGTGTAACAGATTAAATTATAAGGATTTGGGTAGAACAAGGTTTTAATGAATTTAAGTATGTTATTAAACCGTTGAATATAGACTAATTGTTCTCTCTTTAGCTGTTGCCTTTACTCCGCAATATTTGCATTGTCCACTTTATTCTCCCCTTACCATAGGGCATTCACTCCATGCAAATAAAGGAATGCCGGAGAAAAACATCTTTCTCCGTCACTGTTGACCAATTGCTGTTTTCTCAGACTTCCACAAGGACAGAAGGGTTACCCTGACTCCTCAGATGGGACGAAACTTGGGCTCTGTGATCTGGCAATTCTTCATAATCGTTGTATGTGAGGACGCTGCGTCGTAGTTGGTTTGGTGGACCCTGAGGAGCGTTGGAGGACGACACCAGAGGTTGTCCTCCTGGTCCGTCAGTCAGCCCCGCAGGAGAATCCATTACCTGGCAGTATTGTGGAGGAGGAGTTCTGAGATGGGACGAAGCTATGGCTCTGTGATCTGACACTTGTTCATAATCGTCGTATGTGAGGACGCTGCGTCTTAGTTGGTTTGGAGGACCCTGAGGAGGGTTATGAGAGGCAACCAGTATCATGTCAGACCCGGGAGTCCTGGCAGCATCTGACCTGTTCCAATCCGTGATTGGCGCCGAGTAACCTTTTCTTTTCTGTATATTTAGTTTCCTGCAAATGTAAAGCAGATGGAGCAAGAGCAAGATGACTAAGCCAGCGAAGATGACGACGACCAGCGTGATTCCAGTGAGAATCGGCTGCAGTGGATCACCAGCGGCACTGGTTTGGGTCGCACTCGTGGCCTTGACGTTGCTAGTGGTAGACTCTGGCTCTTGGTGAGAGGTCGTCGTAACCTTCCTAGCCGTCGTTTCACGAGCAATCTCACAATATTCGACGTTTTCCGAATGGTAAACCTTCACGCCGCCTCTGCATAACTTACTTAACGAGGACTTGATTTCCTCTGCAGGGTCAATGTACACAGTTTGGAATGAATCGCGAGAGAAAGACTCTGGATCCAGACGCAGGATCTTGTTCCCGTACATTTCCAATCTTTTGAGCTTCTTCATCCAGCTGAAGGTCACGTTCGAAACTTGCTGAATACCACAGCTCGTGAGGTCCAAGAGCTCGATCGAAGACGAGACCAGGAGAGGAGAGGAAGGATCCAACCGGAGCTTGTTTTCTCTGAGGTTGACGGAGTAGAGCTTCACATTCTGGGAGAAAGTGAACTTGTTGATGTTGGTGATGAGGTTGAAGGACAAATCCACGTCGGTCAAGTCACCGAGAGCGGCGAAGGCGTCCTCGTCCAGCGTCCTCAGGCGGTTGCTGCTGATAAGCAGCTCCTGGAGTCGTCTGTACCGTTCCAGGTCTTCTCTGCGTATGGCTTCTATTTCATTCTGATTGAGATTGAAGTTTGTGATGGTGTCGGGAAGGCTTCCAGGAATCCTCACGATCCCCTGGTGATTGCAGACTGCGAATTGCGAGGTCAGGAGGCATGAAGATCCGTGAACCCTCGGCACTGCCAACATGAGCAGCAAAGGTGCCAACCTAACCTGCAACATGAAATCAATGCGAACTTTATTCTAGATCACGGAGTTGCTGCAAACCTTTCTTCAAAAGTTTGCAAATATTTACTTTACCAAGCTATTTATGAAATATTAAAGTTTGTAAAGCGGGACACAAATTTGTTTAAAAAAAATAGCGAGTTTCATGAAGACGCGACCAGAAATCAGCCAGAGGCTCAGCTGTAAGGACAAGGACCGCCATTGTTCTATCTGTCTCCACCAGAGATATTATTAGCTGTCGTGTATTGGGAATATACAGAATAAAACAATTACGATCACTGTTTTATTACTCCGATTTATTCGTGGCAACCACACTAAAGATATTATCGCAGACAAAGATATTGCACAAAACAAAAAGATTACAAAGAAAGACGCGATTAACAGATATAACATTTCTTCCCCGCAGAGAATAAGGAACATATATTCAATGGGGAATATCAAGTATCGTGGATTGTAATATAATGTGTTACGAAGGTGAGTATCGTTGAGTTGTCTTCCGATTCCGAGCAGATCGACGTAATGTCTCTGGAGAACGATCATCATGCAGAAGGTGTTCCGCTTGACCCAGACGTTGAAGTTCTCGCTCTAATTTTCTATTAACTACTCGTTCTGGTTGACAGGTTGGTTCTCGAGTAGGTTCCGTCGAACCTGCCGCTGATGTACGATTTCCGGAGTTAGCTTGTGGTGGCGTTGCCGGATTTTCCAGCAGGCGATTGTCGTCAAAGAAACGGATACGTCGAGGGGTCGTATTTGTTGCTTGCAGATGTAGATCGTCATCATTTGAACTCGGTTCATGACGAGTATGGATTTGATCTACGTGACGTTTGTATCGACTACCACCAAAACCGATTTCGTAATGTAAATCTCCCAATCTCGTGATGATAACACCAGGTAGCCACTTGTCCATACGAGGATTTCCAGATAAGAAATACACTGGTTGATTTGACCTGAATTCTCGGAACTTAGGAACAAATTCTGACCGTTGTTTGTTGGTCATCTTCGTGTGGGTATCTTCAGGTCGAACCAGGTCAAGTCTCGTTCTTATCTGTCGACCCAAAAACAGCATCGCTGGTGATTGTCCCGTAGTGGTATGTGGTGCTTTTCGATAATGACGCAAGAACTCGTTTAAATCATGCTGCAGAGATGTCTTCGTAGTTCCCATTGCTTTGAGGGCGTCCTTGACCGTTTGCACACATCGTTCAGCCTGTCCATTAGTGGCTGGGTGATAGGGTGCTGATAGTTTATGATATTTGACTCCACTCCAACGAAGGAAGTCTGCAAACTCCGACGACTTAAACTGCGTCCCGTTGTCCGATACGATGGTTACAGGAGCTCCATGTGATGCGAATAATTCTTCCAAGATAGCGATAGTAGCTGTGGAAGTCGATGATGACGTCATTTTAACCTCCAGCCACTTGCTATAAGCGTCCACGACAATGAGAAGCATCATTCCTGCTACCGGTCCTGCGTAGTCAATGTGTACGCGTTCCCATGGTCCTTTGGGATATTCCCAATGGTGCTCTCGAAATTTTGGTGGAACATGTGCATGTCGTGCACAATCAGCACAAGATTTTGCAACACGTTCGATTCCAGCGTCAATACCGGGCCAAAAAACGAATGAACGAGCCATACCTTTCATTTTCACAATTCCAACGTGGGCAGCATGCAAGTCATTTAGGATTGGTTCTCTAAGTGATGGCGGAATGACAACACGATGCTCAAACAGAAGACATCCTCCTGCCAGTGTATAATTACATTCAGGAGCCTTGTAACGATGATGGATTAGACTTTGCCCACTTTCCAATAGCTGTACGATTTTGCCCAAATCTGGATCCTTGCGGGTTTCCCGAGTGATATCGTCTGCGCGGACTGGTAATTGTTTTATCTGGCACAAGATGAATTGATCAAAGTCGTCTCCTTCTCCTTCCTGGCGTTTGATTCCTGATTTCACCTGTTTGATTGTGTCATTTATTGAAGGTAAATGCATGCGAGAACAGTAATCTGCGTTCACATTGGCCTTTGTTGGTTTGTATTCGACTTCAAAATCAAAATTAGTCAAATAATCAGCGTAATTAGCCATACGACTAATGCAGAGTACGGGTAGTGACTTAGATGGATGGAGGATTTGGGACAGGGGCTTATGATCAGTAATTAATATGAAATGGCGAGCATAAACGTAGTAGAAGAACCTGTCGACAGCCCAAATGATAGCTAATGCCTCTTTATCCATTTGTGGATAGCGCTGCTCCGTTTCGCTGAGAGTTCTGCTGGCATAAGCGATCGGTCTCTCCAGCTCATTACTTATCCGATGTGACAATACAGCTCCAAGGCCCGTTTTACTTGCGTCGGTCGCCAGTACTAACGGCAATGATGGATCATAAGGTATGAGCACCTGAGGTGAGATTAAGATATCTCTGATTTCCTTGTACGCTTTATCACATTCAGGCGTCCATTTGAATTCATCCGCCTTGAGTAGATTCCGAAGAGGACGATCTTTCGTCGATAAGTCTGGAATGTAGGCCCCATAGTACGTTGCTTTGCCAAGAAATAGCTGAAGTTGTTCGGGTGATGTTGGTTTTGGTGCATCGCGAATTGCTTCAATGTGCCTATCGGATTTATGGATTCCTTGCTGATCTATTTTATGACCAAGAAATTCGATGGTTGGCGTAGCGAAAACACATTTTGCTCGATTTAGGTGTAAACCATGCTGTTTCAAACGATCCAGTGTTCTGTCGAGGGATAACAGAAGTTCTTCGAACCCGTTTGCAAAAATGAGCAGATCGTCGAAGAAATTGAGTACGTTGGGCAGATCTTTGAGAACAGCTTCCATTCGACGCTGCCAAATCGCTGGTATACTAGCTGCTCCGTATACTGCTCGAGTCGGTCTGATGAGTCCATGAGTCGGTGTGTTCAAAGTCAGTGCGTGACGAAACTCTTCATCGACCGTAAGATGAGTATAGGCGTCCGTTATGTCTAAGTGACAGAATAAATTTGCTCCTCGCAAGCGACTGAAAAGGTGTTCTGGCTTAGGTATCGGGTATTCATCGACGATCATTTTCGGGTTTAAAGTCGGTTTGTAATTCCCCGTTATTCTCAATGCTCCGTTCTTTTTTGTGACCACATGTGTCGTGGATGCCCATTCTGAATAATCTACACGTTCGAAGAAACCGGCTGCTATTTTCTCGTCTATTGCCTTGGCATAGGCGTCGCGCAATGCCAATGGAATTTCGCGAGGACGAGAAAACACAGGTGTAGCACCAGGCTTCAAGTGCAGTTTTGCAGGTGGTCCGATCAGTTTACCGGCAACATTGCTGAAAATGTCCTCATACCTGGATAATAAGCTTTTGAGGCAATTCTCTTGCTCCTGCGATAGTACTGGAGTGGTCGTGATCAATGTACTGATTTTTTCTGATGGGGAAAATAAATCGACGAAATTTATCTCGTTGACAAAAGGTTCGATCCATTCTCTCCCGAATAATGCGTCAAAATCTCCGTCCACAACATACAAGTGTAGATTTTTTGTCGTTTTGCCTATGGAGACATCTACCGATGTGTAACCCAAGCAGTTAATTGGATGACCTGTGTAGCTGACGAACTTACGATTGGTTCTCTTCAGGGGTCGTTTGGTCTTGATCAGATCGTAGTGTTGTTGATTAACTATTCCACACGGTGCTCCAGTGTCCAATTCCATTTCAAAGTCGTGTCCTTCTATTTGAACATTTATTACCCGTTTATTAACTCCATTGACTTCGTTGATTTTTCCAAATCTGTGAAGAATGTCGACATTTTCGGCGGTTTTCTCCGTAGTTGAAACTTGGTTCGTTTTCGAAGTCATAGACCGACACACTTTAGCAATGTGACCCTTCTTGCTGCACTGATGGCACACAGCATCTCGGAATGGGCACTTGATACGAGGATGTGGTTGACCACACCCATTGCACATCTTCTGATTCTCGGAGCTTGTTTGTCGCCTGGAGTTAGTTTGCGATTTTGACGTTTGGCCTCGATCGTTGCTCGTAGACCGTTGCTTCTGAAACTTTTTGTTTTTATTTTTGAATGCTGGTTTTCCATATCCCAATTTATTGGTCGATTCTATTGTCGAAGTGCTTGGCAATCCTGGATTCCTCACATCATTGGCTGAAGATCGTGTTGCTTCTAATGTGTGAGCAATTTTATATGCGTCATCGAAGGTTTCCGGATTTTTGGCGATTATTTCGTCACATGAATCGCGAGACTGAAGTCCATGCAACAACTGTTCAATAAGCATACGATCGACCGCATCGCCATATTCGCACTTCGAAGCACCCTGTTTCAAGCGAAGGGAAAATTGGGCCACAGTTTCTCCCTTTTCTTGCTTTATTTGACGAAACTTAATACTTTCGACATATTTATTTGATTTACGATCAAAATGTTTTTTGAGAATTTCCTTAATTCGAGCGTATGTGACGTTCTCGGGTAAATCAGGACTTACCAAAAATTTGAGAGCATTGTTCAGTTCAACGCCCATATAAACTCTAGCATAATTTGCATGATGTTCTCCTGATATTTTGCTCAGTGTGAGCGCCCAGTCAAATCGTTGGAAATAATCCTCAACTGTACTTCCTTCCGAAGATCGATATTCGCTTATCGTAAAAGGTGGTGGTCTTCCCGTCGGATTGGGCTGATTTCCATCGATGTTTTGTTGTCCTGCTTGCAGTTCAGTCAGAGAAGATTTCAGAGCTGTGACCAACAGCTGGGTGACTGTTTCCGTGAGTTCGCTTAACTCAACCATGCTTTGTTGAATAGGTTATGTGCGATCAGCATGAACGAACGAACAGTCTCGATGTGTACCGAATTGGTGCGAGCAGCGAAAGCGATGTGCGAGACACTTTATCGGTTGAAACACGATGGTATCGGTCTTGTTTCCAGTATGAAATTTGTCACGAGCAAGCACAGACCTGCAGTCAATGATGAGTAACAAAGAATGTTGAGTTGCGAGAATATTGTACGGCGCGACCACACCGAAGCCACGAAAAAGTGAGTTTAGGTCCACTCTTGACGAAAAGATGTCGGCGAAACTTTTGAAAGAACTGCGTGATGTTCTCTATCTTCTAACGATTTCACCGAAGATCCCACTTCTGACACCAAATGTCGTGTATTGGGAATATACAGAATAAAACAATTACGATCACTGTTTTATTACTCCGATTTATTCGTGGCAACCACACTAAAGATATTATCGCACACAAAGATATTGCACAAAACAAAAAGATTAACAAAGAAAGACGCGATTAACAGATATAACAATAGCCTTCCTCCAGAGGTTAAAAACAGTACCTACAAAAGCTTCGTGAAGCAGAGTAAAACTATTCTTTTAAATAGCGCTGCTGCTGCTGTTTTACTCTGTGGTACAGGATTTTTTTAATCGTCCTTCTAGTATTCAAAATCAAGTTTCCTGCAAAAAGTGTTGAAAGAGCTTATAATGAGAATCTTGTGTTTATATATTTTAGTAAATTAAAATTATTTTGCTTTGTAAATAAATTAATTAAACACCAACAATACTTACAATTGAGGGTGCAATTTTTTACGAAACAAACCCAGACTAGCTCAATATGGGTCTTTTTAAATGGGCTTGCCTGCAGTAGTAAAATAACCACATCACACCTCAGACACGCACCTCCTATTTTATTCTCTTTCCTTCTTCTTGGCAGCTTTCTGGCGTCACCGGCAGGCAGTCCCTCTAGAATCCAGGGCCCTCATCCTTAAAGTTTGTATTGGGTTATATACGGAAACAAAATTAGCTGTGCCCCCTACAGAGATCTGTCAGATGGGCAATTCTTGTATCGGAAACGAAAAAGTAGAAAAAGCTGCCCCACGTTTTTTTTTCTAGGCTAACAGGCTACATGACGGTGATCCTGAAACAGGCAACTCCCCTTTAATAGCATAGGAAGGGAATTGAAAAGGGGGGATGCGGAAGGTAGAGCAAGGTAGCCAAGGGTTAACTAGGGCCCCCGGGCTATGTTTTAAGGATCCTACCTGGTAATTTACCTAGAGAGATGCAGGGAAAACCCTAGAAAACCTGCATCAGGTAGGTCGGGCATTGGGTACTATTCTCACGCCCTTCCGAATGACGGGAGAAGAGTTTGCTGTGGGGTCGCAGCATTCCCTTCTCCGTGTCTCCACCAGTTTCAGGAGGCAGTTGGCCGACTGATCCAATGGGATCAGCGGACAACTCTTGCCATATGCCCAAGGTCTTTGACCCCGGAACATATACCTCCTATAATACGTGAAGGTGTCTCGGCATGTGAGAACTTTGATAAAAAATACGCAGAAAGATTTTGGTTCCTTTCTCCTACATGGCTGTTGCCATGTCCTCTCATTACAAGCTGCCAACTCGCCACGACGACTACCGCCAAGTCGGCATCTCTACTCGTCATACATCACATTCCACAGAACGAGGCCGAGGACCGATCCCTGCGGGACTCCTCCTGTGACGATGTGTTGTACTTCTCCCTCGTCGGTCGCGGAAGCAGTCTCCTATCATGGCCACTATGTACTCCGGCGCTCGTAGCAGTCGGAGTGCGGCCAAAATGTTTGTCCCACCTCGTCGAGTTGAAGGCGTTCCTTACGTCGAGCGTAATGATATCGTTTCCGTCCTCTCCTCCATCGCGCTCCCTCGATGGCCCTGTGCGCAGTATCGACCACCTCTCCTATGGTAGATCTTCTCTTTATTCTGGTTACCCGATAGCTGTAAGCCTGTCACACAATATGCGCTCCAGCACTTTCCCTGCCGTGTCCAGGAGGCAGTCAGTTGTAGGTAGCCGTGCAGGTAGGACGTCTTGAGAAGCGGTACCGTTTCCGTTGAGGAACTAAAGCAGCGCCTGAAGTCGAGTGGTATGTCGACTACAGGCAAAAAGCAGACATTTTTGAAAAGACTCGAAGATTTTAATAAATGCAGTACCTGTAAAAAGTGTAAATCTTTTCAAAAGAAAATCGGAGGAATTTGATTCACGCTTGCGTAGGCTTTCGACGAGTTTTTCCGTCAGACTGAAGTGACTGAGGAGAAGACGACAGTCATTACGCCTGAGTTACCGCCGCCGGTGGAGACTTGGAACAGATTTTCTGTGTCCGGGAAGAAGAAGAAGAGGTCGCCGCCGCGGTTTCACTACCGCCGAGGAGAAGGGACAAAGTGATGACTAATGTCCAGTCACGGTAGGGGCGAACTAGGGCAGGACTTGGAAGTGTGTGGTGTCGTCAAGCCAGGCGCGAAGTAGTGAAGGATGCTTCTGGGTTACGCTGATGCTGTAATTATGGTTGGTGGGACAAATGACATTAGCTCTGGATGCCTAGTCAACTGGTCCAAACTCGACCAAGTGTTACCTGAACTTAGGAACGAGAAAGTGATCGTGATCGTGAGTGAGCTGCCGCCGCCGCCGAGATTCGACGACAGGACCAGCTGCCTTCAGCAGCAGAACAACTTCAACAGATTTCAAAACGTAAGTGTGATCAATTTATTTTATAACTTAAAACGCAGTAATGGTCTACATATGAAACACTCCGGGAAGAAGCAATTTGTAAAAAATATTTCTTCTCATATTTCATGTCTTTAACCCTACAGCTCTATTCAGCACTCTTGCACTAAATTTACTTTACCGCTGATTAACTCCTTTGCACAATATGCCAATGTAACTAAAAATAATATTCATTTCTCGCTATTAAATCAGAGCCTCAGAAATAAACGACTCGAATTGGAAACGTGCCGTTGGCCACGGCTTTCAGCCTCTGGCCAACGGCCGTGCAGATAGTCGGTGCTCTCGCCATCTCGAGGATTCACAGGAAGACTGGGAAAAGGCCCAGCACCTGACCCCGTGTATCAATGCTATTGATGCGGAGACTACTCCCAGATGATAATCCTGGTCTAGAAAATGATGATCAGAAAAGGATCAGGGAAGATAGCGAAAAAGAAGGTGCAAACAACTTTCCAGTAGAACCTTTTAGTGATTCCGAGGTAAAAGCCATAATTAAACATCACCTGGCCCAGATGGCATCTACAATGAGATGCTACAAGCCATCTCGGACAAACTGGTTCCATACCTTACTAGTTTAGCCCAAGCCAGGTTTCCTGTTACATGGAAGGAGTCAAAACTCATAGTGTTGCTGAAGGACGAGGACAAAGATAAAAACTGACCCTAAATCGTATAGACCCATTTGTCTTATAAATACCCTAGGAAAAATATACGAAAAACTAATATGCAAAAGAATTACGGAATTTAGACTTCTAAAAGGAATTTGCGAACATCAGTACGGCTTTCGGAAGGGTAGATCAACGGAGGATGCCATTAACAAGGTATTAGAGACGACAGATATCTCTAATAAAAAATACGTACTTGCCATCTCAATTGACATTGCTGGTGCTTTTGATAATTTGTGGTGGCCCGCCCTAATAGCTGCCCCAACATACTGATAAATCTTGTCAAAAGTTATTGCAATGATAGGCGAGTCACTCTAAGCTGCCCGAGTAACAACCACCAAAGGTTGCCCGCAGGGATCCGTGTGGGACTTGTGTATGGAGAACCTGCTAACAAGTCTTTCACAACGCGGAGGTAGTGGCTTATGCTGAAGGCGACTCAAGAACGGAGATCGAAACTAAGTCAATGCTTTGCTTGCAGCAAGTTAACTCGTGGTGTAACCAAAATAAGCTTGAAATCTCCAGGCCCAAAACGAGATATCTGGTATTGAAAGGCACACTCAAGCGGAATCCAGTTATAAAAATTAACAACGACTCGATTAAGAGATCTAAGACCCTAAGATACCTCGGGGTGTGGTTGGATGAGGGCAGAAACTTTCGCCAACACATAGAAGAAGTTAAGATGAAAAGTTCAAAAATAATGAACAAAATCACAAGCATAGCAACAGCCAAATTTCAACTTCCTATGTTCATATTCAAACTATATCATGAGACCATTCTAGCAGCGATAACGGCACACAGATTGAAACTGGCAAACCCAAGTAGGAAAATCCTCCAAATTCAAAGAAGAACCTTGATCAGAATATCTGACGCACTAACAGTTCTGCTGGGTATAGTCCCTCTGGACCTAGAGGTGAGAAAGAGAGGTGCTCAATTTTGGCTGAAAAGGAAAAATAAATGATATATTAGGCAGAGAAGCTAGATGCAAGAGAGAAATTGTTGAAATTATCCTTGATATTTGGCAAAAACGATGGGATGAATCTAGCAAACACTGGCAGAAGAGTCCATGCATCATGGCCTTCTACCAGATGTTAGAGAACGACTAGCCATGCATGTGTCACCTCCAACCAATAAAAGGGTTGATGCACTTCCTCTCAGGCCATGGGCTGCTGTACCTTAGCAGGATAAAAAGAAACAAGGACACGCTGTGCAAGTGCGAAGAGCGTTTGGTTGCCCTGGACATGACATAAATCAAGATGAACGGAAGGAATGCCTTAAAGGAAGGACATGGATGATCTAAAAGTTGTAATCAGGGATCCGTATTTAATAACAGTGCTCGAAAATATAACAAACCAGAGATATCACCCACGGATAATGAGCTAGGAAGATATAACTGCAAACAACCTTAGATGGAAGCTCCATAGTCATAAAGGAAAAAAAATCGATTTTCTCTGAAAAGCAGCGGGTAGAAGAGAGGAAGACATTGGTTGTAACTGCTTCAAACAATTCGACACTTGTTTGGGTCCCTCAAAGATGTTGTGACTGACAGTGACGTCATCACTCACTGGTAATCCCAGGAACCGGAGAGTAAAACAGATATGAACAGACAAGGATATATACATCCCCGACATCTTCGTATCAATATGGCGGTAGAAATGAAAAAAAAATACACTTGAAGAAGCCAGCTTTAAACAAACCCTCATATCCTGGACGCCGGAAAATGAGGGAAACCGGAATTCCGGAGCTGGAAGTACAACCTGTGATAGACTAGAGAAGTGGAGGAGGAAGCGAAAACATTGAAAGACTGTCTTCTCCTGCCTCCAAAAGGAAGCCCAGGAGACAAGAATAGAGCAATGGCTGACCTCCTGCACGCATCTTTACTGGTAGAACTTATGCAGGAGGGAGAGCGTCTTCTGCTCTACAGACCCCCTGCAAAAAATATACTTCCATATTTGATGTATATATATATATATGTATTATAAAAAAATGTTTAAAAAAACTCTCAGTCTGTAATGTAATGTAAAAGAAGATGGAAGCAAGCTATGACTTAACATAGTTTTCCTCTCCCTTCCGCTCTTTCTTCCCTTCCATATTCCGCCAGCTGTGACGTCACAGCACTTTCCCTTCAATCCTCCCACTCCCATTCACCCTATACCCTTCTGTTTTTAGTTTTAGTTTATTAGTTTTATTATTGTTTAAGAAAATAATTATTTATAAAATAAAATAGAATAAACCTGTAAGACAAACATACCCAGGACACCGACTTGCTAGCACCGCCACCGTGAGCGCACGTCACTGCCACTCCGAGTCCAACCCGTATTGTGAGCTGGGCTACGCTCACCCCGGAGTACCAGGATTTTTCACTGAAGGCTCTGGTGGGCCTTGTGCTGCTCTGTTTTGGTAACGACTGGTTACCATGGGGTCACCTATTAGGTAGAGCTCGCACTTACATTTATTCTCAACCCCCTACCGCTGTGAATCCTTTTCAGAACTTCTCCAGCGGCAGCCAGGCCTCGAGTAAATGTCATTGAAACTTGACGCCGGACTAAGGATCGACTGGTTTTTAGGCCTGCCACCCTCGTCGTCGTTCAAGTTAGCAGCTATCTCCTGTGGGAGATTTGCGCAATCTCCCAGTTTGCGGAGAATTACAGCCAGGGAGTTTCGACATCGGTTACTAAGACTGAGAATCAGCCTCGACCCCTTAGTCTGGGACTCGTCGACTCCCTTGAGTTAGACTCAGTTACTAGCACTTTTTCAAATGCCGACCCGTCGTCGTCTAACTCCCGTGCTCATATAGGATACTAGTCCTATCGCTCGGAACCAGCTCGGCTGCCTATGTATTCCCTTGCGGGTTCACCGGTGCCTCAAACGCCGGGATCCGTGCGATGGACCGACACCAAGGCACTTGAGAACTGCTTGCTGCTCCCCAGGCTGACGTCGCATTTCTGCTAGTCAGCAGCGTGTAACCTAACGGCGCTTTCCAAGTCCGCTTTTTCCTTCTCTAGAACCCTTAGAGACTTTGTGAGTGTTGCAACCCCTTCGGGGTTTTTCAGCGTTTCCTGCAGACCGAGTCCGAGTAAGGTATCCCAGATGGGGCACCTCATCAGTACGTGTTCCGCCGTCTCTTCCTCCCCCCCGCAGTCGCAGGTTGGCGAGTCTGCTCTTCCAACCTCATATAGTTTGGCCCTAAAAGGGCCATGTCCACTCAGGATGTGGACAATTTCTCTCGTCGGCTTGAGCGCCGTGAGACTTCGTCTTCGTTGCAGACTTGGTAGCACTCGTTTTGTCCACTTACTTTTATGGGTCTCAGTCCAGGAATGAGCCCAGGTGCGGTTGACCCAATTCATCACAGTTGCTTTCGAGTCGCATGTATCGTCTGCTAGGGCTTGTGCCTTTTGCACCTCTCCCTTGCCTAAAAAGTAGGTCGCTGCTCTTGCTCGGGCAGTGAGCTCCAGCGGCGGTATCTCACTTATCATCTGAAGTGCCTCGAGAGGCGTGGTATTATAGGCTCGAAGGAGATGCAGCGACCCTCTGTAGCACATGCGATGGCGTACAAGGCTATGGCCTCAAAGACCGCTCCGTAGTAGGTCAGGAGCGATTTCGTACTCTCTACGTGCCACTCTTAGAATCTGGTTGACTGCCCTAGGTAGGACCTCTTTGAAGTGAGCCATGAAGCTTAGCTTCTCATCAAGTACTTCACTTCCCTGCAGACGGCAATTGACTGATCGCGATATTTGATTATTGGTTGGCGACCCAACGAAGTTCCAAAGACTATAGCTTGGGTCTTGTGGGTAGAAACTTCCATCTTATATGCGGCACACCATCTATCGAGTACTTGTAGGACTTTCGCCCCCTTTTCCTCGATATTTTTCCTGGTTGCTCGGTTGGTTTTATTTATACTGGCCCGAAAAATGCTTAATTTCGATACTAATCTCTTATTGAACTCGTCATTTAACTGGTAACATGACCGGTATTATTTTTGAACCATTAACCCGTTGATGGGCACACACCAACCTATGCCGATTGGGTGAAGTTACCTTCCTCCTGTAACGTCAAATAAGTGAAGTAATTAAAGAGAATATAAAAATCACGGTGCATTAATAAATACACACGGTAGTTTATTTCAGTTGTTTTTATATGCGATTAACAATTTTGAAGACAAGAATGTAAAAATGTCGACCGAATCTAGGGCATTCCGTTTTCCGGACAATGACTCTACCACTGGGCTAGTTCGAGTCGACGTCCCGAGGACCAATCCAACGTCCCTCTGCTCCTGTAAACCTAATCTAAGCTCGCCTACATGAGGATTAATAATAGAGGGAAAACCAAGGTAACGGAGTGTAGTATGGGAAACAGTGGAATAACAAAGGTTGTTAGATTGGGAAGGGATGGGATGAAGGAAGTTAAGGAATTCTGCTACTTGGACAGCGTTGTTAGAAGGTATGGTAGAAGTAGAGTAGGCATAAAGAGCAAAGAAGGCTTCAGCGAGAAAGAGAAATTTACTTACGAGTAATGTAAGCAAAACGTGGACGATAAAAGTTGCGGAAAGGAAAAAAAAAGTAGTATTTGAAATTTGGAGCCATAGGAAAATGATATGCTGGGTGGATAAAACCACTAATCAAGAAGTTGTAAGGAGAATAAAAGAAGGGAGAACAATATGGAGGATTTTGAACGGACAGATAAATGGGCCACGTTTTAAGACACGAGGGTCTTGCATAATTAGCAGTTGAGGGAAGTGAAAGATGGAATCCGCTAAGCAGATTATGGAGGATGTCGTAGTTGCGCAAGATTAATTATCAGTTTTAGGAGTGAATACCACAACAACATAAAAATTTCAATTACGTTCTTCTTTATTTTATGTATGTTGTATTGATTAGTCGTGTGTGGGACGTTTAGAGCGCCTCTGGCGGCAATGCCCAGAACTCCCAAAAGTTCTATTGTTCAAATACGCGCCGATTAATGAACAAATAGTCAAGTTTAGGCAAGACGAATGATTTATGCTCTACATAAATGTCCCGGCCCTTGTGAACTCTGCTCCATGCATATGATGTGCCTTTTATTTGACTGCACTAATGTAGCATAACTTTTGTCTACATCATCTTCCCAGTAGTTTATTTATCTTATTCTTCTTCTTTGTTTCAACTTTTGTTGTAGTGGTATTCTGTCCCAGGACTGGTCTAACCCATCTTGCGGGAGTCTTTCCATTCCCCATTCTCCCTAATCTACTTAGCTCCTTCTCCTCCCTCTTCTGCTCTGTTCCCTCCAAGACCCTCTTAAAACGTGGCATATTAATCCATCCCTTCAAAGCCGTCCATATTGATTCTCTCTTCCCCTATTCTGTTTACAACTTCGTGGTTAGTTACCCTATCCTCCCATCTCATTCTCCTATAGCATTAGAAAGGCTTCCTTTCTGCAAGATGTTAAATTGTTGACCACAAAGGAAATTAATGCTGAAGGTCACAAATAGTGAAAGTTACAATGAATAAACAGTAACGAAAAACAATCGAAGTTATAATTTCTTTGAACTGAACGTATTATTGATGTCTGTATTCCTTGGCTTGGAGCTGGATGTGTGTTAGGGAGACATCCCAGGGAGCGACGATTCATTGTCTGTATACATGTATATATATATATAAACAATATATTCAATTAGTTAATTGAATAAATTTACTTAAATAATTTTAATTCATATAAGTCAACCGAAATAATTGTTTACATTGTTATTAATTATATTCTTATTTCAAATATTACATTGCACGTTGAAGACGAGAGACTGTATCAAACTCGCCCGTGGCTGATGACGTCACGTCAGGACCAGTGACGTCACGCTTGCATTTTGCCCCGATACGCGAACCAAAGCACCACCAGATCCTCTGCATCTTGCTACATAACCAGCTACAACCATCATACCATGGTACAGCAAGACCGAGGAAAACTAACTACTGGCAAAAATATTATACCCATTAGGCCTGAGTGCTCGTGCTTTCTTCATGCATTATAAAACGGTTTAACCATTTTGTTAAAATATAATAAAAAGTTGTTTGTTCGTTTTGATACGAATATTTATTTATGTAATGTCGCAAAACCATTTGCTTAATACTTTAAATAATTACAACCCTGAAAGAAACTTTGAAATTGAAAAAGATCACCCTGCCAATTTTCTTGATGTTTTGGTTATTGTTCCTGTCAATAAGATAGTTGGTTACCAATTGCTATAAAAATATCTACTTAATCAGGAATAATTCTTAATAACATGTCAAACCAGCCATTATTCCACGAGATGCTATGGCTTATAATTTAATAAATATGGACGTCAAATTATATCCTCATAAATGTAATCTGAGAAAAATATAAATAGTGTTCTTCTTAATATTTATCCTTTGCAATTCGCTTACAAATAATACATTAAAATTGGGTTGACTAAGATTGATATGAAATTAATAATTTACCCGTAAAATTACGCAGTAAGAAATAATACAAACTTGTGACTTTTGATTTAATGAGTTATGATATCCGAATTAAACTTAAAATCCTGCAATAATTTAAGCCATGTTAAAATATTAAAAATAAAATTAATAATTTCGGTATCTGTTTAATATTGTAATTACAGTTATATTGGCCAAACTATGCGCACATTTAATATCCGCATTTATGGGACTTGGAAAAAGAAATTAAAATTCAATGTGAAAAATTATTCAGTTTTGTGGAAGAATATATATTGAAACAACCATAACATTTATTAGAAAAATATTATAATTTCAGATGTCAAATATAATATTTATTTTAGGCTGAGGAGTGAGGCGCATCACATCAGAGCAATTCACCTATTATTATTATTATTAAAAAAGACAAGTAATTTAAATAAATTAAAATCGCCACTTTTATAAAATTTATGTTTCACTGATTGATAAATATTTCGATTTTTATTCTGAACACAAAAGTCCCATGAGTTATTGTTACAAATTGTTAAATGAATAAATAATTTGGCATCTTCAAATATTAATGAAAAGTCCAGATAATTTGTCATAAAAACGTAGCTTAATATTTAATTTAATAAACCTACAACGTTTCGTCCATATTTGTGGAATTCATAGTTATAGCATGTTTTACTATTAATGTTTTACAACTCTCAGGTATTGCAACTGATTAAGTATTTAGGAATATATTTAAAAATTTTGCTAAATATGAACAGGCTTGCGCCGAATGGTCACATTTAGGCGCCCAGGGTTACCGCCTAAATGATGAGATGGTTCAGCGCGGCTGAGGGAGTGAATAGGATGTATTGCTAAATTTTAAGCCCGAGGAAGTCTCAAAATGGAGATGAAACGTCGCTCCTGTTAATAATTAGTGATTTAATTAAAGCTGGCTTGTGGCCGTCTTTTTCTATTTTTTGTTAATCTGAAAGTCGGAAAAGTTTGTTGTATAATCTTACAACAGACTTAATCTTACAAGCCAAAAAAATTTGGAGGGGATTATTGTGGACCGAGAAAAATATCCCAGTATTCACCACAGGGTAGCGAATATATCTACTGTTGTTTCGGATCGCCATTTTCATACTTGAAAGTAACCAAGACTAAACAACCTTCCTCCTGACTGATTATCTTTGTTAAGAAAAACACCTAATTATGCACTCAGACTTCCCAATAGTGTTAAGATCCCTTTTATCTGTAGCCACTTATCAAATACCATTGTTATTGTAATTATCTTGACTTTCTCGGCGCTTTAAACAAAAAATTCTTTCTATTAGGTAGATAAGCTGTGTATATTGGCATTGTTTCTTAAGTAGGTAGATAATCTGTATATTTCAGAAAAAAAAGGTATACCGAGCGCCCTATTAATAGATTAGCTGACAGTAGGTCACAAATTATCTTTGATCATAAATTTTGTTGGCCCAAAACACAAACAACAACGCGTTAGTGAAATATAATTTTCAGCCGTATAACAACTTTTTCATATTTACGAGCGAATCTTACAAGAACTTATATACACTGCAGTTGGTAAAAATGGAAATTGTGTTTGAAGTTGATGAAAATCTACCTTGAAAAAGTGTCGGAAAATCTAATATTTTAGGGCTTCAAGAGGCTGTAACTCTAACACTTAATAAAGTGACTTAAAAAATAGTTCTGAACATAGATTTTACTTACATAAATGACATGAACGTAGACCTGGAAGAAAGAGTTTAATATGAAGATTAATGGAGGGGGAAACCAAGGTAATGGAGTGTAGTATGGGGGAAACAGTGGAATAACGAAGGCTGTTAGATTGGGAAGGGAAATTTTGACGGAAGTTAAGGAACTCTGCTACTACTCGGGAAGCGTAATAACTAGAGTAGGACAGGAAAGGAACAGGAATTTACTTACGGGTAATATAAGTGTGAATATTGGGAAATCATGCTAAAAAAAATTTGGTTATATGGGTGCGAAACGTGGACGATAGGAGCTGCAGAAAGGAAAAGCCTTTGAAATGTGGTGCTGTAGGAGAATTAGAAGGTGTGGAAGATCTATACAGAATAGGGGAAAAGCGAACAATATGGATAGAGAAGGGATAGGTTAATAGGATCCTCTAAAATTAGCATTAAAGGGAAGTCTGTAGGGTAAGAACGGAAGAGGGAAGAGAAGGATGGAATACGATAAGCAGATTATGTTGGATGTGGTGTGTGCTAGATGTAAGTAAATGAAAAGGCTTCATACCGTCCGCTCTTGCCGTAACCAACTATTCAATTTTATTGTAACATTAAGTGAGCTCCAACTACCTGCTCCTTGCCGCTTTAATCGTACCCGAGGCTATGACAACAAAGTCAGTCAAGAGATGAAAAGTGCATCTTATAAACAGGAACGTTGGCATCCCTGAACGTTGTCAGTCGAAACAGAATTAACTTACTTGGATGACTTTGGTGGAGTCCCTCATGCTGCAGGTTCGGACCTTCCTGTGACAAGTCTTCAAGGTGAATGCAATAGTCTCCAAGATAACACAAACAACTTATTGGTAACTCATTATCAAACGTGATAAAAATGCACCGAAGAGGTAAACAAGAAATTGAATACTGATGTTATCTGTTCTATAGATATTTAACTCTATATCATGCGGTAAGTTTGTGCTGCTTTTCACAGCCGAAATTGGGAACATGCAAGTAAATTTAAAAAAATATGCATTTAACACGTATAATAACTTGCTGATATAATGTTTAAACGTTTATTGCTTTTAAGGATAACTTAATCAGGAAATTTCAAACAAAAAACGAGAAATTATAACAATAACGTTATAATTGATAAATTAGGGACAATTGAATGTACAGTGGTGAAAAGAATAAAAGCCTTTGAAATGTGGTGCTCAAGGACAATGACAAGGTTGTATAGAGTCACTAACGAGGAATTTGTAAACAGAATAGGGGAAAAGAGAACAATATGGAGGACGTTGACCAAGAGAAGGGATAGATTAATAGGATCTTGTAAAATTGGCATTAGAGGGAAATGTGTGTGGAGTGAGAACAGAAGACGGAGGCCAAGGATGGGATACACTAAGCAGCTCAGAGAGGATGTGAATTGTGCTAATTATAAGGAAATGAAAAGGATTCCGCAAGATAGGTTGTCATGGAGGGTTGCATCAGACCAGTCTTAGGACTGAACACCACCACCACAACAACAACAACAACAACAACAACACCAGTGGTAACGATGGCTAAAATATCAGGTAGAAAGCTGCCAAAAAAACAAAAAAAAAAAAGAATTTAATATGGTTTCATGTTTCGGTCCAGATCCGGATCTTCTTCAGGTAACTGATAAACTGCAGTGTAAATACCGTCTTCATGAACTCGGTTTTTTTGGAGTGTTTTATAATGGAGGATTATTTAGTTAAGACCTGGACTTTGTAGACTTTCCAAAGAATTATGTATACTAATGCAATATGTTTAGGGTTTCATGTGTATTTGTTCTTGGTGTATAATGGATTTTGTTATTTGGAATAAGTTTACTGATGAAACTTTGTGGATAAGAAATGGCTGTTTATATACATTACATTTAATATATGGATGAAAGTGTTGTAAGATGAAATCGGATTTGTTGTTCGGTAGGATTGATGTCATCAAGATCAGTTTGGAAAGACAATCGGATTAAAGGTCAGCAAAGAATCGACTGGGAGGATTTCCCACAGGACGATCTGAAATTTGTTTGTAAAAGGATCTTTTCCTTTTTGGTTGGCAACTCCACTTTAATTGTATAGGAAGGGAATTTAAAAGAAAGGGAGGGGGATGCGGATGGTAGAGGAAGGTTGACTAAGGCCCCCGGGCTATGGTTTAAGGATCCTACCCGGTGTGATGGGAAGACCCTAGAAAACCTGCATCAGGTAGGTCTAGTTATTAGTTACTATTCTCACGCCTTTCCCTGTGAATGACGGGAGACGAGTTTGCTGTGGGGTCGCAGCATTCCCTTAAATGACGGGAGCTATATTGCGATAGAGAGAGAGAGGCTGAATGAAGAGCGCAGAGCTCAGGGAAGACAGCAGCGCCGTCAATTCGACCTGAAGGGTCTCCTTAGCGGGGAAGATGGGTTGATATGGTAAGTAGTCGATCCTCTTCTTCTCCTGTAAACATCCGTTGAGAGTAACATTCCTTGAGACAGTGATCATGGTTGCCCAAGGTCATGTTATGGGGGAATTGTGTACGTCAATTCCCGATTGGCTTCTTTATCACAAACTGGAGGCTGCAAAGCCCCATCCATAACTGTCATGTCCCTCCTCTTCACCTTCTCGACACGCCATGTACATTCCAAAGCACTTACTGCGCACGGTAAAAGAGAATACTAACGCGTAAGTTCCTCTTTGTAAATTTACAAGTAATGAAGCTCCATAAATTTAGTTGGGACTCGATCCTGACACGGATGTGCGTGGACCATCAGAATCACGTAACAAGTCAACAAATGCAGGTGAAGAACTACGACCAAAATTATTTATTCATTACATTTTAACACGACGTTTCGTTTCTTTGTTTGGAACCTCGTCAGATGTGAAAACAATCTGCAAAAAAATAATTACAATTGAAGTAAATGAAATGAAATAAAATACATAAGATGCAGTTACGCCGAAAACAATCCAAAAAGTTGTTACAATCGCAAATAGAACAAATTTGTGGGTGAAGCAGGAAGTATGTTGTTATTGAACCACTGAACAGGTAAATATAATCTCCCCGCATTCCTTTATGGGGTGGGGGAACTTTTCAGCCTTTGCTTCGTGTGTCACTTACAATAATATTTAACAAATATCGATTTGCATTGTTGACAATTGTAAGTTTTATTCAGGTTGTGGGGATAATTTGTTATATTTAAGGAGGAAGAATGGGATCTGATGCATAGCATTTCACTAATCCGTCGACGAAAATAGTCTATTTCATTGTGTCTAAAGTTTTGTTGTTGGACCAGTCGCAATTGTGGTTGTTTATACGTACTACACAATGTTTGTTGTTGTTGGGGATACGAAGGTAACTGAATGTTAATCACATGGCTACACACACACACAACCTCACTGTCCAAGTTCACCCGAATGACTCATTAGCTTTTAACTTTTCCCACTGGATGGTGCTGTCCACTCTACAGTTGCATTTTATAATGTATTTATGTTCACTAATTTCTGTTCTGTCAGTCCAAACAATTTATCTTGTAAAATATAGACAAAGTTTAATTGATTTCTAGTCCTAAATATACTACAGTAATTTGTTAATAAACATTTAAGTTTATGTTGGATGTGTTAGAAACGTCGTGTTAAATATAATTTAATATATATAAATAATTTTAAGTGACCAAATTTGGCCATTTTTTTGTTGACAACATTATTCGAGGAACATTCAGAACAATTTGTTTTAATAAATAAGGAAAGGTTGAGATCCGTCGTCCATCACAAGATTTGTTTTCTTTTTCCATGGGCAGGTGGAAAATCTTCATACAGACGCTGTGAAGCCCGTGTTTTCCAGTGGTCTGTGGAGACCAACCATTAGTTTTACTTTTTAAATTCTTACATCTTCTTTCCATTACGTGGCCTTTAATTTGTTCAAAATTAAGTTCCGCTATTGGTTACGCCATTTCCAATCACGTTTATGGTTAGAGGAAAAGGCAGAAGACGTCACAAACATGGAATTTGAGGGTCAATCCACAAGATGAGGCGTCAGGAGAATCAGGCCTTTGCTACGGTCAGCGTGTTCAACTCTTTCCTATATAGATTGTAATCTTTATCCCTCACTCATCACTGCATAATTCTCTCGGCAGATATGGATACTTATCTCCTAAATTAGGTTCTGTAATCTCTCTCTCTCTCTCTCGCCCTGGGATATCTTGCAATGCTTCTTCGCGTAGTGATAGACCGCGACATTTATTACAGCTGACATGTTGGGATTAGGGGGGCCCAAGGGTTTAGGGCGAGCCCTATTCACATCTAGTTGTCTTTTGCATATTGTTTTATAGTTAGAATTAGAAAGACTTGACGATGCGGCCGTCAACTAAATGGGTGACGAAATTGACGTCTGCTATTGGCTAGTGAGAGAGGAAGAACAAACGCACAACTACAGACAGTTTTCTTGACACATGAATATTGTGTTTGAAATGAAACAGGGAATGATTCGATGTACGGAGATGAGAAGATGCTTTTAGCACAAGGAGGAGACTAAGACATGGCTGGACGATAAGAAGGAAGAGCGGATAAGCCTTTGGAAAAGCAAGGCCAAGGTACAGAAAGAAGATCGCGCGGCAGCAGCGTGCACATGGGAAGCGACTTGGGTCATTGTTGACAGTCAGAAAAAGGCAGACTCCTGGATTAATAACAGTATTAATAAGATTTCACTTTCTTTCAAACATGGAACTAGAAGAACATAAATGCCTTTGGCTCTCTTTCGTCGTTAAAACGGCAGAAGTGGTGAAAGGTTATCTCATAGTATTTTAGCAACACTACTTAAAATTGTAGTATTAAGACGCGAATTTTTTAAATAAACATTTACAAATTATGCTGCGTGTAGATCTTTTGCTGCTGAGTATTTGGCCTCAAAATCGGCCGCGATAAATTTTTGTGGCGATTTTTGAGTGCGATAGGAGTTGCAGAAGGAAGGGAATAGAATCACTAACGAGGAAGTTGTAAACATGATAGGAGGAGAGGGAACAATATAGAAGGCGTTGACCAAGAGAAGGGATAGATTAATAGGTCACGTTTTAAGACAGGAAGTTCTTGGAAAAGGGAAGTGAACAGAAGAGAGATGGAAGAATGATGGAATGCTCTAAGTAGATTAGGGATGATGTGTTAGTGAAGCGTAAATGAAAATGTTTCCGCAAGATAGGGTTGCGTGAGACTAGTCTTGGGTCTCAATACAACAACATTGCCTTAAGAGATGTAAGTTAGTACGTGCAACACTTGGTTGTAATAAAGTTTCCACCATCAATGATGAAACGTTGAGGGTAAAAAGCCGCACGACACTCACTAACCTGGAGGAAGTCCTCCTTGTCGCGGTTTGTGTCCTCCATGTCTGTTGTCTTGCAGCTGATTGCGACCTTAGATTAAATTTCCAATCAGTTGCGAATCAATTCTTTATCACGTCCGATGCACCGAAGAGGTAATTAGAATAGTTGTGCAAACATCAACATCGCCGGTGCTGCTGTAAGTGACTGCATTGGGAACTGAATGGTAAAGCTGTAGGCCCCGGGGAACGAACCCCGACACTTTTACATTATGACGTTGCTGTAGTTTACGGAGTAATAAATAGTTTACAACATTATAAAAGCAAGTTTGTTCTTCATACAAAATTATCATTTCACAGGTAATGTGTATAAACTTTAACATTGCATCCTTGGCCTCCCTCTTCTGTTCACGTCCCCTAATGCTAAGACTCTTTTAATCCATCCCTTCAAAGTTCTCCTAATCTGTTTACAACTCCCTGGACAGTTAAAGTCCACTAGGAATTACCATTGTTATTTGCAAATTACTCCAATGTTGAGTGGAAACGTCACGTTGCAGGCATTAGTCAAGTTGCGGAATCCAGTTATAAAAATTAACAACGACTCGATTAAGAGATCTAAGACCCTAAGATACCTCGGGGTGTGGTTGGATGAGGGCAGAAATTTTCGCCAACACATAGAAGAAGTTAAGATGAAAAGTTCAAAAATAATGAACAAAATCACAAGCATAGCAGCAGCCAAATTTCAACTTCCTATGTTCATATTCAAACTATATCATGAGTCCATTCTAGCAGCGATAACGGGATATGCTGCTAGCTCATGGGCACACAGATTAAAACTGGCAAATCCAAGTAGGAAAATCCTCCAAATTCAAAGAAGAACCTTGATCAGAATATCTGGGGCATACAGTACTACATCGACAGACGCACTAACAGTTCTGCTGGGTATAGTCCCTCTGGACCTAGAGGTGAGAAAGAGAGGTGCTCAATTTTGGCTGAAAAGGAACAATCAAGGAAAAATAAATGATATATTAGGCAGAGAAGCTAGATGCAAGAGAGAAATTGCTGAAATTATCCTTGATATTTGGCAAAAACGATGGGATGAATCTAGCACTGGCAGAAGAGTCCATGGCCTTCTACCAGATGTTAGAGAACGACTAGCCATGTGTCACCTCCAACCAATAAAAGGGTTGATGCACTTCCTCTCAGGCCATGGACCATATGGGCTGTACCTTAGTAGGATAAAAAGAAACAAGGACACCCTGTGCAAGTGCGAAGAGCTAGCCTCTCCTGAACATGTAGTGTTTGATTGCCCTGGATATGACATAAATCAAGAAGAACGGAATGCCTTAAAGGACATGGATCCAAAAGTTGTAATCAGGGATCCGTATTTAATAACAGTGCTTGAAAATATAACAAACCAGATATCCCGGATTGAGCTAGGAAGATTTAACTGCAAACAACCTTAGATGGAAGCTCCATAGTCATAAAGGAAAAAAAAAACGATTTTCTCTGTAAAGCGGGTAGAGAGGAAGACGGTTGTGACTGCTTCAAACAATTCGACACTTCTTTGGGTCCCTCAAAGATGTTGTGACTGACAACACCATCACTCTCCTGGACCGGTAATCCCAGGAACCGGAGAGTAAAACAGATATGTACAGACAAGGATATACACACCCCCGACATCTTCCTATCAATATGGCGGTAAATATGAAAAATAAATACACTTGAAGAAGCCAGCTTAAACCCTCATATCCTGGACGCCGGAAAATGAGGGAAACCGGAATTCCGGAGCTGGAAGTACAACCTGTGCTAGAGAAGTGGAGATGCAGGAAGGGTGGAGGAAGCAAACATTGAAAGACTGTCTCCTGCCTCCAAAAGGAAGCCCAGGAGACAAGAACAGAGCAATGGCTGACCTCCTGCGTCTCCACACATCTTTTACTGGTAGAACTTATGCAGGGAGAGCGTCTGCATAACACACAGTCTGCTCTACAGACCCCCTGCAAAAAATATACTTCCATATTCGATGTATATATATATATATAAGTATTATAAAAAAAAAATGTTAAAAATCTCAGTCTGTAATGTAATGTAAAAGAAGATGGAAGCAGATATGACAACATCGTTTTCCTCTCCCTTCAATTAGAGCGCCCGCTCTTTCTTCCCCTTCCATATTCCGCCAGCTGTGATCTTACAGCACTTTTCCCTTCAATTCTCCCACTCCCATTCACCCTATACCCTTCTGTTTTTTAGTTTTAGTTTATTAGTTTTATTATTTTTTAAGAAAAATAATTATTTATAAAATAAAATAGAATATATCTGTAAGAAAAACACTGTAAGAAATTAAAAATAAGGCCTGTTATAGATACTCAAGAAAACAGGTTATTAGTGTAATTAGTGAATAAAAAAAAAAAAAAAAGTAGCATGACAGTGACTATCTGTGCTTTATCACGAGTGACGTCATCTCGTACTCGAGAGTTGGAGTTGCTGATAGGAAGGGAAGGATGACAATTCCATAGATTGCACGCAAAAAGTAAACCAGTGATGTTTATGTAAATAGCAGCAGCAGCAGCAGCAGCGAGTTAGCTGGAATTACTGGACATGGATACTCCATCACCTTCATGCTGTTAATATTACATACACATTACCTCGGCTTTTACCAATATTATAGAATTATTGATATGTTTGTAGAATACAAAAATTTTATAGTTGTTTATGTAATTTGACTGTTATTAATATGACAATACTATAAAGAATATGTTCAATAACGTTGCTTATTTTCGAGTATCATATTGTAACGTCCCGTTTCAGGCGAAACAGATCATTACTTTTATTTTTGATTATATTGATGACATCACAGTCCAAAGTAAACCTAAGAACGACCGCTTCACTTATTTGGTCAAATAAATTATAAATAATAAATTATGAATTTATTTAGTAAAGTCCGTAATATAATGTAAACAATTTTGAATTTTAAAAATGGTATGAAATTGATTCATGGAAGAATTCAGTAATTTTATTTGAGTGCTTTGCTTCAATTGTAGCTCCTTAGAGGGCCTCTCCTCTCTTCTCTTCTCCTCTCTTATCTGTAATGGCGGTCACTTTGTGTGTGGTAAACAACTTTCATCCTGTGGTTCGAACCTCCACTCGCTTTAACGTCATTCCCAAGTTTCGGCAGCCGGCCATTTGGGGGAAGGAAAAGGCTTGTTTTCCTATTGTCGAGAAGCGAGGGCGAGAATTCAGGGTTGAAGTAAGGTAAGTAAAACATATACCTGGTCGCTGCTGTTCTAACTGCCTAACTTCTATAACCAGGATCTCGTAAAAAGATTAATAAATCCGAAAGAAATGTAGCGCAGTAGAACCCGCGTCCAAATTTTTATTATAATTTTCGGGAAATTAAATAGCAAATATTCCGGCATGAGCAAGTTGTTTGCTAGGAAGAAGGGGTTTTTCCGCCCGCCGTCTCGCCTTTCAGAATAAACAACAAAAGGGGCTGCGACTGACACCTGGACTAACGTCGCCGTTTCGGAATGCCTGGGAATTTGGTGACTGGGTGGCGTGTTTTCCCCAAATAAACAAGGGATATGATTGGAGGATATCCATCCCTGCCACCTTAGTGATAGGTGTCGGATAAGTGGGGACAAGGCTTTAAAGAGGCTGGCGGAGACAATTTTCGGGAGATGAGATTTTTGGAGAGATCGTGAAGTGGATGGAGAGAGGAGATAGAAGAGATTTTTGGAGAGATCGTGAAGTGGATGGAGAGAGGAGATAGAAGAGATTTTGCAGTGGATTTAGGAGAGAGGAGGTAGAGGAGAGATTTTTGCAGTGGATTTAGGAGAGAGGAGATTGGTGAGGTGGCAGCGGCGACCATGCTTTGAGCAGTCCAGGAAGCAGGGAAGAAAGGCATTAGCAACAAGGAAAGGAAGACTTCGTGCTTATGTCGACCGGCCGCTTCAAGTTCCACAACACGGAAATTACAGCGAGACGCCCATGAAGACAACTCAGGTTCGTCAACGAACTGATCTGCTACACGTGATCACCCAAATCATTAGTACCCTGAGATTATAATTAATAAATATATATTTAAACTTATTATTTAAATTCATTTAAATAATATCCCCCCCCCATCATTTACAGAAAAAATCCATGAAGAAAGAGATGATGGTTCGTAGTTTTGCTGTTGGCGGAAGTGCATGAATGCCAAGAAGAATAACAATTATATTTATATGGTTGTGTTTGTAACAGTCTTCCTTTCATTTATGTTGTTGAATAAGTGCATGTGTATTTTGTGATAATAGTTTTCCTTCTGTTTATTTTGTTGTAAAGTGTAAGGAGACTAAAGGAGAATACCAATTGGATTGATCTGAGTTTTCTTAGGTTAATATAGCTATGTGAAGTTGTAGTTTTCTTTTATTTATGTTTTTGGTTCCCTTTCCTGCCTTACGCCAATTTCTAAGATATTTGTGCCAAATACCGCGTGTTTGAAAACATACGCCATCACAAATTGCATACGAACTCTGAAGACCTACGCTAAACATCAGGGTTAACATTGCCATCCACAAGTGATCCAAGAGCTAAAGGAAAAGAAGAAGCAGATATGGGATTTCCGCAGTAGCAGTGCCACTGCGACGGGCGAATGAATGGAGGAACTACGACACACAGCAACGAGTTTCGCAGCGCACGGTTATCACCACAAGATTTGTAAATCGAACAGCTTTCACCAACCAGATGTGAATTGTGTGTGACAGATATCGCGCATGTTGCTGTTCCACAAGGTTTATCTCAATTACAATTTCGTATGAAATTCCTTTATATTATCATGTGTTTAAGTACATATGATATTACGGTCGTCGCCACCCTCTAACTCTGCGCACGGGAACTAACATTACACTCGCTCTTGTGTAACGAATACGACTGCATTGGCCGATTTGAGTGATCACATATCAGCAAACGAGAACTTTGGCTGGAATCGGTTCAAGCAACATGTACACCATTGGCTGAACAATGTCCCCCATTAAACTCTGTACAGGATGTTAAGACAAAGCCCAGATGAACCGACTAATCAGAGATGAGCAATGGGAAGCACGGCCGACAGGAGACTGACTCTGGCAGGTTCGTCAAGAAGCGGACTAGGATACCACCAGACAGGCAAAAAGGCGCGGAAAAGTCAGAAAGGCTTACTGACGCCTTGGAAGATAACTTTCACCATGTCGATAGGTTGTAATAATATAATTTGAGGGAACCTCAATTAGTATTTATTGCAGAAGGAGGAGGAGCTTAAGCAGAGACAGTCCAGTGTGTGGCGACGAATGTCTGGCTTAGCTCATGGAAAACTCTACAGTTTCAATTTGCGTCCTGTCCCTAGCGTGAGAATGCAAGTCAACTACTTTTGGCAGCCATTTGTAATTTCTCATTGGATTCCCACTTCAAAACTGGCTGGGTTTGATGAATGAAGATTTGCCTCCTCCTCGGGAGAATCTGGACAGTCTTCCTCTGAGTGTCGACTAGGTCCTGGTCTACTCCAAACTTTTTCTTGTAATATATTTTAATTACCTCCGAGTGTTGCGTTATTACGTTACAACACCTGTCTCTCGTCTGATTGTCAAGGCAATCACGAACCCAAATAATCTTTCCTATCTTCCTTTCCTTTAAATTCTTCCTTTTCTTTCCAATCCATACACAAGAAGGTTAAATATGTAAATAAATATATACCTAACTATTTCACCAAAAACAGGAACGACGACACCGAGATCCCTGAGATTACGACCGAAGAACTCCCAACGAATACTTCGTAAGCTGCAGGCCAAGAAATCTCCGCAACCTACCACCGGAAGCCGTCATCTACATTAGGGATGTATTCAACGCAGCCCTTCGACTTCGCAGATTTCCTCGAGACCTGCTGCAATCGTCGCCATCCCGAAGCCAGGGAAGGACTTGAAGGCCTGAGAGGCTGCTGCTGGTAACACATTGCAGAGCTAAAGCTAATCCCTGACTTTCAGTTTGGTTTAAGAAATCATCAGCAGATAATGCGGGTCGTGGAGACAGCATCGCTAGCCTTAAACAGTAAGAAGCAGTCAGGGCTAATGTTTAAACTGGCCCTGTCAAGTTGCTATGTGCGCATTCCCTTCAGATGCGAACCTTCTCTGTGAGGGTAGACGATGCTGTCTCATGCAGGAGGACGACGACCCGAGCTGCTGTACCTCAAGGCAGTGTCTCTTGTACACCATGTTCATGTCGGACATCCCGAAGCCTGGGGCCGGAGCGGACATCGCCCAGTACGCCCATCACCGCCAATACGTCGTGGGAGAAGATTCAGGGCCACAACCTGGAGAGTAAAAATCAACACCACGAAGAGCCATGCCATCACGATCACCAGGAGAAGGACAGGAAACCCGTCCCCCGCATCCCGTGGACCAATCACCCCCAGTATCTAGGGCTAACTCCAGACACGCGGCTTAGTTGGAGACACCACGTAAAGGTAATGGAGCGTAAGATAATATCCAGGTTAAACGTCTTATACCCCATTTTTGCTTCGAAGCAACTCCTTTTATGTGCAAGGAGTTGCTTCGAAGGTTCCCAACTTGGCTTATCTTTGTGTCAGACTGAGTATTGAGTTGGGAAAGGAGTCGGGGGAGACCAGAGCTCACAGTCTGTCCCTATGAAGAGATTCATTGATAAGTTTATCATTGACTTGATTGCTAAATCTAATGCAGAAGAGCTTAATGAAACCACTGAGCCCATCATGGAGTACGCCGTCCCCACCTGAGGAAGCTCATGGTCTTAGGAGAGAGCTCTCCACCTCCCACCAAGGATCCCCAAAAAATACGTCAGGGAAATGTCCGCAGTCGAGCAGCTATGGGAAATATTGCTCCGAATCTCTGATAGATTCTACCGCAGTTGCCACGGCACTAGGACGATACGATCCCGTTCGATCTTCCTGTAAATTCATTTATTTACACAAATATTTATTTATCCTACATATTTAAATCCTTAATCATTCTAGATAGAAGGAAGGGCGCACCGTAGACGGCGAGAAGAAACCTCAGCAGCAGCACATTGGTATGAATTAATGAATGTGAAGAATTATTGAAAGTTGAGGATGCAATGTTGGCAACAACATTGAGGAGTAAGGTAAACCATTACTTCAAATTTGCGACATTTAGCTATGACAAACGTTAGCATGTTTCAGGAAAGTTCACATCTATATCAACGCGGAGTAGGAACTCCGAGGTTAGACGTCGCTGGCTGGGCACGTGACAACCAGATATCGCTGTAATATCATTTGAGGGAATCTAAATTATTATTTATTCAAGAAGGAGCTTAAGCGCAGACAGTATACAATACGATATAATTTCTCATTGGATCCCCACTTCAAAACTGCGTGGGTTTGATGTATGAAGATTAACCCCCTCCTTGGAAAGTTCGGGAGAATCTGGACAGTCTTCTGTTGATTGTCGGCTAGGTCCTGGTCTACTCCATACTTTTCTCTTAATATACTTTACTTACCTCTTGAGTGTTGCGTTATTACTTCTAACACCAGACTCTGATCTGATTGTCAAGGCAATCACGGACCCAAACAATCTTTCCTATCTTCCTTTCCTTTGAATTCTTCCTTTTCCTTCCTATCGATATTCTATCGAAACGAGATCGCGTTCCTCTGACAGCCGAGATCCGCCAAAGTCCAATGGACAAGCGACTGACCAAAGCGACATGCTACTCAGCCTCACGCTTTACAAGGCGGTTGCGAGGTCAAGGGTGTAGATCAATCCCACGATAAACAATTCCAAGACCTTAAAGGTAAAACTATGATTAGAAGCGGCACTCGACACGCCTGTGCACGATATCGGAGATAACAATGCATCAGCAATTGATAAGCTAGGGAAACCCTCAAAAGTGCCTTAGAAATTTTCCGCCTTACAGACCTATTAAATTGTTTTCTGAAAAACTATTACTTTCCAGACTCCTGGAAGACCGCTAAAATTGTGGTCTTTCCCAAGGCCAAAAATTACAGACCTATTTCGCTTCTATCCCGCTCTCCAATGCCATAAGGTTATGAAATCACCCTGGACGAAAGAGCTCTCACATCCCACAGTTCCTGCCAAAATACATTCCCCTAGAGAAATATAGTAAGGATCAATTTTCGGAATTTTGCAGCGATTGGGTGGGTTAGACAAAGTTTTAGAACTAGATGAATCAGTACAAGGAAATACAATGTGGGAAGAAAGCTATTGGGGGACTGGACTTGCGCGCGTTGAAACTGTCAAACTTCGTGATACAAGAACAGTTATCCCCATAAGAATGTGGATTCATCCAGGAACCACAATTATAACGGATTGTTGGAAAGTATATGATACTCTGCCAAGATTAGGGTATACACATCTCAAAGTAAGTGTAAAGAGTTCAAAGTAGGTATAAGTTATACTAACTTGAAGTGACTTATAATTTGCTTTCCGCAAGCTCTATCATAGTAAGAATATCAAAGATCCATAGAAAGCAGCACAACTCCATGATCTATGTACATGCAAAGGCAGTGGACGAAAGACATCTCACATCCCACAGTACCTGGCAAAATACATTCTCCTAAAGAAATATAATTAGGATCAATTTTCGGTAAATGTGAGAATTAATCAGTCGAGAGTAACTTCTCTCAGCAAATAAAGAGACTTCCTGTGAGGCGAAGTTAGGAATGACCAAGATTAGAAACAGTCTAAAGACCAAAATACATTCTCGAAATATAGTAAGGATCAATTTTCGGAATTTTTGGAGATGGCGGGAGAACTGTACAATCTAAAGATGAAACAGGCCATCTATGTTACTATATGAAACCACAACACAAAGTATCTGAAAAATTTCAACGCTGGACAGAAAAGCTTTTTCTTCATGAAGTTCCTCACAGCAGGGAAAAGCTGGTTTCTTGAGCGAATTCCACGTCCAAAGTTTTTGAAAGCCTTAAATCCTTCAAGCATAGAACGGCAATCTGTGCCAATTGTCCAGAAAATATTCAATTCTTTTACTGTGGCCGCATTGAGGAAACTTGGTCCAGAGCATAACATACTTCATTACAAAGGAATTGCAGAACGATTTTTTGCAGCAGAGATTTGGGCTTAGCAGAGTTTAAGTATTGTCAGGGCAACAAAGTTAATAAAAACAGTTGATACAGCATTTCATCTATTAAATTCATGCAATGCAACGAATAAAGTAACTCTTTGCAGGACTATAGAAAAGTCTGAGTTAAAGGCTATGTGATGGTAATTTACTTTACTTGTCAGGGGGGAAATAAAACGGGTGTATGTGGAATTATTTTAGATCTTGTGGGTTCAAGGCAACTTTCAGAAATGTATGTGAAGAATGAGTCAAGATCATTTAGAACTGTTCTTTTCTTGTATACGCAGGAGTGGGGGAGTATTACCAACCTTGTAGATGTTGCATTATTATTAATGGAAGTATCTTCCCAAAATTTGGGGTGATGCAGCACCTGTTTTTAACAACTTACGAGCCGTGGCACTGCTTGATACAAATACTTCAGTGTAGGTAACATACTCAACTGTGCTATTTGTTTCAACTAAAAAGAACAATGTTCAAATAAGTATAATTTATGCCATAAAATAATTCCTACTTTGTGTGGATTTTGAAAATATTATATTGAATACTTGTTTTTCTCTTTGCAGAACCAAATTAATATTAACACGTTAAATACTGTAACGCGCAGTTTTGTAGATTTGTTTAACGCGACTGTTTCTGGGTGGCCACAGTGATCTCGCAACACTGCAGGACACGCAATAATGTGTCCCCCGGCCTGGGGCAGAAAGGCAGATGTGGAAGGACCGCTGCAGAGGTGACAGCTGCAATATCCTTATGCGAATTGTCTTTCAAGTAGAAGGCAATCAAATCGCTATCCAGTCCAGGTACCAGGGACTATTCTGTTTACCCTTGGCCGTGTAACTCGCTCAAGTGTAAGATCGTAACCTTCTGGTTACGATTGGGAATTAGCGTCGCCGCTCGTCAAGGTCAGCACCGGATCCTGGGAGCGACCCTCAAACCAGACGCAAAACGCCTAAGGAAAGAAACATTCCTATTTTTCCTTTTTTCGTTTCGGTCATAAACGCATTTCAAACACCGGGTTTCCATAAATACCAAACCACTGGATTGCCCAAATCCCCGAGTAGTAAGACGATCTTGTATATAAATATTGTAATAAATTGTCACAATTTTATAGAATCATTTAATTATTTATATTTCCCATAAATAACTATTTAATTAAATAGTGGGTGTTACAATACATTGGAGTCCGACAATTTGTTATTGATGCAAAAATTGCAGAGCTGGAAAGTTATTCCGCAAGATGGAGAATATATATCTGTAGTAAGTGCGGGGGAGTCATGAAGCTAAGAAGGAATAATAAATATCCAGAAGGGTACAACTGGGTCTGCAAGAACAAAGTAATCATTAAGGGAAGGAAAAGTAAAGCGTGTCCACACACAAATCCTTACAGTTGCAGAAAGCACCGGTAGAGCAGCAGGGAACGACATCAGGATACAACGAGAGGACGGCTTCACGCTGGTCCAGAACGGGGCAGTGAAGGAAATTGCCACGAGCAACAACTTCGAGTTGCTGGCCACGGTCGCCCAGGAGGACCAGCAGAAGAGGAAGTACAAGGGCTACACGATCTTCCCGACCGTGGCCCAAATCACAGGGTCTTGCCACAATTTCACGAGGGAAATGGGCAAGGCATGTAGCGTTATGCCTGATTTCAAATTAGTTTCAGGTGGGATCCGGATCCGGCCCAAGACGCTGTCGATGTGACCATCCTCAACGAGTTGGTGAAGCGAAAAATCGAGTACTATACTCATTCCGCCATCAAGCACGTGAAGGAGGTGATGCGTGGCCTTCCAGAGGTCATTCCCGCCGACGTCGCTAGAGAAAGCTTCAGGAGATGTCGTTTGACGTGGAGTCTGTACACCGGCTTAACCATCCACGGAAGAAGTGCCCTGTGCCTCTCTTCCTGGTGGTGCTGCTGCAAAGCAAGCCACAGAATCTTAACATCTAGAATATTTATTTAATATTAAGGTCACCGTCGAGAAGCTCCGAGCTAGTGCTTCAACTGCCAGCTGTTTGGACATGTGTCCAAGCACTGCACACGGCGACCTGTGAGCATGCGATGTGCACCAGACTCGAGACTGCGTGTTATACTAACTTGATGTGACTTATAATTTGCTTTCCGCAAGCTCTATCATAGTAAGAATTTTAAGGATCTATCAACAGCAGCACAACTCCATCATCTATGTACATGGAGGACTGCAAAGGCAGTGGACAAAAGAGATCTCGCATCCTACAGTTCCTGCCAAAATACATTCCCCTAGAGAAATATAGTAAGGATCAATTTTCAGAATTTTTGAAGATGGCGGGAGAACTGTACAATCTAAAGATGAAACAGGCCATCTATGTTACTATATGAAACCAGAGCACAGAAAGTATCTGAAAAATTTCAACGCTTTTTCTTCATGAAGTTCCTCCCTAATGGGAAAAGCTGGTTTCTTAAGCGAATTCTACGTCCAAAGCCTAAAATCCTTCAAGCATAGAACGTGGCAATTGTCCAGAAAATATTCAATTCTTTTTACTGTGGCCGCATTGAGGAAACTTGGTCCAGAGCATAACATACTTCATTACAAAGGAATTCCAGAACGATTTTTTGTAGAGATTTGGGCTTAGCAGAGTTTAAGTATTGTCAGGGCAACAATAAGCTTATAAAAACAATTTATACAGCATTTCATCTATTAAATTCATGCAATGCAGCGAATAAGGGGGCAATAAAGTAACTCTTTGCAGCACTATAGAAAAGTCTATTAAATATTTTATGAGTTTGTGGCGACGCTGAATCGCAGCGAGACAAAGGTTGCTGCCTAACGGGACACGGGGGAGACTAAGGGATACCTCGGGGGAGCAAGCCCAGTGCTCCCTCACATACACAGTTGCTTCCTGGCCCTGGTCGGAGCAACATCTACGGGACTTCCTCATCCGAGGAAAGCGGAACACCGAGCAAGCTTGTAGATGTTGCATTATTATTAATGGCTCTATCTTCCTAAAATTTGGGGTGATGTAGCACCTGCACCTTCACTGCTTGATACAAATACTTCAGTGCATGTAACATACTCAACTGTACTCTTTGTTTCAACTAAAAAGAATATTTTCCAAATAAGTATCATTTATGTCATGAAACACTTCCTACTTGGTGTTGTTTTGAAAATATTATATTGAATACTTCTGTTTTCCTCTTTGCAGAACCAAATTAATATAAACACATTAAATGCATTGGAGTCCGACAATTTGTTATTGATGCAAAAATTGCAGAGCTGGAAAGTTATTCCGCAAGATGGAGAATATATATCTGTAGTAAGTGCGGGGGAGTCATGAAGCTAAGAAAGAATAATAAATATCCAGAAGGCTACAACTGGCTCTGCAAGAACAAAGTAATCATTAAGGGAAGGAAAAGTAAAGCGTGTCCACACAGTGTCCATCAGAACTGGAACATTCTTTGCAAATTCCAAGCTTAGCGTAGTTCAAATTTTACAATTTGTGATGTTGTGGATGATTAATTGCCCTATTAAGCAACTGCAGCAGATTGGGGATCATGTTGTAGGGATGTGGTAGAATATTCCTTTAAGAAACATCTACAACAATTGGGTGGTGTAGGGAAAGTTGTTGAACTGGACGAGTCTGTGCTTGGAAGAAGAAAGTACAATGTTGGAAGGGTTGGGTCTTTGGTGCTTATGAACGAGGAACTGGGAATGTGTTGTTACAAAGTGTGACGTTTCGAGACACAAAAACACTCATCCCTATCATTACAAAGTGGATTCGTCCAGGAACCACAATTATCACAGACTGCTGGAAAGTATACGACAATCTGCCAAGATTAGGGTACACACATCTGAATCATGTCTAAGGTAAATTAATGTTTGACAGACTACAGCTTCAGGACTGAAAACCAGCTGCGAGTTTTCTGGCTAGTCTTGTTTATAACTCAGGATGTAGAAATCATAATACACGAATAACATCGACATGTCTAACGTTAAAAGAAAAACAATCTTTTTCTCCGTTAATTACTAAACTTCTATACATCTGATCTCATCGTTTCTTCTTAAATATGAGAAATGATACCAAAAACGTTAGGAATTATTTACGGCTGTTTACTTTCATTATAGTATTCAATCGTCAAATTGTCCTTCATAAGGTCAACGTCATCGACATTATTAAGTTAATTCTCAAAACGATCGGAGATTCGCGAACTTTGCAAGGATAAAGGATGCCGAGGTTTGAAAGGTACAAGATTATCACTGAACCGAATTGTTTGTAGCAGATTTTTGGGGTATTGTAAGACTTGAACGATTTGAAGGGTAATTCATGGCAATGTTCTGAAAATTTATTTCGTTGCTTCTCTATTATTTACATTTTTTACTATATATTTACTATACTATATATTTTTAACTATAGATTCCTGTCTGCCTGCTTATGTCGAAGAAAAGTAAATCAAGAAGATGGCAAAATTTGGGGGACAGTTACGCTGTTTTAATTCGACTGTTACGAATTTAAGAAAGCATATGAAGCGCCGCCATCAACAGCACCGGGGTCCACAAGTAGCCCTGGTCAAGTGCAGGGTCTGCAGGTGAACCCAAAGTTGCCAAATTCAGCACAAAGCGATATGTGGACGGAATCATATATAGGTCCTGCACACTTGATTTACAATTTTGAAATGAAGGTGGTTCATTGTCCTGCGAGAAACTACCAGAAATTTAGCAGCTGCTGTGAACGAAATTGCAGCCAAATTTGGCCTTCGAAATAAAGTCCTTGTTTGTGTGCCGAATTTAGTTGTGGAGATAAAGGATCAGCTTTGGTGGCTAAACCTTCCTTCTTTCGCTCACACGATTACTTTAATTGTCAATTGGCTTCAAAATTACAAGTTAAAGTAATATTTCCTTATTCTAAAAGGAGCACAACTAGTCGCGAATTATTCAGAATATAAATGACACGTTTAAAAACAAGGTGTAATTCCGCGTTTTCATGCTCCAACGGTCTGTGGAGCTTGAAGGGTCTATCAAGATGACTTTGGCATTGCTAGAAGCCAAACATCTGCCACAATGGACCACGGAGGAATGGCGACTTTGCTGTGGTTTATTTTTTTGGCTCAGCAACCATTTGAAGAAATTACAAGAAAAATGAGGCAGCGAAGTTATTGTAATTGCTCGAGGACTTAATCACCATTTTCATTTCGCCATTTTGAAATCACTGAATGAGCGATTACAGTAGGAACGTCGTCATCGCTACTCTTTTAGATCCCCGATATGAATTACTACCATTTTATTTCAAGTTTCACCAGCTGCAGCCAATGAGACGAAAATATTCACAATTTCATGTTTAGAAAAAGTTGTTTCAGATGCTGCGATGAATGATCAACCAATCAATCGCAACCAAGAAATCTCCGACACAGAAAAGAGCGATGTTTTCTGTTTGGGACGACTTTGATAAGAAGATCAAAAAAGCCTCACAATCAAGTCCAAAGCAATTTCGGAACTCGAACTTGGCAAATCTTGGAACAGAAAAATTAAAACGTATTGGCATCCTCAGGACCATGCGAAATAATTTTTCTAAAACAGCGAAATTTACAAATGACCGTAGAACACGTCACTCGCCGAAGCATGTACAGAAATTATTTTTTGAACGAATCTTGATACCCAAATTAATTTTGCATCGCGAAGAGCGGACGAGAGTTTATCGTGAAGATAAAGAATAAGCTGAAAAGCTCTTCCGTCCAGCTACAAAGAAGAACGAAACGGTAAAGACAATGGACGAAGATGGACCTCCAAAATCAATACTTGGCACATTGTCAGCATGATGATGTCCTGACCTTAAAAAATCATCTTTATTTAGTAATTATTCTTGATTATTCAAACGAAAAAATTATCTTGATATCGCCTGTGTAGTTTTCGAGTTTTGATTTAAATGGTCAGAGCAATAAATACACTTACTAAATACTATGGAAATGCCATTAGAGAAAATTCTAGTCCAGTAAGTGAGATGAGAATGGCCACTTGGTATCATAAATGCATTATTTATGCCCTAAATGTGGCAATTCTTGGTGGCCATTACAGAGGAACACTGGCCAAGTACAAGCATAAAAATACTTTGCCAGAATCAGTAATGCATGCAATAAAACCAGTGTCAAAAGACACGGAGCTTCTGAAAAGGTGTGTAGAAGCATACACACAAAATGACTCCTACAAGTACTGCAGAGAAAAGGAAACTTCAGGCCAGGAAATGCAGAAAGAAGCTTAGGTTGCAAGAGACAAACCAGAGTTCAGCATTAGAAGGGGAAACTTTTGCTGAAGGGAAATTTTGAACTCCATAGTGCTCAAAAAAGTATGTAAAATATATAAATAAAACTTATTTCCCACAAATTGTATTTTTAATAATCCGTTTCCCTGATAACTTGAAAACTATAAAAGATAACGTTGTGTAAATTTTCGTATAGTTCTTCAAATAAAAAATAAAAATTATCAAAAATCAGTTTTAAATTAAGCACATCATAAACATATTATCGGTCGACGAATGTAAACCAAAATGCATCATCTTCTAACCAAAAGAATCTGCTACATCACCAGGGAAAGAGAAGACGAAAATCTTTCAAAATAACTGACTTGTGAGGGAAACGTTGCATACTTGCAGTCTGAACAAAGGTCATTCGAAATTAATAAAAAGTATATCAATAAATATTATTTATCAAAATAAAAATCTGATTTATGTGCACAAGAGTCAGTCCCCATAACTAACCAACTTTCATTGACAGTGTAAAAGTT
This sequence comes from Eucriotettix oculatus, assembly GCA_034510155.1. Taxonomy (NCBI): domain Eukaryota; kingdom Metazoa; phylum Arthropoda; class Insecta; order Orthoptera; family Tetrigidae; genus Eucriotettix; species Eucriotettix oculatus. The sequence goes on along the minus strand of CM067376.1, from coordinate 6,690,546 downwards.
AATAAGAAAAAGAAAGTTACATTAGCACAAATTTTCCTATTCTCCGCTGTATGTGCCCCTTAAGGCAAGAAAGATGGCTACAAGCAACCTATATGACACAGACCTAAAGGCGCCTATCCCTGTCTAGTAAGGATCAATTTTCGGAATTTTGGAAGATGGCGGGAGAACTGTACAATCTAAAGATGAAACACGCCATCTATGTTACTATATGAAACCACAACACAGAAAGTATCTTCATCAAGTTCCTCACAGCAGGGAAAAGCTGGTTTCTTGAGCGAATTCCACGTCCAAAGTTTTTGAAAGCCTAAAATCCTTCAAGCATAGAACGGCAATCTGTGCCAATTGTCCAGAAAATATTCAATTCTTTTTACTGTGGCTGCATTGAGGAAACTAGGTCCAGAGCATAACATACTTCATTAAAAAAGGAACTGCAGGATGCCTTTTTGTAGAGATTTGGGCTTAGCAGAGTTTAAGTATTGTCAGGGCAACAATAAGCTTATAAAAACAATTGATACAGCATTTCATCTATTAAATTCATGCAATGCAGCGAATAAGGGGGCAATAAAGTAACTCTTTGCAGCACTATAGAAAAGTCTATTAAATATTTTATGAGTCTGTGGCGACGCTGAATCGCAGCGAGACAAAGGTTGCTGCCTAACGGGACACGGGGGAGACAAAGGGATGTCTCGGGGGAGCAAGCCCAGTGCTCCCTCACATACACAGTTGCTTCCTGGCCCTGGTCGGAGCAACATCTACGGGACTTCCTCATCCGAGGAAAGCGGAACACCGAGCAAGTCTCGGGCAGAGCGACGCGTCCACGTGGCAGAACTCCTGGTCATCGACTATCGCCTTTGTTACTAACCCTCAAGTGTTCGCTTATTGTGTAACAAAGGCTCTTCTTTACCTTGTTGGGGGATTTATCAGTGCCAGCGGCGCCTTCCCGTGGGATAACTGCGCGTACTCTAGGTGCTTTTAGAATATACCCAAGTCCTCCTTGAGGCTACCGGAAATCTAAAAGAAGGAAAGAAACTACTTTAAAAACCGGTGGAAGGATGGCTTCCCCACTCCGCTCGACCCGCAGCCTGGAGTCATCAAGTGTTGCAGCCGCTCCAATCCTAGCTGCACAGTCTGCCGAATGTCAAGGAGTTCCCCTACATGGAGTCTCTCCCTTCATCATTAACAAGCCAAACACCTCAAAGCCCCGACAGAACTCGTCATGAACAACGCTACACGGGCTAATTCCCAAGCCCAGGCCAGCACATGGACACAGTCCAGCCCACCACAACAGACACTGCCCATGTCCTGCCGCCCACAGTGGACTACAATCACGGCGAGCTGAACCGTGAGATCATGGCGCGCTACAAGCCGCCGGGACAAATGCACGGCAATATATACGTCCACACGACGTACGAGGCAATACGTCGTTCATTTCATTTATTTTCATTTCCTAATCCAAATTGATTACTAACATTGCAATTATTTCATCCCCAAATCCACCACAATACACATAACCTTTCTTACTATTTCTTGTAATTGTATTAAGTGTTTAAAAAACTTGGATAAATGGTTTAGAGTTCTCGAGACAAACACTTGTTGTGTGCTTGGCATGTGGACAGAGCATGGGAAAATAATCTGAATTATTTAAAGCCCGAAATTGGGAACAATGTTTTACACATTAATGTATGAATTAAATGAAGTGAAATTAAAAGAATTGTTATTAAATTTTCGGGAACTCCCTGCAGGATGATTTCCATACTGGAAGGTTTCAGGATTATTTCGTAACATCATTTTCACAGACCTGAGATGTCTGCTTACTGTTTCAGAATGAAGGCGAAAATCAATACTAATATGCATATTGAAAGTTTTCGCAGGTCCTTGAAACATTTATTTGGAAGAGAGGAAAACAGAGTTGATAAGGTTTTAAATGAATTGCTGAAATTAGTAAAGCATAAAAATTATGAAATATGTGAAAGGTAGAATAACTAAGAGGCAAGGTGAGGGAAAGAGCAACTTTAGATGTCTCATTTAAATTGTTAGGACTCTTGTAACATTTCATATATCACCTCTAAAGACCACACTTGCACAATACATGTACTACTCGTGCATTGTCATATCATGAATTTCAATTTACATGTGTAAACATATCTTTCAGGGAATCATTTAAATTAGATTAAAAATTCACTACCCTTCTAAAGAACCCTGAAAATTGTTTATTATTGAATCTAACTACCAATACATATTAAATGGACGTATGTGGGATTCTTTTAGATCTTATTGGTTTAAGGCAACCCTCGCATGTGTGCGGAACGATAAATAAGAAGAATCAGTCAGGATCACTTGGAACTGTCCTCTTCTTCAATACATAGAAGTGGGGGAAACCATCAGTATTAAATGTCTTCTCCCTTGATTATGATGTATGTGAAGAGGAACGCAGTAAATCCCCATGTTAATGACAAGAAATGGTACCGTGAAAAGTTTTTCAACGAAATTGTTTTAGCTGGTAAATAACTCACACATGCTGTATCTATTATGTAATGACCTTTTAAACAAGCTTTGTAAATATTTCACAGATGAATATGCCACAAATTGATAAAATCCTTCACTGCTATCATTACTTGCACTTTTCAGTATGAGGTATATTAAATTTACACCTTACATGTTTGTTGTAATGTAAATTACTACCTCATCAAGTCTAAGGGTAATAAATGTGTATTTATTTTATGGTGTCTATATAAAAATGAAAATGGTTTCCTTAGATTAACCAGTATGTTGTGAAATCCAAATATAATATTGCAACTTTAACTACACTTTGTTCAAAGAGAAATAAACATTGATAGACTAATTCATGAATATTTTCTAATATACTTAACATAATTTGTATGTGCTTTGAAACTATCTCTCTTTAATTCTTTCATTTCCTTTCCATTACAGCAAACTAATCTTTCCAAGATTAACGCAATGGCGAATAACAAAGAACATTTACCGGAGGAGGGAAAGTACCTTTGTAGTAAATGTGGGGGGAAAATGCAACTGGCAGTGAACAATAAATATGAAGAAGGTTATATGTGGGCATGTACTAAAACAAAGGAGGAGGAAACTATGCCAACATCGGGCAACTTTAAAGTCTGGGACATTTTTTGATAAATCAAAATTGAAAGTAACAGACATTTTAAGATTTGTTTATTTCTGCCCGTAAATTTTATATTAAGGGAATTAGAGATAAGTCCAACAACTTCAGCAGATTGGTCTTCTTTCTGTAGGGAAGTAGTGTACGATGCTTTTATTAAAAAAAGACAGCCCTTGGGTGGCAAAGGCGTTGTTGTTGAGAAAGATGAATCGAAATTTGGGCGAGAAAAATATGGAAAAGGGCGAACTATCTCTGGACAATGGGTTCTTGGTGGTCTAGAAAGAAATACGGGGAAAGTATTTATGGAAATTGTCCATTTAAGGAATGCAAATACGCTTATTCCGATAATTCAGAAGTGGGTCCTTCCTGGGACTGATTATTGGAAGGCGTATGACTGCCTTCCTGCATTTGGCTACACGCATTTTAAAGTAAGTAAAAGTGTTCAAAAATTGTCTGTGTATGACAATTCAATACAAATTTAATAACACATGTATGTTGTTGTTTACAGAAATTTTGTTGACCCAGTTACTGGAGCGCACACAAATTCCATAGAGGCTACTTGAAGGGCTACAAAGGCAAATATGAAGGAATCGCACATTCCAGGCAACCTTGCAAAATATATGTTTCTGAAGCCAAACTGATCCTTTTAAAGAATTTTTAAAACTGGCAGGAGAATTGTACAATCCTATGGATTCCAGCAATTCTTCAGGTAATCTGCAACCTGGTAAAGATTATTACTCACAAAAACATTACTGACATTGGGAAGTAACTTAACTTTTCCATCTTTTTTTTTTCAGATTCTTCTGAGGAGTTGGAGTGAATTAGTTCTGAAGTAAGTAGTTTGCTTTGTATATTATCAACATCATTTAAATACTTATTTTATGGTAACATTAATGTTGACAAAATTCCAGTTTCAGGAAAACCAGTTGGAATTCACACTTCTCCTTCCAGTTTGAAAAATTCTTCGAATGTTAACCTACATTTCTTTTGGGAACTTGTCTTTAGCGACGTTCCCTTAAATAGGTATCTTTCCGGCCCTCCATGTACCTTCTATTGCATTCTCATGTACTTCTGTTATTGGATCTACAAAGTTCTTACCATGATTGACCTACAAGATGCTTGTTCATTTCCACACTTTCCCCGTATCTCTCTCTACAATTTCCATATTTCTTCTCCCTACACGTTGACTCATCAATATCTAGTATGACGCCTTTGCCCTTTTCTTAATGAAGAAGTGATATACAACTTCTCTCCAAACAGATGACCAATCTGCCATGGCCATTGGGCTAATTTCTACATCTTATTATGTAATCATTCAGCAGATGTTGACCCAGAAATATACAAATTACAAGTATGTCTGTTATAAGTAATTTTGAATATCCAAAAAATGCCCCCTATTCAATGTCGCCCGGTATTACTAAGCTTCCACTTTCTTAGTAGTGTTATCTTCTTTTTTCACACCTACATATCATCTTCTTCGTTTCAAGTTGCAGCTTTCCCCCACATTTCCTCCATAGATATTTCTCCTGCTCAGGTGTAATTTTAAAGGCTGCTCCACCATTACAATTCTGAATTCTTACACATATTGACCGTCATCCTCACGAGATATCTCCTAGGGAACAGCAAGGGATATATTTTGATACCTCATATTGTATTTTCTGAACAAAAATTCAAAATACTGATATATTAATTTTACTTTCTTATTGTTTAATGTGAGCTATATTTTCTCTTGTAAATGTAATTACAAATTTATTTTGTTTTATGTCAAAAGAAATTCAAAATACTAATTTGATAATTTTATTTTGTTATTGTTTCAATTCTTATTTTGTAATGATTTATTAATTTTATGTTGAATACTATTATTGTACTGATTTGTTTGCTACAAATAAATGAGAAATTGCTTAAATTATGTAACAAAATTTTATTATTTGGTTATTACTTTTTTAAGGGAAATAATTTATAATAATTAAATGCATTAGATAGCGGCGAATGAGTAATTTTATTATTTCGTTTTTCCAATTTATATTTGTATTTGAATTTCTAATTAGTTTCAGGTGGGATCCGGACGAAGTCATCGACGATGTGACCATCAACGAGTTGGTGAAGCGAAAAATCGAGTACTATACTCATTCCGCCATCAAGCACATGAAGGAGGTGATGCGTGGCCTTCCAGAGGACACTCCCGGCGACGACGTTAAGGAGGAGCTCCAGGAGATGTCGTTTGACGTGGAGTCTGTACACCGGCTTAACCATCCGCGGAAGAAGTGCCCTGTGCCTCTCTTCCTGGTGGTGCTGCTGCAAAGCAAGCCACAGAATCTTAACATCTATGACGTAGAATATTTATTTAATATTAAGGTCACCGTCGAGAAGCTCCGAGCGAGTGCTTCAACTGCCAGCTGTTTGGACATGTGCGACCTGAGATGCATAGGCAGAGGTAGGAAGGCTGCCCAAGTATTCTGTGCAATGATGGATTTGCCACCAGCTCCTATAAGATTTGACAGATACAACACTGTGTTGCTTGCTGCACTGACACAAGTGAGTGAAAAGTCCATGAAGGACGCAGCAAAAGAAGCTTCATCAGGAGTGTGAGAGCAAAAAAGGGGCCATACTTCACTGAATGGTGTTGTAACTGCAACATCTTTGGAAGTGTTAGGTGTTGAATGCTTGACCAAATATTGCAACATGTGTGTTAATGGGAAAGTAGGTGACCATGACTGCAAACAAAACTTTTCTGGATATTGTGGAGGTACGGAAAGGATAGGTGTGGTCAATATGTACAAAAGGTCTGTCTCCGAACGGTGTGTTCGTTACACTGGTTACCTTGGTGATGGAGACTCTAAAGGTTACCTTGGTGTTTTAGAACTCAATCCTTATGGAAACAAAGGTTGAAAAAATGGAATGTGTTGGTCATGTGCAGAAAAGAATGGGTACCAGACTAAGAAAATTATGTAAGGAAAAAGCTAGAGAAAAACTTTCTGATGGAAAAGGCATGACAGGTAGGGGACGGTTAACTAATAAAGATATATTAAAATTAACTGAATACTATGGACTGGCAATTAGGAGGAAGGAATGAAGAGGTCAGTGTGGGAGTTATGCCAATCTACTGGAAAGCAGTACAAACATACATACAAATAGTTTGCCACTTCCTATAATGGAAGAAGTAAAACCTATATATAGGGACCTTGCTGATCCCAAACTGCTTTCCAGCTGCTTGCATGGGTTAACTCAAAACCCAAACGAGTCCTTTAATAATTATGTATTTGTTGGAATGACAACTTTGAAGGTTGGAGTACTGGATGCTGTTATATGTTTTAATAATGGTTCATGTAAAAGGCTTGATGTTTTTGAACATTTGGGTATAGTGCCAGGACCCAACATGAAAATTGACCGCCTCAGAGTTTCCGAAGCTAACAAATCAGCTGCAGAGATGACCAAGGAAGCTACAACATCCAGGAAGAGAAAGAAGCAACAAGAATTAGACCAGGAAAATGAAAAGCATAAATATTATGACCCTGGAATGTTTTAAAAATAAAATATGCACCTCGAAAACTTCTTTTTTCATTTTCCCGCAAACCATTTTTTTGTGTAGTTTAGTCCCAATATCTCCTAAACGGCTAAATCTATTTAAATTAAATTTGGAATACAGCTTCAAAACATATTTATCTGCAATAAAGACTTCAGTAACATTGAATATCATAATTATTACTTTAATATCATGAAGAGTAATAAAAAATAATGCTTTTTTAGCATAGTTTGATTAAAACTTTTTTTATTAAATTTTCATTAACTAAACAACGAAAAGAGTAAGTCTCTCAGAATTTCCTACATAAACAGAATAGATAAAAAAAATAATTAATGTCCTCCAGCTTTGGTTTACATCACAGCATGTACCTAATCATAAAGAAGAATTTTTTTTACCATTCATTCCAACTTATGTTTTGGCAACACCATTTGCTTAAATCAAATAAAACTTCATCAATATAATAAAAATACCGTTATACACAACTGTGCTAAATTTAAATTAAAAACATCTGAAATTTTCAGATATACAAAAATAAAGTTACATAAGTTGAAAGTTGCCTAAGAGAGGTTCCCTTAATTGGTACAAAATAACCTATTTTGGCCTTCTTAACATTTTCGGAATGAAATTTCACATCCCATATTAACTTTTCTTCCATCACCATAAATCGGTTAAATTCGCTATCCACCACAATTTCAACTTCTTCTGATTGGTGATTTCGTAACGATTTAACACAAAGCATGCAATAAATGCTGTCTTGCTTTCTTTGTATGGATCTTCATTATTAGAATTATTATGTTACTGTTTCTTAGTATTAGGTTTATTTTGTTGCAATTTAAATGTACTGTGTGGGACAATGTGAGTTGTTCCTTCCTTGCCCATTTGGTTGCAGCCTGAACACTGTTTTCTTGATCCAATTTTCTGATTCACATAGACATTTTACCTTTAGGATTTCTGTGTCCCACATTTCTCAATACCCATGGCGTGTAATATGATTTCTACATACTTTTCTCAGTTTAGAAGTAAACAGCATTCCTCATGTTTTAAATTACATTTGTCTTTTTTCGAGGGACACAGAAGCTGTTGTCATACAGTCCCATGCCATGTCTTAATCACCTTTTATTTCGCTTTTTTGAAATCATGAATAGGCCGATAAGTGGCACGTCTGTTCATGCTATTCTTTTAGTCACGCAGATTATTAATTTACTACAGTTCAGCCAACGACCCTCACTGTCTGCTCCATATCAAATTATGTTAGAAAAAGATGTTTTCGATGATGCGTGAATGACAAATCCAATGAACCAAGAAATTGACAGAAACGAGCGATGTTTTCTGTTTGGGTCGACAATGATAAGAAGACAAAAAAGCTCACAAATAAGTTTCCAAAGCAAACTCGGAACTCGAATGCAAATCTTGGAACGAACAATTCAACAAGTCTTGGATATCATGATATGCGAAAGGATTTTTCTAAACAGCCAGAAATTTAAAAGAATAGAAACGTCACAGCGAGCTATGTAGAATTTATTTTTGCCGCATCTTGGATACCCAACTTACTTATTGCATCTGCCGGAAGAGTGGTGGGAGAGTTACTCGAGAATCAAAAGAATAAGCTGAAAAGGTTTGTCATCTACAAAGCCGAACGAATAACGGGTTTAAAGTAAATGGGCGAGATTACTAAAATCTATAAAAGGACATTTATGCATGATGATTCAGAAGATCAATAAGTTAAGATTCAAAATTTCATTTTCTATAGAATACTTCTTTATTATCCAAGAAAAATTATTCTTGATATTTTGTGTCGTTTTCGAGTTAGATTTCAGGTAGAGCCAATACATACCTTATAAATACTATGGATCATGCATTAGAGAACTTTGACCCAGTAAAGTGGATGAGTAATGGACATTGGTCATATAATAGTTATTTATGCTATATGTGCAATTTCTTGGTCGGTCATTAAGACGGAACATGGCCAGTTCTAAGCCTTAAAATACTTTTGCCTGAATCAGTATGTTGCAATAAAAAAGTGTAAAAGAACGGAGCTTCTGCACAGGTGTGTTAGAAGCAATACACAATATTAACTCTACAAGTACCTGAGAGAAACGGATAACTAGGCCAGGAATGCATGAAAGAAGCTTAGATTGCATAGAGAGAGAAACCAGGTTCAGCATTAGAAGGGGAAACTTTTGTGAAGGGAAATTGACGATTTAAAGTGACTCAAAACAAAGTATGTAAAAATATAATAAACTTATTCCTCAAAAATTGGTATCTTTTAATAATCGTTCCTGATAACTTGAAATATAAACGATAACAGTGTGTAATATTTCGTATAGGTTTTCTTAAAAATAAAAATATCAAAAATCATTGTTTAAATTAAGAATCATTAAATATTCTCGTTCGACGAATGTCAACTCAAATTATCTGTACTATCCACAAGGAAGAGAAGCGAAAATTTTCACCCAACGATTGTGAGGGAACGTTTTGCATATTGCAGTTGTAAACAAAGGTATTCGAACTTAATAAAAGGTATATAAATAATTTTTGATCATAATAAAAACATCTGACTTTATGTGCCCCCAAGAGTCAGTCCATAACTAACAATTTCATTGACTGTGTAAAGTATCTTTTAAAAGAGTTATGTGATTCGCAACGAAATGAAAAAAATTAATATTCTCCGCTGTATGAGCGACCTTTAGGAAGAAAGATGTTACAAGAAACTTTATTTACACAGGCCCTAAAGGCGCCTATCCTGTCTAGTAAGGACTCATTTTTCGGAATTTGGAAGATGGTGTGAGAAACTCGTCAAATTTAAAGATGAAACACGCATCTATGTCACCTATATGAATCCACAACCACAAAGTTATTTCTTCATCAGTTCTCCAGCAGGAAAAGTGGCTTTCTTGTTGCGACTTCACTGTCCAAGTTTTTTTGATAAAGCCTAAAATCTACAAAGATGAACGGCACCTTGAATATTGTCCACGAAAATTTCAATTCTTTTTCATGTGGCACGCCTTGAGGAAACTTGGATCCAGCGCATTAACCTACTTCATTACAAAGGACATGCCCAATCGAACGATCTTTTTTGTAGTGATTTGGGCCCTTAGCTTGCACAGTTCTAAGTAGTGTCAAGTGGCAACCATAAAGCTTATAAAAAACACATTGATTCAGGCATTTCATTCTATATATATTCATGCACGTGCAGCGAATACACGGGGGGCAATAAGTATACTCTTTGCAGGTCTCTATAGAACAAGTCTATTAAATATATATTAACGACGTTTGTGGCGACGCTGAATCGCAGCGGAGGACAAAAGGTGTTGTGCTAACGGCGACACTGGGCGGAGACACCGAGGATCGCCAGCGGTGAGGGCCGCTCAACGCCCACGTGCTCCCTCTCATACGCAAGTTGCTTCTTGGGCCTGGTCGGAGCCAACATCTACGGGGGACTTCCTCATCCGCGGCAAGGAAAGCGGACACAGCCGAGCAATCCTAACTGTCTTCGGGCGCAGAGCGTCGCGTCCAACCTGGAGCAAGGAACTCATGGTCATCGACTGATTCGCCTTATGTTACTAACCTCAAGTGTCTCGGGCTTATTGCCCTGTAACTCACCAGGCTTTTCTTTACCAATGTTGAGGACATGTACGGGATTTACTCACCGTGCAGCGCAGCGCTTCACGTGGGATAATCAAGCGCTGTACTCGTAAAGGTGCTGGTTCTAGACACCACCATCGTCTCCCTGTGGGATACCGGAATATCGTAAAAAGGAAGGAAAGAAACTACTTTAAAAAAACCGGGGGGGTAGGCCCGATCGGCAGAAGGATGGCCTTCTCCCTCGGCTCGATACCGCATGCCTGGAGTCATCAATGTGTTGCAGCCGCTCCAATCACTGGCACGGCAGCAGTCTGCCGTAATTGTCAAGGAGTTTTACCCTAACTGGCAGTCTCATCCTTAACTATTAACAAGCACCCACTCACACGCACCGACAGAATCGTTTCTCATGCAACAAAGCTACACAGGCAAATTCCAAGCAACAGGCCATAGCACATGGACACAGTACAGCCACCACCAAACAGGACACTAGCCCTTGTCCCTGCCGCCCTCAGTGCAGTGGTCTACAGTCACCGGCGAGCTGAACGTGAGCTCACTGGCCGGGTACAACCCGCCGGGACAAATTGCACGGCAATATATACCGTTCCTACAGACGTACTGATGGCAATTACGTCGTTCATTTCATTTTATTGTCTTATTTTTTTCCCACTCCAAATTGATTGGCTATTCAATTATATAATCTTCCCTTTTCATTACTAACATCTGCAATTATTTTCAATCCCCAAATCCTACAACAATACACTTAAACCTCTCGTACTCATTTCTTATAACCTGTATTCATGTCATTTTTGTCCCTTCCTCCCTTCGAGACGCAAGCTATTTTCAGAGCTGAACTGTGCCTGCCACTGTTTAAAAAAAGGCCTGGATTAACGTTTTAGCGGTTCACTTGAGACAATACACTTGTGTGCTTGGCATGTAGCGATCAGGAGCATTGGGAAAATATCGTGTATTATTTGAAAGCCGATATTGGCGATCAATGTTTTATACTCTTTAATGGACTTGAAACGCATGACTTTAAATGAAAGTGAATCTTACAAGACAATTGTTATTTCAAATTTTCGGTGACACTCCTGGCAGAGTATGTCCATAAACTGGAAGGTTTTCAGGGATTCATCTTCACGTAACATTATTTTTCATCTGATCTTGCGTGATGTACTGCTTCAAATGTTGCAGGTTGAAGGCGGAATATCAATACTAATTATGCAATATTTGAAGTTTTCACAGTTCTAGAAACAAGATATTTGGAACAGAGGAAAACAGCGTGATAGGTTTTAAATGTCTTGCTGACTTAGAAAAGGCAAGAACACTTCTGCTAGTTTATTCCCTTGTGTGAAGGGTAGAAAGCAATAACGGGACATTGAGGGATACGAGACACTTTCAGATGCATCCTTTATAATTTGTTAGTAGAGTATAGTAATCGTCAAAATTATCTTTAAAACCCACGCCACTTGCACAATACATGTATACTCGTGCAACTTGTCCCATTTGAAATTTCTAATAATAATGTGTAACAACACAATTAATACTTTTCAAGAATTTTTTAATTAGATTAAAAAAATTTAATTGGCCCTATAAACATCACTTTGAAAATTACTTTCTCAACACATCATCGGGACAGCAGTTACAGGTGAATTACTTTACTCAATAAAGAGATATGATCTTATATTTAAACAAATCATGATTTAAATTTTTAGGGTTCCGTTTGTGCTATTACCATTTGCAAAATTTCATCGCCTAACCACAATCAACACCAACCTTATTAAAACAAATAACTGTTAGTTGGCTGTGTATATCAAATCCCGAGGGGAAACCCAGGTATTTGTGGACACGGGTGCAGGGGAATTCAGGGAGCTATGTCTTATAAATACTCAGTAGAGGAGAAATTTATGGATCGTCAGTTAGTTAAAGTATAATGTTATATAAAAAACTCTTACTAATTATTGAGATAATTTGGCAATAGTAAAACATTTCTCTCGAATTAGTCTTCTTGTTTAATAATTTTGACGAAGATTGGTAATATTCATGTATGGTTTTTACAAACGATGGTAGTCGGTTGGGGTAAGAGAACCACATTATATTGTATAGGTTTAATGAACTTAGGTATGTTTGCAAAACGGGCCAACTCGTTCAGGAAATTAGAAATAAGGACTTATGTGAGGATGGTGAGTTTCATCTAACTTCTTTTTTTAACAATTCATTTTTCATGTACGTGGTAGCGAATGCTATATGGTACCACATTATATTAATTAAATTGTATTTTCAGCTATTATTTGTAATGTATATAACTATTGAGATCTAAGCAGGGCGAAGATGAATGAACGCGGTAGGTTATGTAAATGACGAATTACAGTCATCTCTCCTCCTCGGCCAGAAAGCAGAAATTTAAAATTCGGTACAATGTGATTGGACGATTTAGACCTTGCGGAAGACTTCTGGGCAACAGATGGGTATTTACCAGGAAAACATGTGGGAAAAGGAACAAGTTGACCTGAAGCCTGTACCTGCTGAACAGGTCAAGTGTCCTAAAGTCGAATAAACAATTTTCAGAATCCTACCCTCAATAAACAGGAAGTAGAAAGTGTGGGGTGGGGCGATGAGATTAAAACCACGCTGCACTAAGGGGCGGGGATGATTTCCATCTAAAATTTTGGAAAGAAGTTGCTGTGAGACGTGAGTATCAAATATGAAGCTTACAACTTCAGTAAATTCTGTATCACATCTACATTTTTATAGTTACTAGTCACTGATTGACATTCTTTTCTGCTATTATTTGGCGCTCATTTGCTAGTTAGAATAATTTGCACGTATTATTTGTCTCTTCATGAAGATAGTTAATTTATTTTTCTTATTACCTTCTAATTACAGATCGTTTCCGTGAAGTCCTGGCCATGATGACGAAGCGGTTAACATATCGCGTGAGTATTTAATTCTATATGGAATTTATTTCTAATCTATTTTCGTACTAATGCATTGTTATGGTGAGAATGCTTTGTTAAATGACATTAAAGGATTTCTAATAGCCACAGTAACAGACAGTTAAATTTTCCTGTCTATGTGCAAGTGAGCCTAAAGTTGTATGAACTTAGCAATTCAATGTGTCCTGTGGCGTCCATCTTGTGAAATGAATGCAGGGCAAATTTATTGAAGGGAAAGTAACTATTTGGTGAAGTTATCATCCGTTGCTTGAGAAATAGGTTTACTGAAAGTATCAGTGAGATTGTCTTCCGAAGGTGCATAAACCACTTCAAAAGCTTTCTTGTGGGTTTTGTTGACTTTTCTCGAGTTCTCCTGTTTTTATGCTGCTTTGATAAACTATATACAATTTATATTTTATCTTATTTCCAGTCACCTCTTTCAGTGGTACGTAGTATAAATATAGGAATAACTGGCTGGATTGCAAATCCTACTCAGGTAAGGATGTGAAATCAAACCATATATTGATTATGAAATGAAGGAGTAGTAGTTCACCATCAAGGTGAAACGAAACATTTCATGATAGTTGTAATGACATAATTTCAGAGAAATGTAGGTAACATAGTCAACTGTACTCTTTGTTTGAACTAAAAAGAACAATGTTCAAATAAGTATAATTTATATCATAAAATACTTCCTACTTTGTGTGGATTTTGAAAATATTATATTCAATACTTCCGTTTTCTTCTTTGCAGAACCAAATTAATAAGAACATATTAAGTGCATTGGACTCCGACAATGTGTTATTGACGCAAAAATTGCAGAGCTGTAAAGTTATTCCGCAAGATGGAGAATATATATCTGTAGTAAGTGCGGGGGAGTCATGAAGCTAAGAAGGAATAATAAATATCCAGAAGGGTACAACTGGGTCTGCAAGAACAAAGTAATCATTAAGGGAAGGAAAAGTAAAGCGTGTCCACACACAAATCCTTACAATCGCAGAAAGCACCGGTAGAGCAGCAGGGAACGACATCAGGATACAACGAGTGAGGCGGCTTTCACGATGGCTTCCAGAACGAAGGGAAGTGAAGGAATTGCACGCGCAACAACTTTCGAGTTGCTCGGCCACGGTCGGCCAGGGAGGCACCGCAGAGGAGGAACGTACAACGGGCATACACGATCCCCCGATCGT
>CM067376.1:6654987-6676088 GCA_034510155.1 Eucriotettix oculatus | reverse complement strand
TGTTTCAAGATACTTCCGTCCAGGGTGAGACGTGACTGCCATTGCAGGAATTATCCAAATCCATAGGTTTGTGTGATTCTCCAGCCAGTTTTAAAGTCTTTGTATGGATTAGTCTTGTTGATCCTACATGGTTTGACAAACACATATTTTGCGAGGTTCCCCTGAATCAAGGTTTTAGCATTCCTCAAGTGGACACTTTACTTAAATATTCTGCCCGTTCTTCTTTCAAAGCCTCTGAAGATCCATTATCCAGTGATTGTTCGGCCATACCTTGATTCAACAACGCCTTTGCCACCCAAAGACAATGCATGGTACAAGACTAAACTGTGTGGTTGTTGGGTTTATTTCCACTTCTTGATTATGAAATTTATTGCCATCTATTACCGGCTACATTTGCCCTGAGCTTGAGGGCGCTCAGGTATCTACATGGCTTCAGCAACTGAGGCCGGTATAAGAACTCGTTGCCCACTTTGTCGTTCTTACAATTTTTGACGCCTTTTCCCTGGGAGGGCAGGCACTCCCAGGCTTTTCTCTCCGCCTCCTTCGCACTTTCTCTATATTTTCCGATACTTTTAGCGTCGACAATTGGCCAGCCCAGGTGGGCTGTGTGGGCCATTGACTTGATTCGTTTGACTAGCTCCGAGTTGCGTCCTATAGCCCTCATCACCGGGTCTTCATTGTTCATGAAGTTAAAACCAGCTCTTAGGGTACAGGACGTGACTAGAGTCGCGAGCCGTGGGAATCCAAGGCCACCATCACGTTTGGCCGTGTAGAGCAGACCATCAGCCGTGCAAGCCGGCAGATGAAGAATGCCCTTCACGGCCCTACGGTCTAGCTCCTTGAGGGACGTGGGGCAGACGGGACCCGCAGAGAAGGAGTACAGGTAGTGGGGAATGATGTAGCCGGACAACAGTTCCACCTTCTGGTGCGGGCGAAGAGCGAGCGGTAGGGTGTCCCTGGATCGCCGCATCCACCGATACTCCCCCCCACGGTGTGACCTGGATTCCCAGGTACGACATTGGAGATGTTGGGCCGTGGTATGCAATAGTGCTCCCGTTATTCGCTCGAATAGCTGGGTCTTTCACATGCCACGACTTGCTCTGCGTCTTGATCTGGAATGCCGAGCACTTGTCGGGGGATATCTTCATCCCGCGCTCCTGAAGGAACGCCTCCAGCTCGGTGAGCAGAGCTTGCGCCTCGTTTTCTGTCTCGGCTACGAGGACTATGTCGTCCGCGAAGGCGAGACAGGAGACCTCTACCCCGTCCTCTAGGGTATATCCCTTACGAGTCTCCAAGCGCTTTATAATTTCGTCAAGGACTATGTTAAATATCAAGGGAGACAGTGGGTCCCCTTGCTTCACTCCCCTTTGGATCTCTATCTCGAATTCCGGGCGGCTCCTCACCACGGTGGTGACCCCCTGATAGGAGTTCAACACCATGGTGATGAGCTCGCTCGGAACTCCCTTGATACGGAGTGCCTCCTTGATGGAGTCATGGGGCACCGTATCGAAGGCTTTGGATATGTCGATCTGAATTGCAACTAATCCTCGGTCCTTCTTGCTTTTTGCAATGATTTCGTGAAGGATATTGATATTATTGAAACAACCAGCTTCGCTGGTGAATCCTTTTTGCCGAGGATCTAAGGGGACGTGAGGTTTCATTCTGGCGTCCATAGCGCCCCAGAATGTTCTGCTCAGGATGGAGGAGATAGTGATTGGTCGGTAGTTCACCGGGTTGAATAGGTCTTTCCCCTCCTTGGGAATGAGTATCGTGTTATTCTTTGACCAATCACTAGGCTGCGTGAGTGTGTATATCACTAGATTGAAAAAGGCGGCCAGCGCCTCCACACATCCCTTACGCTGGATGTCCCCCTTGCGGAGTCCATCCGGTCCCGGGGCCACGCGGGTCCTCATGCGGCGGACGCGTTTGCCCACCTCAGAGGCTCCGAATGGGCCCAGGACTAGCGCAGGATTACCCGGGACGGCTGGTATGTCCCGTGTGGATCGCAAGTCGCTGGCCGTCTTCTCTCATACAACTCCCGCAGTCCCTCCGAGGCTGCCTGTACCCCGGAGGTCTCCCCCATCTCTGTATCGACCATGTTATCTCGCACCAGTTTCGCGAGTAGCTTAGGGCAATTTTTAAACATAGCCTGCGTTTTAGAGTAACGCCGGGCCTTGCTCTCGTTTCTAGCTGAGAGTGTTGGCTTACTCTGACTAGATTTAACTCGGGCCTTTTTGACTTCCTGGCTTTGCCGTAGGAAGCCGAGAAGCTGGGTGTAGACTTCATCTACTGCTTCCCTGTTTATTGGGTTACCCGACGTGATGATACTGTAGACTAGATCAATTACCGGGTTTGGTGTGGTGAGAGCCCTGACTTGAGCGATAATGTGGCTCTTCCATTCTGGGAGATGGAGAGCTTCGGCTGGAGTGCCTGACTGCCGGAGCTCCACCTCGGGTTCGCTCATTCCTTGGTGGATTCGTGCTCCCGACAGTCGAGGCTGAGTGAGCTCCCCTTTGCTCGCAGCGGGGAGGGGGCCTAGTGCTCCCTCCACCGCTGAGTCCCCTTCCTGCCGAGGGGGCTCCTCCTCCAATGTAGGTCCCGGTAGTGGAACCTGCCTCTGCGGGATCTACCCCCGTTGCTATAGAGGCAGGTGTCAGGTCGCCATGCCCCAAGCAGGCTTGGACCCCTTGAGGCCGGAGGGTGGTGCCTGACCCCCGTTGTTCTTTGGTATCGTTACTATATATATCACCGGTACTGTTGCTTGTCCAAGCCGTGGCTGGACGTGACTGGGTGCTGCCTATGGGAGAGCCTAAGTCAGTTGCTGGAGCAAGTATGCGGTCAACTTCCGCTTGGTAGTTAGCCAATTGAATGCGGTAAGCTGGTTCGCATCGCTTGTCCCTGACTTGTTTCAGCGTTTTGCTAGGCAGCTGGCTCTGTATAATTCTGTTGAGAGACTTGCGTCCCTCATATTGCACTTCATGAGGTAGATTTCTTGTTTCGAAAACACACCTCCGCCCCTGATGGTCGGGGCTTTAGGCTCGGCGGCCTCTGCTCTTAGTCGATTGCTGGTCCCCGGGTGCGCGCGCCTCAGATGCTGCCCGAGACCACTCTTCGTTGCGAAGGTGGCCGGGCAGTCCGGGCACGGCTCCCGCGGGCCATCATTCGACTGGGAGGGTTTAACTCCCTTGCACTTGGCATAGTGGGATGCCACCGGGCGCAGGCCGGGATAGCTGCGTCCGCACTCGTGCGAGACGGTTTGTTCCCCGTGGGTTTGTTTCGCATGTAACTCCGCATTTTTTGCAGAGTTCAGTAGGTAGTTCCTACCTTTTGCTTGACATATTTTACAAATATTGTCCGCAAACGGATAGCTAATTTTGAAAGATAAGCTTTCAACGCCATCCCTTTCACCGGTATTATCACTGGTTAAGAATTGAAGGGTAGACTCTTTAGTAACCCTTTGACTAGTTGAGACACTGGTGTCGCTGCTGACATTTGTCACACCGGTACCGCTTTCACTGGTATAAATATCACTGTTTGGTCCGATTTCAGAGCCATGTCGTTCCGGAGAATGGTGTCCTCCATATTCTCGGGAGGCGACACCTTGCCTTCCCGAGTCCGAGGCTCGGCGAATCGAAAATCGAGCAGATTCAATCACGGGCCGGGGAGCTGCTACCACCTCCGGTCCGTACCCCTATACCCGGGGTCGGGTGCGCCAGGCATGGTTTAGTCACCCTACCCTGTTACAGGTAGGGCGGTTCAGCGGGACCACGAGAAGGTACATGCCTGACTTGCGTCCCGCACCCCCTTTAGTAACTACACCTCTTTCAATCCAGGGTCGGGGGGCGACCCTCGACCCTGCCTTAAGAGCGCCATAGTTAACCCAGAAATTACGAATGTTAATGTTACGTAAGAGACGCATAAATTCGAAAGAACAACAAATACAGAATAAAAGGAGCACCAGCTGATCTTGTTCAATATTATTGTCTAAAAACAACTTGTTAGTTTCCTCAGGTTCGAACCTACTTGGTGCAGGTCAACGGCATCTGAAGTTCCCTATAGCCAACCATATCCTTGTGCTTACTTCTGTTATATTGCGATTGGCGAAATAAAATTTTCTATTCGTCTGTACAATAAATGTTATTTCATTTAACCACGATCCTTATCAACTTTAAACTATATTTAATGTCAGTTTAAATGCATGTAGATAATGTATATGTATATCTGGCCTTCATAATGAGGGACATAATCATTATCAATTTTTAGTAGACTGAGGTTTAAATACATTTCTGAAAATTGGTACAATTAGCGAATCAACATCAAACCAGTAGAATTAGCATTTTTGGAAGGTTCTATCTGTGTAATCAATATATATGCTGACCTAAATTGAAAAGCATTTGCATTGTTTCTTTCCCCCACTCCTGCGTATACAAGAAAAGAACAGTTCTAAATGATCTTGATTCATTCTTCACATACATTTCTGAAAGTTGCCTTGAACCCACAAGATCTAAAATAATTCCACATACACCCGTTTTCTTTCCCCCCTGACAAGTAAAGTAAATTACCATCACATAGCCTTTAACTCAGACTTTTCTATAGTGCTGCAAAGAGTTACTTTATTCGTTGCATTGCATGAATTTAATAGATGAAATGCTGTATCAACTGTTTTTATAAGCTTTTTGTTGCCCTCACAATACTTAAACTCTGCTAAGCCCAAATCTCTACAAAAAAATCTTTCTGCAGTTCCTTTGCAATGAAGTATGTTATGCTCTGGACCAAGTTTCCTCAATGCAGCCACAGTAAAAGAATTGAATATTTTCTGGACAATTGGCACAGATTGTCCTTCTATGCTTGAAGGATTTAAGGCTTTCAAAAACTTTGGACGTGGAATTCGCTTAAGAAACCAGCTTTTCCCATTAGGGAGGAACTTCATGAAGAAAAAGCTTTTCTGTCCAGCGTTGAAATTTTTCAGATACTTTCTGTGCTCTGGTTTCATATAGTAACATAGATGGCATGTTTCATCTTTAAATTGTACAGTTCTCCCGCCATCTTCAAAAATTGCGAAAATTGATCCTTACTATATTTCTCTTGGGGAATGTGTTTTGGCAGGAACTGTGGGATATGAGATCTCTTTTGTCCACTGCCTTTGCAGTCCTCCATGTACGTAGATCATGGAGTTGTGCTGCTGTTGATGGATCCTTAAAATTCTTACTATGATTGAGCTTGCGGAAGGCAAATTATAAGTCACATCAAGTTAGTATAACACGCAGTCTCGAGTCTGGTGCACATCGCATGCTCACAGGTCGCCGTGTGCAGTGCTTGGACACATGTCCAAACAGCTGGCAGTTGAAGCACTCGCTCGGAGCTTCTCTACACTAACCTTAATATTAAATAAATATTCTACGTCATACATGTTTAGATTCTGTGGCTTGCTTTGCAGCAGCACCACCAGGAAGAGAGGCACAGGGCACTTCTTCCGTGGATGGTTAAGCCGGTGTACAGACTCCACGTCAAACGACATCTCCTGAAGCTTTCCTTAACGTCGTCGGCGGGAGTGTCCTCTGGAAGGCCACGCATCACCACCTTCATGTGCGTTATGGCGGAATGAGTAGTAGTCGATTTTTCGCTTCACCAACTCCTTGAGGATGGTCACAGCGTCGATGACTTCGTCCGGATCCCACCTGAAACTAATTTGAAATCAGGCATAACGCTACATGCCTTGCCCATTTCCCTCGTGAAATTGTGGCAAGACCCTGTGATTTGGGCCACGTGTTGCCGTTGTACTTCCTCTTCTGCTGGTCCTCCTGGGCGACCGTGGCCAGCAACTCGAAGTTGTTGCTCGTGGCAATTCCTTCACTGCTGCTGACTTTGGCCTGGCAGATATATATTCTCCGTCTTGCGGAATAACTTTCCAGCTCTGCAATTTTTGCATCAATAACAAATTGTCGGAGTCCATTGCACTTAATGTGTTTATTAATTTAGTTCTTCAAAGAGGAAAACAAAAGTATTCAATATAATATTTTCAAAATCCACATAAAGTAGAAGTATTTTATGACATAAATGTACTTGTTTGAACATTGTTCTGTTTAGTTCAAACAAATAGTATGATTAACCTGTAAACAACAACAACATACATGTGTTATTAAATTTGTATTGAATTGTCATACACAGACAATTTTTGAACACTTTTACTTACTTTAAAATGCGTGTAGCCAAATGCAGGAAGGCAGTCATACGCCTTCCAATAATCAGTAATGATAGTCGTCCCAGGAAGGACCCACTTCTGAATGATCGGAATAAGCGTATTTGCATTCCTTAAATGGACAATTTCCATAAATACTTTCCCCGTATTTCTTTCAAAGCCACCAAGAACCCGTTGTCCAGAGATAGTTCGCCCTTTTCCATATTTTTCTCGCCCAAATTTTGATTCATCTTTGCCACCCAAGGGCTGTCTTTTTTTAATAAAAGCATCATACGCGACTTCCCTACAGAAAGAAGACCAATCTGCTGAAGTTGTTGGACTTATCTCTAATTCCCTTAATATAAAATTTACGGGCAGATTGCAAACCCAGAAATAAACAAATCTTAAAATGTCTGTTACTTTCAATTTTGATTTATCAAAAAATGTCCCAGACATTAAAGTTGCCCGATGTTGGCATAGTTTCCTCCTCCTTTGTTTTAGTACATAGTTTTTACATGCCCACATATAACCTTCTTCATATTTATTGTTCACTGCCAGTTGCATTTTCCCCCCACATGTACTACAAAGGTACTTTCCCTCCTCCGGTATTACTTTTAATACTTGCAACTGCTCCACTAAATGTTCTTTGTTATTCGCCATTGCGTTAATCTTGGAAAGATTAGTTTGCTGTAATGGAAAGGAAATGAAAGAATTAAAGAGAGATAGTTTCAAAGCACATACAAATTATGTTAAGTATATTAGAAAATATTCATGAATTAGTCTATCAATGTTTATTTCTCTTTGAACAAAGTGTAATTAAAGTTGCAATATTATATTTGGATTTCACAACATACTGGTTAATCTAAGGAAACCATTTTCATTTTTATATAGACACCATAAAATAAATACACATTTATTACCCTTAGACTTGATGAGGTAGTAATTTACATTACAACAAACATGTAAGGTGTAAATTTAATATACCTCATACTGAAAAGTGCAAGTAATGATAGCAGTGAAGGATTTTATCAATTTGTGGCATATTCATCTGTGAAATATTTACAAAGCTTGTTTAAAAGGTCATTACATAATAGATACAGCATGTGTGAGTTATTTACCAGCTAAAACAATTTCGTTGAAAAACTTTTCACGGTACCATTTCTTGCCATCAACTGGTGAAATACAGTCATTAACATGGGGATTTACTGCGTTCCTCTTCACATACATCATAATCAAGGGAGAAGACATTTAATACTGATGGTTTCCCCCACTTCTATGTATTGAAGCAGAGGACAGTTCCAAGTGATCCTGACTGATTCTTCTTGTTTATTTAAAGTTTAGTAATGGAAAATCGTTCCGCACACATGCGAGGGTTGCCTTAAACCAATAAGATCTAAAAGAATCCCACATACGTCCATTTAATATGTATTGATAGTTCGAGTCAGTAATAAACAAACTGATTGATATTCTCAACTAAACGATTCCCCTGAAAAGTTTTCCCTGTACTTGAAATCATTGATGAATAATTTTCAGGGATCTTTAGGGGGCTATGAATTATTAATCTAATTTAAATGAGACATCTAAAGTTGCTCTTTCCCTCACTGTGCCTCTTAGTTATTCTACCTTTCACATATTTCATAAACTGATCATAATTTTTATGCTTTACTAAATTCAGCAATTCATTTAAACCCTTATCAACTCTTTTCCCCCCTCCAAAAGAATGTTTCATGGACCATATTAGTATTGATTTTCGCCTTCAACCTGAAACATTAAGCATGCTTTAAGCATCTCAGGTCTGTGAAAATAATGTTACGAAATAATTCTGAAACCTTGCAGTATGGAAATAATCCTGCAGGAAGTTCCCGAAAATTTAATAAGAATTCCTTCAATTTCACTTCATTTCATTCATACATTAATGTCTTTAGAGTATAAAACTTTGTTCCCAATTTCGGGCTTCAAATAATTCAGATTATTTTCCCATGCTCTGTCCACATGCCAAGCACACAACAAGTGTTTGTCTCAAGAACCCTGAAACATTTATCCAAGCTTTTTAAACATTGAGCACAGTCACTCATGAAAATGCTTGGTCTCGAGGAGGAAGGAAGAACTGACTTAATACAATTACAAGAAATAGTAAGAAAGGTTGTGTGTGTTGTGGTGGATTTGGGGATGAAATAATTGTTAGTAATCAATTTGGATTAGGAAATGAAAATAAATGAAATGAACGACGTATTGCCGCGTACGTACGTCACGGATGAGGTATAGTGAGTGTTCCACACTCTTTGACTCTTGTAAGTTTTCGTAGTCCCGTCGTGTGGACGTGCATTTGTCCCGGCGGCTTGTAGCGCGCCATGAACTCACGGTTCAGCTCGCCGTGATTGTAGTCCACTGTGGGCGGCAGGACATGGGCAGTGTCTGTTGTGGTGGGCTGGACTGTGTCCATGTGCTGGCTTGGGCTTGGGAATTAGCCCGTGTAGCGTTGTTCATGACGAGTTCTGTCGGGGCTTTGAGGTGTTTGGCTTGTTAATGATGAAGGGAGAGACTCCATGTAGGGGAACTCCTTGCCATTCGGCAGACTGTGCAGCCAGGATTGGAGCGGCTGCAACACTTGATGACTCCAGGCTGCGGGTCGAGCGTAGTGGGGAAGCCATCCTTCCGATCGGCCACCGGTTTTTAAAGTAGTTTCTTTCCTTCTTTTAGATTTCCGGTAGCCTCAGGGAGGACTTGGGTATGTTCTAAAAGCACCTAGAGTACGCGCAGTTATCCCACGTGAAGGCGCCGCTGGCACTGATAAATCCCTACTCTAACTCTGGGCTAGCCCCCAACAAGGTAAAGAAGACTTGCTCGGTGTTCCGCTTTCCTCGGATGAGGAAGTCCCGTAGATGTTGCTCCGACCAGGGCCAGGAAGCAACTGTGTATGTGAGGGAGCACTGGGCTTCCTCCCTTTGTCTCCCCGTTAGGCAGCAACCTTTGTCTCGCTGCGATTCAGCGTCGCCAAAGAGTTACTTTATTGCCCCTAAGCACTGGTGTCTTATTCGTTGCATTGCAGGAATTTAATAGATGAAATGCTGTATCAACTGTCTTTATTAACTTTGTTGCCCTCGCAATACTTAAATTCTGCCCTGGTTCTGAAGGACTTTCCAAGGACGCGATTAAGTCCTCGAACAATTACAATAACTTCGCTGCCTGTAGGATATTTTTCTGCACTCATTTTTCTTGTAATTTCTCCAAATGGTTGCAGAACCAAAAATAAACCACCGCGTAAAGTCGCCATTTCCTCCGTGGTCCATTGTGGCAGATGGTTGGCTTCTAGCAATGCCAAAGTCATCTTCAAGCTCCACAAACCGTTGGATCATGAAAAACGTGGAATTACACCTGGTTTTTTAAACGTGTCATTTATATTCTGAATAATTCGCGACTAGTTGTGCTCCTTTTAGAATAAGCAAATATTACTTTAACTTGTAATTGTGAAGCCAATTCACAATTAAAGTAATCGTGTGAGCGAAAGAAGTAAAGTTTAGCCACCAAAGCTGATCCTTTATCTCCACAAAACAAGGACTTTATTTCGAAGGCTAAATTTGGCTGCAATTTCGTTCACAGCAGCTGCTAAATTTCTGGTAGTTTCTCGCAGGACAATGAACCACCTTCATTTCAAAATTGTAAATCAAGTGTACAGGACCTATATATGATTCCGTCCACATGCCACTTTGTGCTGAATTTGGCAACGTTGGGTTCACCTGCAGACCCTCCTGCACTTGACCAGGGCTACTTGTGGACCCTGGTGGTTCATATGCTTTCTTAAATTCGTAACCGTCGAATTAAAACAGCGTAACTGTCCCCCAAATATCACACTTTGCCATCTTCTTGATTTACCTTTCTTCGACATAAGCAGGCAGACAGGAATCTAGAATTGAAAATTAAGTAAAAAATGTAAATAATAGAGAAGCAACGAAATAAATTATCAGAACATTGCCATGAATTACCCTTCAAATCGTTCAAGTCTTACAATACCCCAAAAATCTGCTACATACAATTAGGTTCAGTGATAATCTTGTACCTTTCAAACCTCGGCATCCTTTATCCTTGCAAAGTTCGCGAATCTCCGATCGTTTTGAGAATTAACTTAATATCGTTGACGTTGACCTTATGAAGGACAATTTGACGATTGAATATTATAATGAAAGTAAACGGTCGTAAATAATCACTAACGTTTTTGGTATCATTTCTCATATTAAGGAAGAAACGATGAGATCAGATACTAATTAATAGAGAAAAAGATTGTTTTTCTTTTAACGTTAGACATGTCGATGTTATTCGTGAATTATGATTTCTACATCCTGAGTTATAAACAAGACTAGCCAGAAAACTCGCAGCTGGTTTTCAGTCCTGAAGCTGTAGTCTGTCAAACATTAATTTACCTTATCAATAGATGTCAGATGACTAATTGGCAGAGTGTGTACCGCGTACACAGTCTTGGCAGAATTGTCGGTATACTTTCCGAGTCGACGTTGTCATAATTGTGCGTTCCTGGACGAACTCCACTTTGTAATGTTAGGGCACATTCCCGAGCGTTTTCTGCTGGTCTCGAACCCAACCCTGTCACAACATTGCAGTTTCGTTACAAGCACAACGCACGTCCGTACCTTCATAGGCATCCACACTCCTCCAAACGCCTATGGAAGATTTAAAGGCATACTGTTACAAACATCCTCACTTAATAGGTCAACAGGAATGAACGGAACTATTTACCCGCTTCCTAACAAATCTGACACCGTGCCATTGTTGTGAGGGAAACCATGGTAAAGTAACAATTACCGCCTCTACAGATATTCCATCTGACGTAGGGAGAACGTAATAGCTAACGTTAGATGGTACGGGCTATCTCGCGGACATGAAGGAAGGCTGCCACTTGGGCAGCATAATAAGTTGGGGTGGTAGGAATATTTACAGCAACAAAGGCATGTAAGGAAATACTTCTTTCTCGTGTAAGTCATACAAGTAAGTATATTTCGAATTCAAACTACATTCCAGTAGGGCATGGGACTTTTATTTTTTTCATTTTGATTTATAGCCCGTTTTCTGGGTTACTATAACAGGCCGTGTTATTCACGGTTTTGGTTCCATTTTTTGCATCATGTGTTATAATTATTATCTCCTTTTTTTTTCAACTAATAACGTACTTAAAGCTACTTAAAAATACTACTTAACATTAGGGGATAGGGAATGGGGGGAACCCAGGTTTGTAAAGTATTATTTATTTTTTATGTATTTTCTCTCTTTTTTAATCTTCCACAACCTCTTTGCCTCGCCGGTGCGAGTTGCCCGTCCCTAGCCACGTGGAGGCGGGTTGCGCTACCTAGCGAGACCGCAATTTTTTTTTTTTATAAACTGGGTTGGGGAAATTTGGGGAGAAGAGAGGTTTGGTTTGGTTTCTGTTACAATGCTGGTTTTTACTTCTACTGTTTAATTAATATGGTTTTAAATACTGACTATTTTAACATATTTTATTTTAATATTATTCTGAGGAGGGGAACAATCTGTTTTGGGGAGTGTCGTGTGCGGCAATACATTCATGACGTTTCCACTCCTGCCTGTTGCTATGTTACTTACTGCGCGTATGTGCAGGAGAGTCTCCCTTTTCAGTAGCCGGCCTCGAGTAGCTTCTTTTGTGAAGGAGTCGAGGCCCTGGCCATAGCCTTTCTCCACCATCACCTGGGATCCAGGTGATGCGGGTGACTAGCCGGCTGACTGATACATATCACAATTTTGTTATTGTATTTTTGTTGTTTCTAGACTGATCCCCTCCTGTTAAATTCTAGTTTATATTATCTATCCTAATATTAATGTAAATTATACTAATATTATTTCAATAAATGAATGTTGCCTGCCAGTCGCAGTCCGTTCGGTTCCTGGTGTTTCCACGGTCCAGAACAGACTGAGTCTGGCTGGTATTAATCTCCTCTCCTGGACACCCAGAGGAATCTCCTCTTGTTCTGGGTTGGAACAGTAGGAGCTCGCACGTGTGCTTCTGTAGGTGTTCTGCTCCTGGTGTTGTGCGGAATAGTAAGGGTCGCGTCTTCCGATGATGGGGTTTGATTCACAGTTTAAGTTTTATCTGACTTAAATTTTTCTAGTTCCAGACGAGATACCTGATTTGCTAGATCTTCTAAAATTAGGGTGTGGTTGGGGTTTCTTATTATCTCCCAAGTGGGAATTTTGTTTATTAGATTTTGTTTGCCTGGATCCAAATTGTATGCGGGACATTCAAGGACCACGTGCTCTGGAGAGCTGGTTCAAGAGCAGCTACATAGAGTAGGTGCTCCCCCATTAATTTCTCCCAGATATAGGCCATAAGGGCCATGACCTGAGAGAAAGTGTATCAAGCCCTTTGTGGGTTGCAGGTGGCTCATGGTGAGACGCTCTCTCACGCTTGGCAGGAGATGGTAAACTCTTCTGCCCTTTGTGGATGCGTCCCATCGTTCTTGCCAGAGATCTAAAATTGCTTCTTTCAGCTGAGCTGTATTATTTACATCTCTGCCAAGAATTTCTATAATTTTGAGGTGGTTATTCTTCTTGAGCCAAAATTGAGCCCCCCTGCCTCTCACTTCTAGGTCTAAAGGAGCTATACCTAGTAGGACGTTCAGAGTGTCCGTAGCAGTTGTACTGAATGCCCCGGATACTCTTAGCATCGTCTTTCTTTGGATCTGGAGGATTTGTCCCGATGGCTTGACCAATTTTAGTCTATGGGCCCAAACGCTGGCAGCATAGGAAGTAATAGCTACCAGGATTGAGTCATGAAGAAGTTTGAACGTTTTAAGAGGGAGACGAAATTTTGTAATCGCGATACTATTTATTTTGTTCATGATTTTTGTACTTTTGAGTTTTACCTGGTTTATGTGTTCGGTAAAGGTACCTCCTTCATCCAGCCAGATGCCAAGATATTTGAAAGTTTTGGATCTTTTTATGCAGTTATTGTTAATTTTGATGCTGGGGTTCCGGGATAGTGAGCCTTTTAATATCAGGTAGCTCGTCTTTTGTTCCGAAATGTTTAATTTACTTCCCGTACACCAGGAGCTTACAGTTTGCATGCACACTTTTGTTTTATTTTCTAGCTCTAACCTTGAGCTGCCCTCCACCATGACAACAATGTCGTCGGCGTACGCCACAGTGTCCAGAGCTTCTGGAAGCGTTCTCATTGCTTTTAATAGAGGCTCGAGGCATAAGTCCCAGAAAATGGGGCCACAAACAGAGCCCTGTGGGCAGCCTTTAGTTGTTCTCTTTGTTATGCTAAGCTCTGGGCACTGCAGCGTCACGCGTCTGTCACTGCAATAATTTTGGATAAGTACTAAGAGAGGGGACGGGCAGCTCAACGCCTTGAGACTCTCGATCAGTGAGGGCCACCAGAGATTGTCAAACGCCCCAGCGATGTCAATGGAAACACTAAGTACATATTTGCTCCCTGAACTTTGAGTGGAGTTTATTACTCTGTTCATTGCGTCTTCAGTAGAGCACCCCTTACGGAAGCCATATTGATTATCGCATATCCCCATCAAATTTCTTATTTCAGTGATTCTTTTACAGATAAGTTTTTCCCCGATTTTTCCTAGTGCGTTTATGAGGCAAATGGGCCTATATGATTTTGGGTCTGTCTTGTCTCTATCCTCTCCTTTCAGCAGGACTATCAGAGTTGACTCCTTCCAGCAATCCGGAAATTTACCCTGAGCCAGGCAAGCGTTGAGAAGACCGCACACGATCGGCGCGATCTTGCCACAGATGGCCTGGATCATTTCGTTTAAAATTCCATCTGGGCCCGGAGCTTTTCCTTTTTTTAAATTTTGGATGATCTCTATTACTTCGTATGTATTAAAAGGTTCTATAAGTCTATTATTTATTACCAGATTTTTGCTATTTGCTCTAATTTCTTTTTGAAGTTCAGATTCTCCAATTTCCGTATCGTCTGGCAGGAGCCTCCTCATCAGTAGTTCTGCTGAGGATTTCCAGTCTGTGGTGAATTGACCATCTTCTTGTCTCATGGTCGATAGAAAGGATGGGACTGTATGGCAACAGCTTCTGTGTCCCTCAAAAAACTTATCCAGATTGTCATTAGATGAAGACAAATGTAATATAAAACATGAGGAATGCTGTTTATTTCTAAACTGAGAAAAGTATGTACAAATCATATTACATGCCATGGGTATTGAGAAATGTGGGACACAGAAATCCTAAAGGTAAAAAGTCTATGTGAATCAGAAAATTGGATCAAGACAACCGTGTTCAATCTGTAACCAAATGGGCAAGGAAGGAACAACTCACATTGTCCCACACAGTACATTTAAACAAAAAGCCTTGAAAAATTGCAACAAAATAAACCTAAAATCAAATAACTGCAAAAGCAAAGACTGACAACAATAATACTAAGTACCCAAGAATAGGAAACTGATAATGGTCTATATTTGCAAATATGAAGACAGGAGGTGAAAGTGCTCTTATTGTTGAAATGAATACTCGATGGAGTTAATGGAACAGAACCAAAGGATCAGAGTAACATAAATCTGAGGAGATATATCTGAAATTTAGAAGGAACAACTTACTGTCCAGTTTTTTATGGCAATTCCATGGCTGAACTTGAAGAGTAATTAGTTATTACAATAGCATACAAGTTCCTGCAAATAAAACGTTTGCCCAGCCAGCTAAAGGTGTATGAAGACAAGAACTTTAAAAAAAGGAATACAATTTATTGTAACAAAAAAATATAAACGTTTCATATAACAGTTTTCTCAATGTCACTCTCACCAGGAATAAGATATTCAATGACCAATGTTTACATTCTGTGTACAAGAGTCTCTCTTCTTTATGAAAAACTTGCATAATTTGCCTGTCTCGAGGGTGCGGATTTACGCAATTTGGCTGCAATGAGCTTCCCAAACACATGACATGACACTCATCATCCTGCTGCCTGCATCCAGCCGTGCTTCTGTCGTGCTCCCTCGTTCTCTTTCGCTTGGGTGTGGAAGTAGCTCATTAAAATGAGTCATACAGTTGGGTATTTAACAACTTACATTTATTTTACTCTTTAAACAAAGAAAAATTGGAGAATGAAACTAAAGTTTGGACGAATGCAGCAAAGTTCAAATTAAAAAGTTTATAATGATGGAACATCAACAGCTAAAGTTTTATACGAGATGAAACATTGTTTAGTTAATTATTTAAGTAAAATAAAAACTGACAATGATTGTGTTCCAACTTGTTCATTGATTATTAAGGTTTTATATTTTACCATTTTCCCTATTCAGTCAATGTTCCACAGTAATGACAAAAAAAGAATTTTCTAATCACACATACCTCAATGTTTTGAGAAGTGCTGAGTGACC
This sequence comes from Eucriotettix oculatus, assembly GCA_034510155.1. Taxonomy (NCBI): domain Eukaryota; kingdom Metazoa; phylum Arthropoda; class Insecta; order Orthoptera; family Tetrigidae; genus Eucriotettix; species Eucriotettix oculatus. The sequence goes on along the minus strand of CM067376.1, from coordinate 6,660,539 downwards.
TTCTTTCAACGGTTTTATCCTTTAAAAAACACAGTGCATCGTATGCGAACCACTTTGAGTCTGTCTCAGCATCCGCTTCTATAGCAAAAGATTTAATAATGATGATAATGAATGACTACAGTTTCGTGTGGTTGATTTTGTCGAACCAAAAATTTATCTACTGATAAAACATTGCAAAACGTACTACAAAATATCTTCGGCTACCCATAAACAGTGAAAAAATTGCTTAAATTCACTACAACACGCGGCGTGGTCGAGTTTGAATAAGACCATGCATAACATAAAGTACAACTTTATTAAAGTAATGGTAAGTAAATTTCAGCAATTTGTAATTAGTTTATATCATGTACTAAATACATATGAAATCATTAAAAAAATTATTAACTTGCTCACGTCTTCCACTACCGACGTTGCTCAATTTATTTTTTTCCCTTCGAAACGAAGCTAGAAGGGATGACCACTTCTTCCCAACGTCTTCCAGCGGCAAAGAGAATTCTTCCGAAATCTCCATGCAGCTGTCTCTCCTTTTAAATTTATTGCAATGGTCTTTCAACCTCAACAGCTTCAATAAATTTCAGAGTCCGCTCTTGGGACCAATCGGACGTTGTCATTATCTTGAAGTTGTATCGCAAATGATGGAGACAGTCAAAGACACGAGCCAAGGAGCCTGCTATGATTATCTCTGATGCAAGGCAAAGAGCTCGGCTCGTCTCTCGTCCACACTACGAGGCACGCGAACCGATGCATTCCTTTGATGTTTCGTCAAAATACCGACAACAGATGGAAAACAATCATGGCTGATCTAGCGCATGCGCACATCCTCGTGCTCGGTTCGTTGCTCGCAAGTGTGGACACGGCTTTATTGAATACAGAATGGAGTTAATGGAACAGAACCAAAGGATCATAGTAACATAAATCTGAGGAGATTTATCTGAAATTTAGAAGGAACAACTTACTGTCCAATTTTTTATGGCAATACCATGATGGCTGAACTTGAAGAGTAATTACATCTACATGGCTTCTGTGATGCATGTGATGTGAGAGGCAATATGAAGACAGCTTTAAGGTGAAAAGAAGAAAGAGGTGGTCATAATGTCGCCAAACCATAGTAGCACAATAACGGCACGGGGTGACTTGATGTTCTCTTGTGAGTGTACAAAAGACCTCGAGTACTTATTAAACCACTGAAAGAGGTAAGAGATAAAATCTAAATTGTATATAGTTTATCAAATCAGCGTCAAAACAGGAGAACTCGAGAAAAGTCAACAAAACCCACAAGAAACCTTTTGAAGTGGTTTATGCACCTTCGGAAGACAATCTCACTGATACTTCCAGTAAACCTATTTCTCAAGCAACGGATCATAACTTCACCAAATAGTTACTTTCCCTTCAATAAATTTGCCCTGCATTCATTTCACAAGATGGACGTCACAGGACACATAGATTTGCTAAGTTCATACAACTTTTGGCTCACTTGACGTCTGCTGAGATCCGGTGGTAGGCGCTGACAGCTATGACCTCCCCGTTGCCTCGATGGTTGTTGTCGGTGGCACTTCTTCACGTTGATGGTCACTCCTCCTCCTGTCACTGCGATAGAAGGTTTCAGGTGCGTTTCTGTAACTGAACAAACATAAATATTTTCATTAGTGAGGAACTGCCTAAACTCGTCGGACTGCTTAAATATGCCATTGGCGTTCCACGTACAGAAACACAACTAACGGATATTGAAACCCATAAGTTGGCACTGCAAGTGGTTGCCCAGCAGCTGTGCGTTTCCCCATCATTGCCTGGCACATTTGTCCGAACATTTGGGTCACCATTGTCATTACTTGCGTGATCATGGCCTGCATCTCCTTGCGGAAATCGGCCATGATTTCGTTGACACCGTCTAGTGTCATCTGGGGTTCCTGTGGCTGGTGTCGTCTGCTGGACCTCCTCGTCTCGGAATGGCAGGTGGTGGAGGCATTGTTGGAGGGTCTTCCCTCGGTGCTGCTGGCTTTCTTCGTAGACGCTCTGGCTCTGGGGCAGGACTTTTGATATTTGGGGCAACCCTCCAGTTTGCAGAGTGTCCCTCCGTGTCGCAGTTCGCGCACTTCAGAGCAGCTCGATCCTCTGTTTTTGGCTTTGTGCAGTCTCGAGTCTGGTGCACATCGCACGCTCACAGGTCGCCGTGTGCAGTGCTTGGACACATGTGCAAACAGCTGGCAGTTGAAGCACTGCGGGGGACCTCGACTAGCTCGGAGCTTCTCTACACTAACCTTAATATGAAATAAATATTCTACGTCATAGATGTTAAGATTCTGTGGCTTGCTTTGCAGCAGCACCACCAGGAAGAGAGGCACAGGGCACTTCTTCCGTGGATGGTTAAGCCGGTGTACAGACTCCACGTCAAACGACATCTCCTGGAGCTCCTCCTTAACGTCGTCGCCGGGAGTGTCCTCTGGAAGGCCACGCATCACCTCCTTCACGTCCTTGATGGGGGAATGAGTATAGTACTCGTAGGACGACTACGTCACCATCTTCAACGAGTTGGTGAAGCGAAAAATCGTCTTGGGCCGGATCCGGATCCCACCTGAAACTAATTTGAAATCAGGCATAACGCTACATGCCTTGCCCATTTCCCTCGTGAAATTGTGGCAAGACCCTGTGATTTGGGCCACGATCGGGGGGATCGTGTAGCCCTTGTACTTCCTCTTCTGTAGGTCCTCCTGGGCGACCGTGGCCAGCAACTCGAAGTTGTTGCTCGTGGCTATTTCCTTCACAGCCCCGTTCTGGACCAGCGTGAAGCCGTCCTCTCGGTGTATCCTGATGTCGTTCCCTGCTGCTCTACCGGTGCTTTCAATATTATTGTCTAAAAACAACTTGTTAGTTTCCTCAGGTTCGAACCTACTTGGTGCAGGTCATCGGCATCTGAAGTTCCCTATAGCCAACCATATCCTTGTGCTTACTTCCGTTATATTGCGATTGGCGAAATAAAATTTTCTATTCGTCTATATAATAAATGTTATTTCATTTAACCACGATCCTTATCAACTTTAAACTATATTTAATGTCAGTTTAAATGCATTTAGATAATGTATATGTATATCTGGCCTTCATAATGTGGGACATAATGATTATCAGTTTTTAGTAGACTGAGGTTTAAAAACATTTCTGAAAATTGGTACAATTAGCGAATCAACATCAAACCAGTAGAATTAGCATTTTTGGAAGGTTCTATCTGTGTAATCAATATAAATATATTTATATATATATATAAATTGAAAAGCATTTTCATTGTTTGTTTCCCCCACTCCTGCGTATACAAGAAAAGAACAGTTATAAATGATCTTGACTCATTCTTCACATACATTTCTGAAAGTTGTCTTGAACCCACAAGATCTAAAATAATTCCACATACACCCGTTTTCTTTCCCCCCTGACAATAAAGTAAATTACCATCACATAGCCTTTAACTCAGACTTTTCTATAGTGCTGCAAAGAGTTACTTTATTCGCTGCATTGCATGAATTTAATAGATGAAATGCTGTATCAACTGTCTTTAATAACTTTGTTGCCCTCACAATACTTAAACTCTGCTAAGCCCAAATCTGCAAAAAATCGTTCTGCAATTCCTTTGTAATGAAGTATGTTATGCTCTGGACCAAGTTTCCTCAATGCGGCCACACTAAAAAAAAATCGAATATTTTTTGGGCAATTGGCACAGATTGCCGTTCTCAGCTTGAAAGATTTAAGGCTATGGACGTGGAATTCTCTTAAGAAACCAGCTTTTCCCATTAGGGAGGAACTTCATGAAGAAAAAGCTTTTCTGTCCAGCGTTGAAATTTTTCAGATACTTTCTGTTGTGGTTTCATATAGTAACATAGATGGCGTGTTTCATGTTTGGATTGTACAGTTCTCCCGCCATCTTCAAAAATTCCGAAAATTGATCCTTACTATATTTCGAGAATGTATTTTGGTTTTTAGACTGTTTCTAATCTTGGTCATTCCGAACTTCGCATCACAGGAAGTCTCTTTATTTGCTGAGAGAACTTACTCTCGTCTGATTAATTCTCACATTTACCGAAAATTGATCCTAATTACCTAATTATATTTCTTTAGGAGAATGTATTTTGCCAGGTACTGTGGGATGTGAGAGCTCTTTCGTCCATGGTGATTTCATAACCTTATGACATTGGAGAGCGGGATAGAAATGAAATAGGTCTGTAATTTTTGGCCTTGGGAAAGACCACAATTTTAGCGGTCTTCCAGGAGTCTGGAAAGTAATAGTTTTTCAGAAAACAATTTAATAGGTCTGTAAGGTGGAAAATGTCTAAGGCACTTGAGGGTTTCCCTAGCTTATCAATTGCTGATGCATGGCTTTATCTCCGATATCGTGCACAGGCGTGTCGAGTGCCGCTTCTAATCATAGTTTTCACCTTTAAGGTCTTGGAATTGTTTATCGTGGGACTTATCTACATCCTTGACCTCGCAACCGTCTTGTAAAGCGTGATGCTTTGGTCTCTCTTGAGGTCAGACGCTTGTCCATTGGACTTTGGCGGATCTCGGCTGTCAGAGGAACGCGATCTCGTGTTTCGATAGAATATCGATAGGAAGGGAAAGGAAGAATTCAAAGGAAAGGAAGATAGGAAAGATTGTTTGGGTCCGTGATTGCCTTGACAATCAGATCAGAGTCTGGTGTTAGAAGTAATAACGCAACACTCAAGAGGTAAGTAAAGTATATTAAGAGAAAAGTGTGGAGTAGACCAGGACCTAGCCGACAATCAACAGAAGACTGTCCAGATTCTCCCGAACTTTCCAAGGAGGGGGCAAATCTTCATACATCAAACCCACGCAGTTTTGAAGTGGGGATCCAATGAGAAATTATAAATGGCTGCCAAAAGTAGTTGACTTGCATTCTCACGCTTGGGTCAGGATGTTAGTTGAAACTGCAGAGTTTTCGATGAGCTAAGCCAGACATTCGTCGCCACACACTGGCCGCATGGATCGTCTTGCATCCTGTCTGCGCTTAAGCTCCTTCTTCAATAAATAATAATTTAGATTCCCTCAAATGATATTACAGCGATATCTGGTTGTCACGTGCCCAGCCAGCGACGTGTTTGATTTCTATCTCAACGTCCACAGCAACAGCGACGTCTAACCTCGGAGTTCCTACTCCGCGTTGATATAGATGTGAACTTTCCTGAAACATGCTAACGTTTGTCATAGCTAAATGTCGCAAATTTGAAGTAATGGTTTACCTTACTCTTCAATGTTGTTGCCAACATTGCATCCTGAACTTTCAATAATTCTTCACATTCATTAATTCATACCAATGTGCTGCTGCTGAGGTTTCTTCTCGCCGTCTACGGTGCGCCCTTCCTATTATCTAGAATGATTAAGGATTTAAATATGTAGGATATTTAAATATTTGTGTAAATAAATGAATTTACAGGAAGATCGAACGGGATCGTATCGTCCTAGTGCCGTGGCAACTGCGGCAGAATCTATCAGAGATTCGGAGCAATATTTCCCATAGCTGCTCGACTGCGGACATTTCCCTGACGTATTTT
>CM067376.1:6631535-6654887 GCA_034510155.1 Eucriotettix oculatus | reverse complement strand
ATTCTATTCCATAGAGCAGGCCACCAGAGGTTATCGAAGGCGCCAGAGAAGTCAATGGAAATACCTAGAACATACTTGTGACTAGAGATCTGAACACGTGAGAGTACCCTGTTTATGGCGTCCTCTGTTGATCTGCCCTTGCGGAAGCCATACTGATGTGTGCTCATCCCCACATAACCTCTAAAGGTTTGTAATCGATTGCACATAACCCTTTCTAGGATTTTCCCTACTGCGCTCAGGAGGCATATTGGCCTATATGACTTGGGGTCCGTTCTGTCTTTATCTTCGTCTTTTAGCAGTATTACCATGTTTGACTCCTTCCAGCAATTTGGAAATCTACCTTGCGTTAGACAGGCATTCGCGAGTCCACACATAACAGGTGTTAACTTGTTTTCCAGTATTTGGATCATTTCATTGGTAATCCCATCAGGACCCGGGGCTTTTTTCTTTTTGAGGCTGCGAATTATGTTTTTTATTTCTCCTTCATGGAAGGGTTCCACAGCATTTATGTTACTATATGGTGCCAAGCTCCGTTCCCTGATTAGGATTTGATCCTCATTTTCATTTTGAGTGCTATCATCTGGAAGGAGTCTTCGCATTAGTAATGCCCGTGGGTATGGGACTTTTTTTTTTCCGTTTTAAATTTATAGCCCGTTTTCTGGGTTACTATAACAGGCCGTGTTATTCACGGTTTTGGTTCCATCATTGCACCATGTGATATAATTATTATCTCCTTTTTTTTTACAAATAATAAGAAAACTAATATAGTACTTAAAGCTACTTAAAATTACTACTTAACATTAGGGGAGGGGAATAGGGGAACCCAGGTTTGTAAAGTATTATATATTTTTATGTGTTTTCTCTCTATTTTTTTTTGAATTTATTTATTTATTTTTATTTATTTTATTTATTTTATTTTTTAATCATCCACAACCTCTTTGCCTCGCCGGTGCGAGTTGCCCGTCCCTAGCCACGTGGAGGCGGGTTGCGCTACCTAGCGAGACCACATTTTTTTTTTAACAAAACTGGGTTGGGGAAATTTGGGGGAGGAGAGGTGTGGTTTGGTTTCTGTTGCAATGCTTGATTATACTTCTACTACTTTTAATTAGTGTGGTTTTAAATTCTGACTATTTTAACAAATTTCATTTTAATTATATTCTGAGGAGGGGAACAGTCTAATTTGGGCAGTGACGTGTGCGGCATTACATTTATGCCTTTTCCGCACCTGCCTGTTGCTGTGTTGCTTACTGCGCGTAGGTGCAGGAGAGTCTCCCTTTTCAGTAGCCGGCCTCGAGTAGCTTCTTTGTGAAGGAGTCGAGGCCCTGGCCGTAACCTTCGTCCTGCAGCTACGCTACCGATGACTGCTTAGTCAGCCAGCTCCGGAGTCCGGTCTCCACCATCGCCTGGGATCCAGGTGATGCGGGTGACTAGCCAGCAGACTGATACATATTACAACTTTGTTATTGTATATTTAATGTTTCTAGACTGATTCCCTCCTGTTAAATTCTAGGTTATATTATCTATCCTAATATTACTGTTAATTATACTAATATTATTACAACAAATGATTATTGTCTGCCAGTCACAATCCGTTCGGTTCCTGGTGTTTTCACGGTCCAGAACAGACTGAGACTGGCTGGTATTATTCTCCTCTCCTGGACACCCAGAGGAATCTCCTCTTGTTCTCGGTTGGAACAGTAGGAGCTCGCACGTGTGCTTCTGTAGGTGTTCTGCTCCTGGTGTTGTGCGGGTTAGTAGGGGTCGCGTCTTCCGAAGATGGAGTTTGATTCACGGTTTGAATTTTATCTGATTTAAATTTTTCTAGTTCCAGACGAGATACCTGATTTGCTAGATCTTCTAAAATTTGGGTGTGATTGGGGTTTCTTATTATTTCCCAAATGGGTATTTTGTTTATTAGGTTTTGTTTGCCTGGATCCAAATTGTATGCGGGACATTCAAGGACCACGTGCTCTGGTGAGCTGGTTCTAGAGCAGCTACATAAAGTAGGTGCTTCCCCATTAATATCTCCCAGATATAGGCCATAAGGGCCATGACCTGAGAGAAAGTGTATCAAGCCCTTTGTGGGTTGCAGGTGGCTCATGGTGAGACGCTCTCTCACGCTTGGCAGGAGATGGTAAACTCTTCTGCCCTTTGTGGATGCGTCCCATCGTTCTTGCCAGAGATCTAAAATTGCTTCTTTTAGCTGAGCTGTATTATTTACATCTCTGCCAAGAATTTCTATAATTTTGAGGTGGTTATTCTTCTTGAGCCAAAATTGAGCCCCCCTGCCTCTCACTTCTAGGTCTAAAGGAGCTATACCTAGTAGGACGTTCAGAGTGTCCGTAGCTGTTGTACTGAATGCCCCGGATACTCTTAGCATCGTCTTTCTTTGGATCTGGAGGATTTGTCCCGATGGCTTGACCAATTTTAGTCTGTGGGCCCAAACACTGGCAGCATAGGAAGTAATAGCTACCAGGATTGAGTCATGGTAAAGTTTGAACGTTTTAAGGGGGAGACGAAATTTTGTAATCGCGATACTATTTATTTTGTTCATGATTTTTGTACTTTTGAGTTTTACCTGGTTAATATGTTCGGTAAAGGTACCTCCTTCATCCAGCCAGATGCCAAGATATTTGAAAGTTTTGGATCTTTTTATGCAGTTATTGTTAATTTTGATACTGGGGTTCCGGGATAGTGAGCCTTTTAATAACAGGTAGCTCGTCTTTTGTTCCGAAATGTTTAATTTACTTCCCGTGCACCAGGAGCTTACAGTTTGCATGCACACTTTTGTTTTATTTTCTAGCTCTAACCTTGGGACTGGGAGAAATAGCCGGGGGAAGATGAAAATAATACCATATTTTCTCTTACTCTCCCCAGGGTATATTGTCTGTTTTTCTATGCCAAATGCTGTTTTGTAACTTTCCGTCTTAATTGATCCTTGGGGAAAACTATTGCTATCCGTTACGTTTAATAAGTAATTGGCCTTAATTTTAATACTTAGACTATTCATTAAATGTAATGTATTACCTTTTTTTCAATTTAAAACTAAAAATGTTTAATTAATTAAATAAAATTGTTTGCCTTTGTATGACGTGTTCAATTTTTTTAATAATATTAGTGACTAAAAAACACCACCAAAAGGCTCGCCTCAACTTGACATGTAATATTCGTCCACCCACGGTTATTGGCGCCAAATCAAATTCTATTCCCTTAGTTATAAGCAATTCTTTCGTTTTTGTTTCATTTTCTATTAACCATTGCTTCTCCTATCCGTTTCCCTTTCCTTTCTATTTCCAGTCCCTTAGGCATTCACAATTGTTCGGTTTTCCTTATCATTTTTATTCAACTTTTCTTTCCGCTTGTCTTTCACTTACCCCGTTCGCCACGCCTCGTCAATAATTGCTGGGCTTGTGTCGGCAAGTTCCGAACGGAGCCGACAACCGAGGTGTTGCCACTAGGAAATTCTTTCCTGTATTGCTTCTATTTCTTAACATGTAATTACCAACAAACTTAAGATCATTAAAAAAGGAGGAATTGTAATTTATTATCTGACATTATCTTCAAATACACGAGTAAATACTAATTTTATAATTTAATGAAACTGTTTATAATAATTTTATTGCTTTCTGTGGTGTTTATTTATAAGTGAATTTAAAGCGACGGGTGTTAAGGGATGCCACATCATTTGATGACAACAGCTGATTGATTGATGACAATATACCAGTTATTTATTCAGAAAACATTTAATACAGTAGTGAAGAATGAACGCAACTGTAGCAGCTTGATGATCTTCTCCGCAGCCATCTTGTTCAGGTGTGGTAATAGGAGCGTGCGGCAGCTTCCCTACAACAACAGCAAGGTAACAACTAAGGTTTACAACATTTAGGGGGAGGGATAGAGAGAGAGATGCTTACATGTTGTCATCTAGCAATGGCGGCTCCACCTTGTTCCTGTCTGCGACGTCGTCCTGGTAAAAGTCGTCCATCTCTGCGTATTTCGCCATCCTCCTGCAAAGGCAACGACTGTTACTCTTATTTCCTGTGCAAGAGGCTGCCGGAGGCTTTCCTCATCGTGAGCTACCACTTTTAATACAATAATTGACCCTTGACCTTTTCCAGGAGGGGAAAATTACCGGATGAAGGTTTGATAGATGCGAACAGCTCGGGACAATTAGTTTGGTAACCAGTTTTATCGTTGCTTTAATAGACTACTTGAGAGTGATCCTGAAACAGGCAACTCCCCTTTAATAGCATAGGAAGGGAATTAAAAATGGGGGATGCGGAAGGTAGCCTAGGGTTAAGTAGGTCCTCTGGCTTTGGTTTAAGGATCTTACCAGGTGTGTCAACTCATGGGATGCAGGTAAACCCCAGAATACCTGCATGAGGTAGGTCGTGCATTAGGTACTATTCTCACGCCCTTCCGAAAGACGGAAGACGAGTCCGCTGTGGGGTCTTAGTCTTCCCAATTTTGGAGGCAGATGGCCGACTGACCCAAGGTATTCGATTCCTATACATATACCTCCAAAAATCCTTGTGAACAAAGTGTATCTTATATACATAGAGAGGCAACAGCGTGACGTCATCCCCTCTCCTGTATGTGTGACTCGCTCCCATAAGAGCCCATGTGAAGGCAGTGGTTTTAGTCTGCTAAAGTCCTTCATAAAGGAGGAAAAGAAAAATTAAAGTGAATAATTATTTAGTCCATATGTTAGTATTTTCAAATAAATAAGGAGAAAATCAATTGATGTGTGCCTAAGAGCGAGGATGACGTCACGCTGCTGCCTGCAGGCAGGGCTGGGATAGACTCTCCATCTATTTAAGATAGACTTCAGCCCTGGCCTTCAGGCACTGGAGCTGTGAGAAGAATATTTACATGAAGGGATGAGGGAGATATTAGGGGGGGAAGAGACAAACTTACTCATCGTAAGGAGATCCATATTCCTGGTCCATATTAAGCCAGGCGCGAGCAGCAGATTTCTGTCCTCTCTTCTTTTTCTTGTTAAAGCTGGAAAAAATAATCATAATTTCCATTTTAGTTTATTTCTTTAATACAAATTTTCTTTTTTTAGTGTGAAAAGGCGGCAAGCGACGCCAACACACACAACAATCCATTGACATAGTTAAGTATAAGGAAATTAAACAAACATCAATAAATCAGTAAGCTGACATTACCTTCAATTATACATTTGAAAAGCACTGGAATAAAATGTCGAGAGTTGTTGTTGTGGTGTTCAGTCCTAAGGCTGGTCTGAGTCAACCCTCCTTACTAACCTCGCGTGTACAAGCCTTTTCATTTCTTCATAGAAACCACAGCACACAACCTCCGAATTGTGCTTAGCGTATTCCACCTTCGAATCTTCTCTTATTACCCCACTAACTTACCTCAAAAGCTAATTTTACAGTCCCTTATGTCTTAAAACGTGGCCTTTTAATCTATCCCTTCCCTTGATCAATATCCTGCATACTGTTCGCTGTTCCCCTATTAAGCTAAGAACTTCCTCGTTTGTGAATCTATGCACCCGTCTCATACTCCTATAGCAGCATCATTTGTCGATGGTGATGATAAATCTTAAGTGGTGTACAAAAATCGTTTTTTTTATTTGTAATATTAGATTACAGAATATGGAGTTGTAAGGTACTCACCTGTTGTAGACGCCGTTGCAGAATCCAACAACTACAAGTAGCAGGATTATGAAATTGGCCAACTTCACACCTGCCTTCATCTGTGGAGAGACAAACAGAAATTTAACCACAAGACAGTGTCGTTATTAAATTTTTACATGTTAAAGTACCCTTGCCGACTTCTCGTACACAGATGCCACGGGTCCGAATCCCGATGGTCGAGGCATGGATTGGTTCTTTTGCGTTTCCAAGGGGAAGGGGAAGGGCTCAGACCTTCGGGCCTCGACCACTTCTGTGCGGCGCTCCTTTCGCCGAGCTTTTAGCATCCAATGATGAAAGCGACTCCCCATAAATATCTGCCTTGGTATTGCCCATGTTGTTAGAATTATGTATAACTAGCTTGGGGCGGCACGTTTCATGGGCCATTCATGGGAAGTGTAACCAATCCCTGCGGGGTGACCCTGAGCACGATAGTTCTGAAAGGAGCAATGCGCGCGGCAGTCGAATGCGGTCCTTCGGGGACATTGAAATCTACGGGTGCGTGGGATCTCCCGTCAGTCCTTCAGATACCCTCACAGGTCATTAGAGTTGGACTCAAGGGGGCAAGGTTTCCTTTCCTTCCCAAGAATGTATCTGCAGCGGATTTTCTGCATGGCCTCCCTTCGTTGGGACTTGGAGCAATAATTTTCTTTGTGAACCGAATTGGAATATAATGAAAGCAGAATAAAAATTTTTTTAATCATTATTTAGGGTTCTGTTTTTTATTAAAACGTAGAATATTTTTATGCATAAAAATGTTTGGATATATTTATTCTGCTACCAGAAAGATACTATGAGGCTAATGCATAGTTGTGAGAAGGAAGCCATGAAGCAAATCTTACCGTACGTTCAACAGCAGCAGCGACAGCGATGTATGAAATTCACAGACAACAGTCGATATTTATATCCGCCGTGAAAAAGAAGGTTAAATAGTCTTGTCTCCATTTTTGAAAGTAAACCGCACAAATGGAGTCGTAAAATTTTCAATAATTGAAGATAATTACAGACTCGTGTGGAAAGGTCACAGGCAGACAAAAATAAAACCTCTGTATTTTGATTGTGGTTTAATTTCCGTAACATTATGAAACTACTGATTAAAGCGACGTAAATGGATAATAGGTGGAGGGTTTCATTCCTCGGTCGCCACTGTTCTTCAACCTTTAAACCTCAACAAGTAAAGGGACGATCTCCTTGGACTTCATTGAATTGCGAATTCATTGTTGTTCTGATATTCGGTCCCAATACTGATGTGATGCAATGTTCTTATGCTAACCTATCTTCCGCAGCCTCCTCATTTCTTTATAAATAGAACAACATATATAGTCCATTATCTCCCCAGCGTAATCCATCCTCGGGTCACTTTTTTCTTCTTCCTCCTGTTATTTCTAATTTTACCAGTCTCTCGTGTCTTAAAACTTGGCCCATTAATCTATCCTTCTCTTGGTCAACGCCCTTATATTGTTCGCCTTTGCAACATTCTGTTTGGAACTTCCTCGTTTGTGATTCTATCCTCTCATCTCATTCGCTTATACGAGGCGTTTTATAAATCTCCAAGTGCCATGAACGTAGGGCTTTTTAATTCTTATCCTGTGTTATAAAATTAGATGCAGTGTCAATATTGCTTCTCTTGTCCCTACATTCTTCCCAAAACTAAAGCGATGTTCTTCTAACTCGCAGTCTTTTTGACGTTCCATTCTGTTATATACTTTTGTGGTTACCCTTTCTTCTTACCTTGACAGGTGCTGCGGGAGTTTCTCGTAGACGCTTCAGCCCAGAGTGACTGCGGGGCTTACCTGATCATGTCAGGGATGCCTTGCACTCTCTCTGGGTATTTTTTATCAAAGTTCTCATATGCCGAGACACCTTCACCTATTTTAGGAGGTATATGTACTGGGGTAAAAGACCTTGGGCATATGGCAAGATTTGTCCCCTGATCCCATTGGAACAGTCGGCCAATTGCCTCCTGATGTTGGTGGAGACACGGAGAAGGTAATGCTGCGTACCCACAGCAAACTCGTCTCCCGTCATTTAGATGGGCGTGAGAATAGTACCCAAACCCCCACCTACCTGATGCAGGTTTTCTAGGGTTTTCCCTGCATCTCTTTAGGTGAAACACAGGGTAGGATCCTTAAACCATAGCCCGGGGGCCCTAGTTAACCCTTGGCTACGTTGCTCTACCTTCCGCATCCCCCCTTTTCAATTCCCTTCCTATGCTATTAAAGGGGAGTTGCCTGTTTCAGTATCAGCCTTATGTAGCCTGTTAACCAAAAAAAAATATTTGGAAAAAAGTTTAACGGAAGAAAATTTGCCATCCACGTCCCTCGAGGATGGAGGCCGACATCTTAAGAAAATAGATTCTTCCTTCCTGCATGAGGATTTTCGGGGCTGCGGAAGTAGGAAGCTTAATACCAGTTTGGATGTTGGGAACCGTTAAATAAGACTCACAAAGCTAATAACGAGTACAGTTTTACTTTAATTCTCTCTTCTTCTCTGACTCTCCTCTCTCTCTGTCCTTCTCTGTTTCACTCCTTCCCCCCCTCTCTCTCTCACTCATTTTGGGGGCATGTTGGCTCCCTCTACGACGATGGAGGTTGTTGGTCCTTGTAGCTTGTGGCTCCTTCCGCTTTCGCCGTCCGTTTGTTCGTCCCTCCGACTCATCAGACACAAGTAAAGAAATGAGCTCCTCGTGTTCAGTGTGTACCTTGTGCTGTGCGTTTGCAGCCACACACACACACAAATATATATGTATGATAAAATTTTCTCTTGCAAAAGTTTTATTGTGTTTTGTATATATGTGTATATGGTGTTAAACGGAAGAGTAATAATGAACGCGATTGGTTAATTTATCATCCGATTGAGGTGATACGTATAGCCGGACGAGAAACGGGAATTCGGTACCAATACGGGACTAGTCGATAATATATGTAAAAAAAGGTTTCAGGTTAGTCCTTGAGTCAATAAAAAGAATGTGACTAAGGTCCAAGTTTCTCACTTGTAAACAACACGTGCACATCCGTTGAAACAATCATCAGGAAAAGGACACCACGTGGGAATGCGACTGGGAGAAATAGCCGGGAAAGATGAAAATAATACCATATTTTCTCTTACTCCCCACAGGCTGGAAATTTGTAACCTGCATCCCACGCAACGCCTGGACTTATAGGACCGAAGGGATTTTTTTATCTGAAGCCAGGAAAATGAAGGCGGAGTAAAATGAATAAACTCCAAGTTGTGGAGATTTGTGGATAATTTTATTACATTTTTGTCTGGCCATTGTCATTACCATCCTTCTACAGTATTTATTATTTGGCAGTAAATTTCCCGCAATTGTTTGCAGAGCACGAGTCTGCAGGATTTTCTGTGGATTCTCTTTATCTGCAATTGGAAACTGTGGACGAACGAGACAGCGAGTAGCAGATGACCGGAGCTGTCGAGGACCACGACATGCATTGGCCTGTGATGTACAAAATTGACGTTTCTCTCCCCAGGGTATATTGTCTGTTTTTCTATGCCAAATGCTGTTTTGTAACTTTCCGTCTTAATTGATCCTTGGGGAAAACTATTGCTATCCGTTACGTTTAATAAGTAATTGGCCTTAATTTTAATACTTAGACTATTCATTAAATGTAATGTATTACCTTTTTTTCAATTTAAAACTAAAAATGCTTAATTAATTAAATAAAATTGTTTGCCTTTGTATGACGTGTTCAATTTTTTTAATAATATTATTGACTAAAAAACACAACCAAAAGGCTCGCCTCAACTTGACAAGTAATATTCGTCCACCCACCGTAATTGTCGCCACATCAAATTCAAGTTCCTTAGTTATAAGCAATTCTTTCGTTTTCGTTTCCTTTTCTATTAACCATTGCTTCTCCTATCCGTTTCCCTTTCCTTTCTATTTCCAGTCCCTTAGGCATTCACAATTGTTCGGTTTTCCTTATCATTTTTATTCAACTTTTCATTCCGCTTGTCTTTCACTTACCCCGTTCGCCACGCCTCGTCAATAATTGCTGGGCTTGTGTCGGCAAGTTCCGAACGGAGCCGACAACCGAGGTGTTGCCACTAGGAAATTCATTCCTGTATTGCTTCTATTGCCTAACACGTAATTACCAACAAACTTAAGATCATTAAAAGAGGAGGAATTGTAATTTATTATCTGACATTATCTCGAATTACACGAGTAAATACTAATTTTATAATTTAATGAAACTGTTTATAATAATTTTATTGCTTTCTTTGGTGTTTATTTATAAGTGAATTTAAAGCGACGGGTGTTAAGGGATGCCACAACATTTGATGACAACAGCTGATTGATTGATGACAATATACCAGTTATTTATTCAGAAAACATTTAATACAGTAGTGAAGGATGAACGCAACAGTAGCAGCTTGATGATTTTCTCCGCAGCCATCTTGTTCAGGTGTGGTAATAGGAGCGTGCGGCAGCTTCCCTACAACAACAGCAAGGTAACAACTAAGGTTTACAACAGTTAGGGGGAGAGAGAGAGAGAGATGCTTACATGTTGTCATCTAGCAATGGCGGCTCCACCTTGTTCCTGTCTGCGACGTCGTCCTGGTAAAAGTCGTCCATCTCTGCGTATTTCGCCATCCTCCTGCAAAGGCAACGACTGTTACTCTTATTTCCTGCGCAAGAGGCTGCCGGAGGCTTTCCTCATCGTGAGCTACCACCTTTAATACAATAATTGACCCCTGATCTTTTCCAGGAGGGGAAAATTACCGGATGAAGGTTTGATAGAAGCGAACAGCTTTGGACAATTAGTTTGGTAACCAGTTTTTTCGTTGCTTTAATAGACTACTTGAGAGTGATCCTGAAACAGGCATTTCCCCTTTTATAGCATAGGAAGGGAACTGAAAATGGGGGATGCGGAAGGTAGCCTAGGGTTAAGTAGGTCCTCTGGCTTTGGTATAAGGATCTTACCAGGTGTGTCAACTCATGGGATGCAGGTAAACCCCAGAAAACCTGCATGAGGTAGGTCGGGTATTAGGTACTATTCTCACGCCCTTCCGAAAGACGGAAGACGAGTCCGCTGTGGGGTCGTAGTTTTCCCAATTTTGGAGGCAGATGGCCGACTGACCCTAGGTATTCGATCCCTATACATATACCTCCAAAAATCTGAGTGGAACAAAGTGTATCTTAGATACATAGAGAGGCAACAGCGTGACGTCATCCCCTCTCCTGTATGTGTGACTCGCTCCCATAAGAGCCCATGTGATGGCAGTGGCTTTTAGTCTGCTAAAGTCCTTCATTAAGCAGGAAAAGAAAAATTAAAGTGAATAATTATTTAGTCCATATCTTCGTATTTTCAAATAAATAAGGAGAAAATCAATTGATGTGTGCCTAAGAGCGAGGATGACGTCACGCTGCTGCCTGCAGGCAGGGCTGGGATAGACTCTCCATCTATTTAAGATAGACTTCAGCCCTGGCCTTCAGGCACTGGAGCTGTGAGAAGAATATTTACGTGAAGGAATGAGGGAGATAGGAGGGGGGGAGAGACAAACTGACTCACTCATCGTAAGGAGATCCATATTCCTGATCCATATTAAGCCAGGCGCGAGCAGCAGATTTCTGTCCTCTCTTCTTATTTCTGTGGCTGGAAAAAATATCATAATTTCCATTTTAGTTTCTTTGCTTTAATACAAATTTTCTTTTTTTAGTGTGAAAAGGCGGCAAGCCACGCCAACACACACAACAATCCATTGACATAGTTAAGTATAAGGAAATTAAACAAACATCAATAAATCAGTAAGCTGACATTACCTTCAATTATACATTTGAGGGATCGCTCGGTTGATTTGTGACGATATACATCGGGAGCTTGTGGGGCACACCGGGTATGGAAAAGATTGTACAGGGTATGTGTGATCTAAAGAAGGATAGATATATAGAGAGTTAGGTACCTTTGCATCGGGATTGGCAGAAGATATGTGTATAAGTTTTCAATACTTGCAATATTCAAAGATAATTGGGGTTCGACACTAAAGATAGAGAATTGGAAAAATAAGGAGTTGAGAGAGACGGAGAGTCATAAAATAGTTCGAGTAAGTCTTTGAGTTGGGGTATCGTCGAAAAGGTGTGAGGGTTCTTTCTGGGACTACCAGGTGAGTTTAGTGAAGGCACCTTGTGATATTTGAAGGATGGGTCGAGGGAGAAACGGGGAAAAGTGGTTTAGCCCATTGTAATAGGAAGACGGGGGGAGTAATAGTCTCGATAAAAAAAAGGACGATGAGAGAACCAACGTGCGTGACTAGATTTAAAATCGGGGCGAGTACTTGAAAAAGATAGGATGTGGATGTTTTGAGACACTAAACTCGTCTAGAAGCGTTGGGATCATCCGGGTTCCTTTTGGTGGGGCGGATACGTAGATGGGATGTGGTCTGTTTTCAGATTTTGGAAATGTTGGCTTGGCCGGTTATATCATGTTGATGACGCCGTCCTGTTGCAAGAACCTCAAAAACTACTACACTGTCTGCAAGAGATTCAATGAAATTGGCATTCCTTCAAAACACCTGCATTTCTTCTGTTCGAGTAGACAATACAAGTTTCTTTAACATCCTAGAGAATGGTCGTGGACACGTGGAGTTTTGTCCTTTGGGGTTATTGACTTAACAGTACCACATGCACCCGACTCTCGCGTAAAACAGTATGCCTCCGTCGCCGTCCGTTTCCGCAACTGGGCGTGGCCACACTTGGTGTGTGTCTTTTGACGTTTACCCAAACAAGGGGGCCCGTAAGCGGCCACTCCCGGGTGCCGGGCTCTGCTCAATTCTGGCGGTTTTATTCTTCTCATGCGCGCAAGGCCGCAGTACAGTAGGATGTGAGGCGAGAAGGGAGCAGATGAGGGGTGACATCCACATGTGGCAAAGCGTCCCATATCCCACATTATATGTGCACTTCGATATTGCCCATTAAGGGGGCCCTAGAATCTTTGTTATACATAGCTTGACGCCGGCAGGACTTTGGGAACTTCTGGGGAAATGGGATGGGGTTGCTGTTCAATGAAATGACCGGGGTGTCACATCCACACCCCCCACCAAGTAGCACTAGTTTATGCGTTATAGGTGATCCCCATGCAACCCCCACAACTCACAACACCGCCGCGTCCCCGGCACAACAGTCGACAAAATGCCGGTCTTTATGGGTCCATTCGTATGAGAAAGGCGTGATCGCATAGGCGATCTTACACCAGTACCAGTACCTTTCAGATTCACCTCACTGGGATTTTGTTCCCACGCCGATATCTAGTGTTGGTATCAAGGGTGACGCGAACCCCACCCGCAGCTACGGGTTTCCGATGAATGAAACGATGTCGTCCGTTTGGAAGCGGAGGGGCCGAGGACCCCTCCTCCACTCCCCCTACTATCCGGCACGCACCCTGCGTTGGATACGGCAGGGCGCTGATTGTTGCGGGAGAGGGGAGATCTTAAGTCTGGGGTTGTGTTGGTTTGATGCTGTTGTGTTATTTGTGAGGGAGGGTTTGATGGTGGGTGGATGAGTGGGGGGCGGGTGGCTGTAGTTTGTTATTTTTTTTTTTGTCTTTTTTTTTTTTTGTCCTTGTTTTATTTTATTCTGGCTATCACATAAAGATACGTTTCTAGGCTACATGCCATAGTTGTGAGAAGACATGCCATTGGTGCATAGCATTACCCCAGTCTACGCTTCATCAGGTGCTGCAGACCCTGAGATCAACCAATGGTTTGTTTTCTAAGTCACCCGTATTCTAGGACGTGTGTGTGTGCAGAAAGGGATTTTAATTTAGTTGCTCGACATACGCTTTTTGGAGAAGGGCGCATTGGGCGCGTGGTTGTAATACGCATATTAGGGTGTCCGGCTGATGCTGTGCAATTTATGTGTTGTCCTGCTCTGTATTTAACGGTCTCAGTTGGGCGATTGGGATCTTCGGTTGGGTGTTTTGATTTTTACCGAGGGTGGGGGTTGGGGGGGGGTTGGAGAAGGTTAATGCGTGGCTCTTGTCGGTGTCCGCATGTTAGCGTAACCAGGATTAAAATGCGAAGCTGATTTGTAAAGGGGAGTAGGAGGGGATTTGACCGAGCGTAAGAAATAGGAGTGAGGATTCACGGGTTTTAAGATATATTGTAATGTGGAACGATAATCTCACTTGGTCTTCAAATTGCCTTTGCGCTTTATTCTTTGCTGCGTTCTGGTTGTATGTCCTTTGTAATGTTGGGTGGCTTGGGGAGTTGAGATTTAAGTGAGGAAGAAAAATGACAGAAGACTGGGAGGGGTTCAGTGCTCTTCTGTTGAATATCAGGAATTGTATAGAAAATGACGATCCTGTGGCAATGCTCGCGGGAAAGGGGGAGCTGAGGAGAGGGGTTGGGTTCAGGGAGTCAGTATAGGGGACCGGGGTTTTTTAGGACGGAAACTTGGTTGAGTGGAAGGAGATAGGGGATTCACAAGGGAAAGGTGTGGAGCGTAGAAGGGGGATTTATGGAGCGGGGTAAGTGTATAGGAAGAGCGGGGGGGAACCAAAACGTGAGAAGTGAAGAGATGGATGGAGAGAGTGATTAACGTCCCCCGGAGGGTGGTGGCCGTTAATGCTGCTATTTGGTGAAACCCAAGGTTAGGACGGGGACGGGGATGGAGTGCAGGTCGGCTTTTATGTGCCTGGCTCCCCATTGTATCATTCTTGCTCTTATCATTGTCCCATTCATTCTTCCATATTCGTATCTAGCGAAGTACTTTTATGGTCTGGTGCTGCGGGAATTTCTTACACAGTCTATCGTTTTCTGCACCTGTGTAGTACGGGAACCGACACAGCGGGCCACCAGGTCAAGGGAGACTGGATAGCCCAGGCGTACGGAAGCGGATCAAGACATGCAGAGGGAGTGGGATGGTCTGATTTGGGCATATGTCGGACAGCTGCTATCAATTGCTTAGATTTATGACCCCCGGGTTTAACGTACTCAGGGTAAAACGAACCTTGGGCACTATGGACCTTGATTTGTCCCCTGATACACAACTTGTCGAAACTGTCGGCCACTCAATAGCCCTCATCGAACAATCTACGGTGAGACTCGCCCGAGCTAGGGATTGCTGACGCTAACCATCTTGCAATTACTCGCCGACATGAACGGAATGCAGGCCTCCTTCCACCAAAGGCAGACACCCCCCACCGTCGAGTATTAGTCTCCAAAATTCCCCCTCTTGACGTCCACTAACTGATGCAGGTGTTGTCTTGATGCGTCTTTCAACATGATGTCGATTTTTGGTGAATTATATTAGGGATGGTGAAAGGTTTTAATGTGAAAGGGGGGGGGTAGTGGGTAAAGGGGCTTAAGGGGAGAGTGAACGGACGACTGAACCAAAGGTTCCAACATCCATTCTATCGCTATTTAAAGGGCGAGTTGACCTGTGTACCGGTGATAAACTCAATTGTTGACTGGGTTTACTATTTTTTTTTTTTTTGTGGGCGGATGTAAAAAAAATGTGTTAAAGGAGAAGAATATTATGCCATCACACGTCCTTCGAGCGATGAGCGAAATTAGCCACGTACAATACTTAATGTAAATTGTTTCGTTCTTACTGCATTGGGTTGTGTGGTTCTGCTGCAGGAAAATAGGAGTTGGGTGTTGTATTGGGGGGTGGTTCGGTTCAGTTGTTAGTAGTCCTACTCAACATTGAGCAGTACGAAATCAGTGGTATTGGGGTAAGGGCTTGGAGAGTATGGAGGCGCCCCGATGTAAAGAAAGCATAGAGCGAGGGGACTACTTAGCCTGTTTCTCTCCTTCCCCACCCCTATTCTCTCCCTCTCTATTCATTGGGGGCATGTTGGCTCCACCTCTACGGAAGACGGAGCCGGTTGATTGGTCCCTTGTAGGCTCTGTCGGCTCCTTATGCTTTCGACACAGTTTCGATAGTTAGTTCCCCATCACGATTATTCTGTACTTTTAGAAAAGATATCGAATCGTGATGACTGCTAACCCTGTACGGGAATGGTGTGTATGCTTAGTGCACCTAGTGTATGGGCGAAAAATGACCTACAATTAAGTATGTATATATGTTAGTGTTTTACAGTGGCCGTCTGGAGTATTTTCTTCCTTGCTACTATTATGTTTTATTAGGTTGTACGTTTAGTCATGTGTTTCATGGTGTTAAACGGCCTCTACACTAAGAGTAATAATGAACGCGATTGGTTAATTTTTTATCCGATTGAGTGTGATACGTATAAGACGGAAACAGGACAAAGGGCCGAAATGCCCGGTTCCAATGACGGACTAGTCGTATCTATATGTAACAAAAAGGTTTTCAGGTCTAGTACGTGAGTAAATTTATATATAGAATGTGAATATAGGCTACTTGATTTCTCTATTACGGCAAAACAAACATCGTGGCTAAGCCATCGTTTTGGAAGTTTGATATCAAATCATCAGGAAACTATAGGTCACATCGTCGGACGACTGTATAGCAGTATGGTAGAGTTCTAATGATTTTGAACGGAGAGAGTAGTTAAGTTTTTATTATACCCTTAGTTTGAGTATTACTCTAAACAGGCAGGATTTATGGGGGTCTAATGATGCCCTGACCAATTGGAACCGAGGTGAAGTGGTAAGCTATGGGATCGGGTGGGTCAAGAGCGAAAGGCAGGAAAATGAGGCGAGTGAACAAGGTGCTTTATGATATAATCTCCCGAATTGTGGTGAAGATTTGTGGATAATTTTATTACTTTTTATGTACTGAGCCATTTGTACACTTTACACATCCATCTACTCGTTTTTTTATACTTTTGCAGTAACATATTTTCTGACAATTGATTTGCACAGAAGCACCGAGTCATGCACGGGATTTTCGTGGCTTCTCTTCTTCCTGGCAATTGGAAAACTGTAGGACAACGTACGATAGACCAGCGCAAGTAGCAGTCGACCGGAGCTGTCGTGGACCACGTATTTCAGCCAATGGACTATGGGCTGGGATAATTTAGGGTCAATAACAGGGGAGAAAGCACCATGGGGTGTGGCGGATGGGGGGGGAGATCTCTACGATGGCATTCATTTATGGAGGGGGGGGTCTATGGGACAGGTAATGATGGGTGATGTGGGGATGTTATTAGCAGAGGGACGTGCAAGGACGTAGTGTGAGCTTGTGGTATGGGGAAAGGTTAGGGGTTGTCTGTGAGGAGTGGCATGGTATTAGGGTTGGGGTGCGGCTATTGGGGGGAATTGGCGCGGGTTTTGGGTTTTTGTTTCTTTTTTTCAATACCGAATTTTGTATTGCACAGGTTGTTGGGGTCTGTAAGCTGAGAGTTGATATAATTTGTTTTTTTTTTTATTTTATTATTTAGACACTCTAAATAAAAAACACAACACATGATTGGCTGCCTCAATCTTGATCCAGTAGTAATATTCTTCAGATGTCAACCGACACGTAATCTGACGCCTACCTTGCTATCATGATTTAAGTTCAATACTTGGTATTTGAATATATGATCTGAGAGGATGGAGGGTAGAATGTGTAAGACTGGCTATTAAATGGTGGCTTGGGAGACAGGGCTTAGGGGAAAGGGAAGCGGAGTAGTGGAGACAACCCCGGTATCTAAAATGAGAATGTGGTACATGGCGATTTGGGGAGCTGGGGGGTGAAAGGTGCATGGGGGGTGTATTAGTCGGAACGGGAAGCCGGTGGGCATTTGGATCTTTACAACCCCATCTTCGCCCTCCGGAATCGGCTACTGTATTGCCCCTCTGGGATGGCTCTAGTCAGGCCTAGACATTGGAGCAAGTCTAGTCAGGGTTTGCCGACTATAAATTCTCGGGTGGGTTTGAGGACATTAGTTGGACTGTTGGATGTGGGAACCGGTGGTGAGGAGTTGCGGAGTTGTGTGAGTAGATCGGTAATTTATTTTCGTCGTTAATTCATCGTGGTTGGTCTCTAGGGTTATTATTTGGTACCTTGTATGGATGTTGTGGGGATGGATTGTCGGCATTGGTAGAGCGTATTCAGAGTGAGTAGTCATTAGGTGCTAGGTTTCTGGTATTTTTAGGTATTTTGTTACCGGTAGGGTGTGGCCTCGTTTTGTTAGGGGTGGGAGGGATGGTCTCAGTCCGCGGCGGGTTTAAGTCTAAGTGTATTGTGTATGTTTTTTTAGCGTCACGGCCTGTTGGGGTGATTGAGAGTAGGTTAAGAGGTCGAGAATAGATGATCGGGTGTGGGGTTCTTATGAGCGTGGGCTCAGGGTGGGGTATTAAGTGTAATGGGTGGGGGCTAGGATGGTAAATCTTTCGTTTTCCACAGTAGTATGTGACGTCAATGAAAAAAGCCTTTAAGGAGCAAGCTTTGGTGGCTGAGGCGCAAAGATGACATGCGGGGGATGAGTGTGGGATTATTTCCAGACGACGTGCTCGGGAGGCAGGCAGAGAATTACTTTCCTAAAGCTATCACATCCGCCCAACGGGTTATTACTATAGGTTTTATAACAGTCCTAGGGGCGTGAGTACGCCGACCGACCGCGGGACCCGAGCGGACCCCAGACCGAGAGAGAGATGACTTCACTCATGGCTGTCATTCTAGCAATGGCCGGCTCCACATTTTTTCCTTGTCTTGCGACCGTCCCCCGGTCCTGGTGTAAAAGTCTCCCCGGTCCCATCTGGTATTTCGCCAGCCCTCTGCAATAGGCGAAAGAACAAAACGGCAAACGAATCCTCTCTGTTACTCTTACTTCCTGTGCAAGAGGCTGCCGGAGGCTTTCCTCATCGTGAGTTACTACCTTTAATACAATAATTGACCTTGACCATCCCTATACATATACCTCCAAAAATCTGAGTGGAACAAAGTGTATCTTAGATACATAGAGAGGCAACAGCGTGACGTCATCCCCTCTCCTGTATGTGTGACTCGCTCCCATAAGAGCCCATGTGATGGCAGTGGTTTTTAGTCTGCTAAAGTCCTTCATAAAGCAGGAAAAGAAATATTAAAGTGAATAATTATTTAGTCCATATCTTAGTATTTTCAAATAAATAAGGAGAAAATCAATTGATGTGTGCCTAAGAGCGAGGATGACGTCACGCTGCTGCCTGCAGGCAGGGCTGGGATAGACTCTCCATCTATTTAAGATAGACTTCAGCCCTGGCCTTCAGGCACTGGAGCTGTGAGAAGAATATTTACGTGAAGGGATGAGGGAGATAGGAGGGGGGGAGAGACAAACTGACTCACTCATCGTAAGGAGATCCATATTCCTGGTCCATATTAGGCCAGGCGCGAGCAGCAGATTTCTGTCCTCTCTTCCTATTTTTGGGGACGCTGGAAAAAATAATCATAATTTTCATTTTAGTTTCTTTTCCATAATACAATTTTTTGTTGTGTAAAATGGCGGCAAGCCACGACTTCACACAAGAATCCATGGACATAGTTAAGTATAAGGAAAGTTAAACACACTTTAATAAATCAGTAAGCCGACATTACATTCAATTATACATTTGAGGAGCACTGGAATAAAATATCGAGAGTTGTTGTTGTGCTGTTCAGTCCTAAGACTGCTCTGAGTCAACCCTCCTTGCTTACCTTGCCTGCACAAGCCTTTTCATTTTCACATAGAAACCACATCCCAAAACGTTCTAATTGTGCTTAGCGTATTCCACATTCGAATCTTCTCTTCTTACCCCACAAACTTACCTCAAAAGCTAATTTTACAGTCCCTTATGTCTTAAAACGTGGCCTTTTAATCTATCCCTTCCCTTGATCAATATCCTGCATACTGTTCGCTGTTCCCCTATTAAGCAAAGAACTTCCTTGTTTATGAATCTATGCACCCGTTTCATTCTCCTATAGCAGCATCATTTGTGTATGGTGATGATAAATCTCTTCACAGCGTAAGTAGCGGACAAAAAGTCTTTTTTTTTGCAATCGTAATATTAGATTACAGAATATGGAGTTGTAAGGTACTCACTCGTAGACGCCGTTGCAGAATCCAACAACTACAAGTAGCAGGATTATGAAATTGGCCAACTTCATACCTGCCTTCATCTGTGGAGAGAAAAACAGAAATTTATCCACAAGACAGTGTCGTTATTAAATTTTTACATGTTAAAGTACCCTTGCCGACTTCTCGTACACAGATGCCACGGGTCCGAATCCCGATGGTCGAGGCATGGATTGGTTCTTTTGCGTTTCCAAGGGGAAGGGGTGCGGGCTCAGACCTTCTGGCTGTAAAACAAAACAGCGGGCCTCGACCACTTCTGTGCGGCGCTCCTTTCGCCGAGCTTTTAGCATCCAATGATGAAAGCGACTCCCCATAAATATCTGCCTTGGTATTGCCCATGTTGTTAGAATTATGTATAACTAGCTTGGGGCGGCAAGTTTCATGGGCCATTCATGGGAAGTGTAACCAATCCCTGCGGGGTGACCCTGAGCACGATAGTTCTGAAAGGAGCAATGCGCGCGGCAGTCGAATGCGGTCCTTCGGGGACATTGAAATCTACGGGTGCGTGGGATCTCCCGTCAGTCCTTCAGATACCCTCACAGGTCATTAGAGTTGGACTCAAGGGGGCAAGGTTTCCTTTCCTTCCCCAGACTGTATTTGCAGCGGATTTTCTGCATGGCCCACCCTTCGTTGTGACTTGGAGCAATAATTCGCGATGCGAACCGAATTAGAATATAATGAAAGCAGAATAAAAAAATATTTTTGAATCATTTATTAGTGGTCTGTTTTTTATTAAACGGTAGAATATTTTTATGCATAAAAAATGTTTGAATTAATTTATTCTGCTACCAGAAAGATACTATTAGGCTAATGCATAGTTGTGAGAAGGAAGCCATGAAGCAAATCTTACCGTACGTTCAACAGCAGCAGCGACAGCGATGTATGAAATTCACAGACAACAGTCGATATTTATATCCGCCGTGAAAAAGAAGGTTAAATAGTCTTGTCTCCATTTTTGAAAGTAAACCGCACAAATGGAGTCGTAAAATTTTCAATAATAGAATATTAATTACGGACTCGTGTGGAAAGGTCACAGGCAGACATAAATAAAACCCCTGTGATTAGATTGAGGTGGAATTACTTTAACATTATAAAACGACTGATTAAAGCGACGTAAATGGATAAGACGTCGATGGTTACATTCCTCTGTTCCCAATGATATTTTTTCCTTTAAACATCACCAAGTAAATGGACGATCTCCTTGGACTTCATTGAATTGCGAATTCATTGTTGTTCTGATATTCGGTCCCAATACTGATGTGATGCAATGTTCTTATGCTAACCTATCTTCCGCAGCCTCCTCATTTCTTTGTAACTAGCACAACATATTGAGTCCATTATCTCCCCAGCGTATTCCATCCTCGGGTCCCTTTTTCTTCTTCCTCTGTTAATTGTAATTTTACCATTCTCTTGGGTCTTAAAACTTGGCCCATTAATCTATTCCTTCTCTTGGTCAACGTCCTTATATTGTTCGCTTTTGCAACATTCTGTTTAGAACTTCCTCGTTTGTGATTCTATCCTCTCATCTCATTCGCTTATACGAGGCTTTTTCTAAATTTACAAGTGCCATGAACGTAGGGCTTTTTCATTCTTATCCTGTCTTCTAAAATTAGATGCAGTGTCAATATTGCTTCTCTTTTCCCTACATTCTTCCCAAAACTAAAGCGATGTTCTTCTAACTCGCAGTCTTTTTGACGTTCCATCCTTTTATATACATTTGTCGTTAATACTACGAGAGTTTCCCGTAGACGCTTCAGCCCAGAGTGACTGCGGGGCTTACCTGATCATGTCGGGGATGCCTCGCACTCTCTCTGGGTATTTTTTTATCAAAGTTCTCATATGCCGAGACACCTTCACCTATTTTAGGAGGTATATGTACTGGGGTCAAAGACCTTGGGCATATGGCAAGAGTTGTCCGCTGATACCATTGGATCAGTCGGCCAATTGCCTCCTGAAATTGGTGGAGACACGGAGAAGGGAATGCTGCGTCCCCACAGCAAACTCGTCTCCCGTCATTCGGAAGGGCGTGAGAATAGTACCCAATGCCCGACCTACCTGATGCAGGTTTTCTAGGGTTTTCCCTGCATCTCTTTAGGTGAAACACCGGGTAGGATCCTTAAACCATAGCCCGGGGGCCTAGTTAACCCTTGGCTACCTTGCTCTACCTTCCGCATCCCCCCTTTTCAATTCCCTTCCTATGCTATTAAAGGGGAGTTGCCTGTTTCAGGATCACCCTCATGTAGCCTGTTACACAAAAAAAAATATTTGGAAAAAAGTTTAACGGAAGAAAATTTGCCATCCACGTCCCTCGAGGATGGATGCCGACATCTAAAGAAAATAGATTCTTCCTTCCTGCATAGGGATGTTTGGTGCTGCGGAAGAAGAAAGGTTAATACAAGTTTGGATGTTGGGAACCGTTTAATAAGACTCACAAAGGTGGTAACGAGTACAGTTTTACTTTAATTCTCTCTTCTTCTCTGACTCTCCTCTCTCTCTGTCCTTCTCTGTTTCACTCCTTCCCCCCCTCTCCCTCTCACTCATTTTGGGGGCATGTTGGCTCCCTCTACGACGATGGAGGTTGTTGGTCCTTGTAGCTTGTGGCTCCTTCCGCTTTCGCCGTCCGTTTGTTCGTCCCTCCGATTCATCAGACAATAGTAAAGAAGTGAGCTGCTCGTGTTCAGTGTGTAGCCTGTTAACCATAAAAAAAAATATTTTGCAAAAAAATTTAAGCGAAGAAAATTTGCCGTCCACGTCCCTCGAGGATGTAGGCCTTCTCTGTCTCTCTCCCTCCCCCCCTCTCTCTGTCCCTCATTTTGGGGGCATGTTGGCTCCCTCTGCGACGATGGAGGTTGTTGGTCCTTGTAGCTTGTAGCTGCTTCCGCTTTCGCCGTCCGTTTGTTCGTCCCTCCGATTCATCAGACAATAGTAAAGAAGTGAGCTGCTCGTGTTCAGTGTGTAGCTTGTGCTGTGCGTTTGCAGCCACACATACACACACACACACAAATATATATATGTAAGAGAATATTTTCTCTTGCAAAAGTTTTATTGTGTTTTGTATATATGTGTATATGGTGTAAAACGGAAGAGTAATAATGAACGCGGTTGGTTAATTTAACATCCGATTGAGGTGATACGTATAGCCGGACGAGAAACGGGAATTCGGTACCAATACAGGATTAGTCGATAATATATGTAAAAAGAGATTGTCAGGTTAGTCCTTGAGTCCATAAAAACAATGTGACTAAGGTCCAAGTTTCTCACTTGTAAACAACATGTGCACATCCTTTGAAACAATAATCAGGAAAAGGACAACACGTGGGAATGCGACTGGGAGAAATAGCCGGGGGAAGATGAAAATAATACCATACTTTCTCTTACTCCTTACAACCTGGAAATTTGTAACCTGCATCCCACGCAACGCCTGGACTAATAGGAATAATTTTTTTAAATTATTAAGATTCTATTTTTCAAATAATATTATTCAAAGAAAAACCCCACTAAAAGGCTAGTCTCCCCTTATACGTGTAATATTCGTTCACCCAAGGTTGTGTGTGCCACATCAGACTCTAGTCCGTTAGTCATACTCAGTTTTTTCGTTTCCGTTTCTATTAACCATCGCTTTACCTATAAGTTTTCGTTTCTTTTCTACTTCCAGTCTCTTAGGCATTCGTAATTGTTCGGTTTTCTTTATCATTTTTATTCAACTTTTCTTTCCGCTTGTCTTTCACTTACCC
>CM067376.1:6623964-6631435 GCA_034510155.1 Eucriotettix oculatus | reverse complement strand
GGGGGGGGGGGGGGGGGGGGGGGGGGGGGGGGGGGGGGGGGGGGGGGGGGGGGGGGGGGGGGGGGGGGGGGGGGGGGGGGGGGGGGGGGGGGGGGGGGGGGGGGGGGGGGGGGGGGGGGGGGGGGGGGGGGGGGGGGGGGGGGGGGGGGGGGGGGGGGGGGGGGGGGGGGGGGGGGGGGGGGGGGGGGGGGGGGGGGGGGGGGGGGGGGGGGGGGGGGGGGGGGGGGGGGGGGGGGGGGGGGGGGGGGGGGGGGGGGGGGGGGGGTGGGGGGGGGGGGGGGGGGGGGGGGGGGGGGGGGGGGGGGGGGGGGGGGGGGGGGGGGGGGGGGGGGGGGGGGGGGGGGGGGGGGGGGGGGGGGGGGGGGGGGGGGGGGGGGGGGGGGGGGGGGGGGGGGGGGGGGGGGGGGGGGGGGGGGGGGGGGGGGGGGGGGGGGGGGGGGGGGGGGGGGGGGGGGGGGGGGGGGGGGGGGGGGGGGGGGGGGGGGGGGGGGGGGGGGGGGGGGGGGGGGGGGGGGGGGGGGGGGGGGGGGGGGGGGGGGGGGGGGGGGGGGGGGGGGGGGGGGGGGGGGGGGGGGGGGGGGGGGGGGGGGGGGGGGGGGGGGGGGGGGGGGGGGGGGGGGGGGGGGGGGGGGGGGGGGGGGGGGGGGGGGGGGGGGGGGGGGGGGGGGGGGGGGGGGGGGGGGGGGGGGGGGGGGGGGGGGGGGGGGGGGGGGGGGGGGGGGGGGGGGGGGGGGGGGGGGGGGGGGGGGGGGGGGGGGGGGGGGGGGGGGGGGGGGGGGGGGGGGGGGGGGGGGGGGGGGGGGGGGGGGGGGGGGGGGGGGGGGGGGGGGGGGGGGGGGGGGGGGGGGGGGGGGGGGGGGGGGGGGGGGGGGGGGGGGGGGGGGGGGGGGGGGGGGGGGGGGGGGGGGGGGTGGGGGGGGGGGGGGGGGGGGGGGGGGGGGGGGGGGGGGGGGGGGGGGGGGGGGGGGGGGGGGGGGGGGGGGGGGGGGGGGGGGGGGGGGGGGGGGGGGGGGGGGGGGGGGGGGGGGGGGGGGGGGGGGGGGGGGGGGGGGGGGGGGGGGGGGGGGGGGGGGGGGGGGGGGGGGGGGGGGGGGGGGGGGGGGGGGGGGGGGGGGGGGGGGGGGGGGGGGGGGGGGGGGGGGGGGGGGGGGGGGGGGGGGGGGGGGGGGGGGGGGGGGGGGGGGGGGGGGGGGGGGGGGGGGGGGGGGGGGGGGGGGGGGGGGGGGGGGGGGGGGGGGGGGGGGGGGGGGGGGGGGGGGGGGGGGGGGGGGGGGGGGGGGGGGGTGGGGGGGGGGGGGGGGGGGGGGGGGGGGGGGGGGGGGGGGGGGGGGGGGGGGGGGGGGGGGGGGGGGGGGGGGGGGGGGGGGGGGGGGGGGGGGGGGGGGGGGGGGGGGGGGGGGGGGGGGGGGGGGGGGGGGGGGGGGGGGGGGGGGGGGGGGGGGGGGGGGGGGGGGGGTGGGGGGGGGGGGGGGGGGGGGGGGGGGGGGGGGGGGGGGGGGGGGGGGGGGGGGGGGGGGGGGGGGGGGGGGGGGGGGGGGGGGGGGGGGGGGGGGGGGGGGGGGGGGGGGGGGGGGGGGGGGGGGGGGGGGGGGGGGGGGGGGGGGGGGGGGGGGGGGGGGGGGGGGGGGGGGGGGGGGGGGGGGGGGGGGGGGGGGGGGGGGGGGGGGGGGGGGGGGGGGGGGGGGGGGGGGGGGGGGGGGGGGGGGGGGGGGGGGGGGGGGGGGGGGGGGGGGGGGGGGGGGGGGGGGGGGGGGGGGGGGGGGGGGGGGGGGGGTGGGGGGGGGGGGGGGGGGGGGGGGGGGGGGGGGGGGGGGGGGGGGGGGGGGGGGGGGGGGGGGGGGGGGGGGGGGGGGGGGGGGGGGGGGGGGGGGGGGGGGGGGGGGGGGGGGGGGGGGGGGGGGGGGGGGGGGGGGGGGGGGGGGGGGGGGGGGGGGGGGGGGGGGGGGGGGGGGGGGGGGGGGGGGGGGGGGGGGGGGGGGGGGGGGGGGGGGGGGGGGGGTGGGGGGGGGGGGGGGGGGGGGGGGGGGGGGGGGGGGGGGGGGGGGGGGGGGGGGGGGGGGGGGGGGGGGGGGGGGGGGGGGGGGGGGGGGGGGGGGGGGGGGGGGGGGGGGGGGGTGGGGGGGGGGGGGGGGGGGGGGGGGGGGGGGGGGGGGGGGGGGGGGGGGGGGGGGGGGGGGGGGGGGGGGGGGGGGGGGGGGGGGGGGGGGGGGGGGGGGGGGGGGGGGGGGGGGGGGGGGGGGGGGGGGGGGGGGGGGGGGGGGGGGGGGGGGGGGGGGGGGGGGGGGGGGGGGGGGGGGGGGGGGGGGGGGGGGGGGGGGGGGGGGGGGGGGGGGGGGGGGGGGGGGGGGGGGGGGGGGGGGGGGGGGGGGGGGGGGGGGGGGGGGGGGGGGGGGGGGGGGGGGGGGGGTGGGGGGGGGGGGGGGGGGGGGGGGGGGGGGGGGGGGGGGGGGGGGGGGGGGGGGGGGGGGGGGGGGGGGGGGGGGGGGGGGGGGGGGGGGGGGGGGGGGGGGGGGGGGGGGGGGGGGGGGGGGGGGGGGGGGGGGGGGGGGGGGGGGGGGGGGGGGGGGGGGGGGGGGGGGGGGGGGGGGGGGGGGGGGGGGGGGGGGGGGGGGGGGGGGGGGGGGGGGGGGGGGGGGGGGGGGGGGGGGGGGGGGGGGGGGGGGGGGGGGGGGGGGGGGGGGGGGGGGGGGGGGGGGGGGGGGGGGGGGGGGGGGGGGGGGGGGGGGGGGGGGGGGGGGGGGGGGGGGGGGGGGGGGGGGGGGGGGGGGGGGGGGGGGGGGGGGGGGGGGGGGGGGGGGGGGGGGGGGGGGGGGGGGGGGGGGGGGTGGGGGGGGGGGGGGGGGGGGGGGGGGGGGGGGGGGGGGGGGGGGGGGGGGGGGGGGGGGGGGGGGGGGGGGGGGGGGGGGGGGGGGGGGGGGGGGGGGGGGGGGGGGGGGGGGGGGGGGGGGGGGGGGGGGGGGGGGGGGGGGGGGGGGGGGGGGGGGGGGGGGGGGGGGGGGGGGGGGGGGGGGGGGGGGGGGGGGGGGGGGGGGGGGGGGGGGGGGGGGGGGGGGGGGGGGGGGGGGGGGGGGGGGGGGGGGGGGGGGGGGGGGGGGGGGGGGGGGGTGGGGGGGGGGGGGGGGGGGGGGGGGGGGGGGGGGGGGGGGGGGGGGGGGGGGGGGGGGGGGGGGGGGGGGGGGGGGGGGGGGGGGGGGGGGGGGGGGGGGGGGGGGGGGGGGGGGGGGGGGGGGGGGGGGGGGGGGGGGGGGGGGGGGGGGGGGGGGGGGGGGGGGGGGGGGGGGGGGGGGGGGGGGGGGGGGGGGGGGGGGGGGGGGGGGGGGGGGGGGGGGGGGGGGGGGGGGGGGGGGGGGGGGGGGGGGGGGGGGGGGGGGGGGGGGGGGGGGGGGGGGGGGGGGGGGGGGGGGGGGGGGGGGGGGGGGGGGGGGGGGGGGGGGGGGGGGGGGGGGGGGGGGGGGGGGGGGGGGGGGGGGGGGGGGGGGGGGGGGGGGGGGGGGGGGGGGGGGTGGGGGGGGGGGGGGGGGGGGGGGGGGGGGGGGGGGGGGGGGGGGGGGGGGGGGGGGGGGGGGGGGGGGGGGGGGGGGGGGGGGGGGGGGGGGGGGGGGGGGGGGGGGGGGGGGGGGGGGGGGGGGGGGGGGGGGGGGGGGGGGGGGGGGGGGGGGGGGGGGGGGGGGGGGGGGGGGGGGGGGGGGGGGGGGGGGGGGGGGGGGGGGGGGGGGGGGGGGGGGGGGGGGGGGGGGGGGGGGGGGGGGGGGGGGGGGGGGGGGGGGGGGGGGGGGGGGGGGGGGGGGGGGGGGGGGGGGGGGGGGGGGGGGGGGGGGTGGGGGGGGGGGGGGGGGGGGGGGGGGGGGGGGGGGGGGGGGGGGGGGGGGGGGGGGGGGGGGGGGGGGGGGGGGGGGGGGGGGGGGGGGGGGGGGGGGGGGGGGGGGGGGGGGGGGGGGGGGGGGGGGGGGGGGGGGGGGGGGGGGGGGGGGGGGGGGGGGGGGGGGGGGGGGGGGGGGGGGGGGGGGGGGGGGGGGGGGGGGGGGGGGGGGGGGGGGGGGGGGGGGGGGGGGGGGGGGGGGGGGGGGGGGGGGGGGGGGGGGGGTGGGGGGGGGGGGGGGGGGGGGGGGGGGGGGGGGGGGGGGGGGGGGGGGGGGGGGGGGGGGGGGGGGGGGGGGGGGGGGGGGGGGGGGGGGGGGGGGGGGGGGGGGGGGGGGTGGGGGGGGGGGGGGGGGGGGGGGGGGGGGGGGGGGGGGGGGGGGGGGGGGGGGGGGGGGGGGGGGGGGGGGGGGGGGGGGGGGGGGGGTGGGGGGGGGGGGGGGGGGGGGGGGGGGGGGGGGGGGGGGGGGGGGGGGGGGGGGGGGGGGGGGGGGGGGGGGGGGGGGGGGGGGGGGGGGGGGTGGGGGGGGGGGGGGGGGGGGGGGGGGGGGGGGGGGGGGGGGGGGGGGGGGGGGGGGGGGGGGGGGGGGGGGGGGGGGGGGGGGGGGGGGGGGGGGGGGGGGGGGGGGGGGGGGGGGGGGGGGGGGGGGGGGGGGGGGGGGGGGGGGGGGGGGGGTGGGGGGGGGGGGGGGGGGGGGGGGGGGGGGGGGGGGGGGGGGGGGGTGGGGGGGGGGGGGGGGGGGGGGGGGGGGGGGGGGGGGGGGGGGGGGGGGGGGGGGGGGGGGGGGGGGGGGGGGGGGGGGGGGGGGGGGGGGGGGGGGGGGGGGGGGGGGGGGGGGGGGGGGGGGGGGGGGGGGGGGGGGGGGGGGGGGGGGGGGGGGGGGGGGGGGGGGGGGGGGGGGGGGGGGGGGGGGGGTGGGGGGGGGGGGGGGGGGGGGGGGGGGGGGGGGGGGGGGGGGGGGGGGGGGGGGGGGGGGGGGGGGGGGGGGGGGGGGGGGGGGGGGGGGGGGGGGGGGGGGGGGGGGGGGGGGGGGGGGGGGGGGGGGGGGGGGGGGTGGGGGGGGGGGGGGGGGGGGGGGGGGGGGGGGGGGGGGGGGGGGGGGGGGGGGGGGGGGGGGGGGGGGGGGGGGGGGGGGGGGGGGGGGGGGGGGGGGGGGGGGGGGGGGGGGTGGGGGGGGGGGGGGGGGGGGGGGGGGGGGGGGGGGGGGGGGGGGGGGGGGGGGGGGGGGGGGGGGGGGGGGGGGGGGGGGGGGGGGGGGGGGGGGGGGGGGGGGGGGGGGGGGGGGGGGGGGGGGGGGGGGGGGGGGGGGGGGGGGGGGTGGGGGGGGGGGGGGGGGGGGGGGGGGGGGGGGGGGGGGGGGGGGGGGGGGGGGGGGGGGGGGGGGGGGGGGGGGGGGGGGGGGGGGGGGGGGGGGGGGGGGGGGGGGGGGGGGGGGGGGGGGGGGGGGGGGGGGGGGGGGGGGGGGGGGGGGGGGGGGGGGGGGGGGGGGGGGGGGGGGGGGTGGGGGGGGGGGGGGGGGGGGGGGGGGGGGGGGGGGGGGGGGGGGGGGGGGGGGGGGGGGGGGGGGGGGGGGGGGGGGGGGGGGGGGGGGGGGGGGGGGGGGGGGGGGGGGGGGGGGGGGGGGGGGGGGGGGGGGGGGGGGGGGGGGGGGGGGGGGTGGGGGGGGGGGGGGGGGGGGGGGGGGGGGGGGGGGGGGGGGGGGGGGGGGGGGGGGGGGGGGGGGGGGGGGGGGGGGGGGGGGGGGGGGGGGGGGGGGGGGGGGGGGGGGGGGGGGGGGGGGGGGGGGGGGGGGGGGGGGGGGGGGGGGGGGGGGGGGGGGGGGGGGGGTGGGGGGGGGGGGGGGGGGGGGGGGGGGGGGGGGGGGGGGGGGGGGGGGGGGGGGGGGGGGGGGGGGGGGGGGGGGGGGGGGGGGGGGGGGGGGGGGGGGGGGGGGGGGGGGGGGGGGGGGGGGGGGGGGGTGGGGGGGGGGGGGGGGGGGGGGGGGGGGGGGGGGGGGGGGGGGGGGGGGGGGGGGGGGGGGGGGGGGGGGGGGGGGGGGGGGGGGGGGGGGGGGGGGTGGGGGGGGGGGGGGGGGGGGGGGGGGGGGGGGGGGGGGGGGGGGGGGGGGGGGGGGGGGGGGGGGGGGGGGGGGGGGGGGGGGGGGGGGGGGGGGGGGGGGGGGGGGGGGGGGGGGGGGGGGGGGGGGGGGGGGGGGGGGGGGGGGGGGGGGGGGGGGGGGGGGGGGGGGGGGGGGGGGGGGGGGGTGGGGGGGGGGGGGGGGGGGGGGGGGGGGGGGGGGGGGGGGGGGGGGGGGGGGGGGGGGGGGGGGGGGGGGGGGGGGGGGGGGGGGGGGGGGGGGGGGGGGGGGGGGGGGGGGGGGGGGGGGGGGGGGGGGGGGTGGGGGGGGGGGGGGGGGGGGGGGGGGGGGGGGGGGGGGGGGGGGGGGGGGGGGGGGGGGGGGGGGGGGGGGGGGGTGGGGGGGGGGGGGGGGGGGGGGGGGGGGGGGGGGGGGGGGGGGGGGGGGGGGGGGGGGTGGGGGGGGGGGGGGGGGGGGGGGGGGGGGGGGGGGGGGGGGGGGGGGGGGGGGGGGGGGGGGGGGGGGGGGGGGGGGGGGGGGGGGGTGGGGGGGGGGGGGGGGGGGGGGGGGGGGGGGGGGGGGGGGGGGGGGGGGGGGGGGGGGGGGGGGGGTGGGGGGGGGGGGGGGGGGGGGGGGGGGGGGGGGGGGGGGGGGGGGGGGGGGGGGGGGGGGGGGGGGGGGGGGGGGGGGGGGGGGGGGGGGGGGGGGGGGGGGGGGGGGGGGGGGGTGGGGGGGGGGGGGGGGGGGGGGGGGGGGGGGGGGGGGGGGGGGGGGGGGGGGGGGGGGGGGTGGGGGGGGGGGGGGGGGGGGGGGGGGGGGGGGGGGGGGGGGGGGGGGGGGGGGGGGGGGGGGGGGGGGGGGGGGGGGGGGGGGGGGGGGGGGGGGGGGGGGGGGGGGGGGGGGGGGGGGGGGGGGGGGGGGGGGGGGGGGGGGGGGGGGGGGGGGGGGGGGGGGGGGGGGTGGGGGGGGGGGGGGGGGGGGGGGGGGGGGGGGGGGGGGGGGGGGGGGGGGGGGGGGGGGGGGGGGGGGGGGGGGGGGGGGGGGGGGGGGGGGGGGGGGGGGGGGGGGGGGGGGGGGGGGGGGGGGGGTGGGGGGGGGGGGGGGGGGGGGGGGGGGGGGGGGGGGGGGGGGGGGGGGGGGGGGGGGGGGGGGGGGGGGGTGGGGGGGGGGGGGGGGGGGGGGGGGGGGGGGGGGGGGGGGGGGGGGGGGGGGGGGGGGGGGGGGGGGGGGGGGGGGGGGGGGGGGGGGGGGGGGGGGGGGGGGGGGGGGGGGGGGGGGGGGGGGTGGGGGGGGGGGGGGGGGGGGGGGGGGGGGGGGGGGGGGGGGGGGGGGGGGGGGGGGTGGGGGGGGGGGGGGGGGGGGGGGGGGGGGGGGGGGGGGGGGGGGGGGGGGGGGGGGGGGGGGTGGGGGGGGGGGGGGGGGGGGGGGGGGGGGGGGGGGGGGGGGGGGGGGGGGGGGGGGTGGGGGGGGGGGGGGGGGGGGGGGGGGGGGGGGGGGGGGGGGGGGGGGGGGGGGGGGGGGGGGGGGGGGGGGGGGGGGGGGGGGGGGGGGGGGGG